>JASAOG010000011.1:6305000-6852500 GCA_030265305.1 Biomphalaria pfeifferi
TAAATGCTATAACAAAATTATTTCACATGCCAGCTTGAATAAATATATCTGGAAAAAAAAATGACCCAAAAAACTATAAGCAAAAAGAAAATCTGGCAAATTAAAAATGATGTATACATCAGACTATCAGGACACTGTATTCCCCTATTAAAGCACCATTATCTGAAATGTAATCATCTTTATTTAAGATTGTATCTAGTGAATAGTCAGCACAGAATACCTTCTCTATACATGCTCACAGCTTACTACTGACCACTGTAACAGTTTTTTCTAAAGTTTGATAGAAACAAGAAAAAGTCAATCAAATCTACCATTAGGCCATAAGACAAAAGTCTATGACTTTGAAATTTGAAAGTCCTAACTTCCGTTACACAGTTTCAGCAGAGGATTGATCACTAAAAACAAAGAAATAACAGAGGTGCTCAATTACATTCTTCTTTAGGACCAGCTAGACATACTAAACTATGACCCAATGTTGGGAGGATATGGCTATGACATTATTGTTACTACCTAGATGATAGGAATATGAAAAACAAACTAAACACTCTTGTGCCCTTACAGCACAAGAAACTTGAAGTCAATCTTGTGTGTCCAGTTGTTTTTAAATGTTTCATTTAAGACTTTTTTTTTTGCTTTAGAGGTTGATGTCTGATTTGCTCCCCACAGTGACTGGTAAAGTTCAAGATGGTTCATTGTGCAGCTAATTAGAGCCGAAATGAATATCCATTATTAAATAGAACATAAATGCTAAATTACAGAATGTGCTTTAACTCTTTCAATGGGAATTATTTTGATTTAAAAAAAGGATTTTTCCAGGATGAATACACATTTTCAAACTAACATAAATTTTTTATTTTATTCAATAATCATTACATTTTATTTTAAAGGAAAATGAATGGGCTACAAAAGTATAAGTATTGAAACAAATTATTTTCATTCATTTTAAACTGAGCACTGAAAAAGAAAATATTTTTAAAATTCTTACACAAATAGATATACTGAAAGAGTTAACATTTTAATTCAATATTTAATCCATAAATGTTGACACAATCACAAAAACTAAATTCATAAAAGATAAACATTGCACTGAGAAATTGTATTTACATAGCGAATAGCACAATGTTGTTTTTTTTTTTAAATGTGTTCCATCAAATTACTACCAAAACAAAGAACAATCACTCCTATATCCGGAAAATAAAAAAAGGGAGAAATAAAAAGTTTAATATAAAAAAGATAATGAAAAAAATATTCTAAACCCAATTACTCGCTGAGAGTAATGCCGCACTGAAAGAGCTAATGTTCAGTTTTATTTTTTAATAAATTCAAATTTTTGTCTTCAGATCTCTTAGTATTAGTCACACAAATATCTCTATCCTGGGAACAGCCTAAACTTGATTTGTAATGAGCGTTCTAACATAAAGACATGTTATATACTGGAACAAATTCATAAAGCATCCAGCAAGACACACAAACAGCACAATCTTTGTTCAGGATTCTATGTCAGTCTTAGATAATCTTTCTTTAGAGCTGATCATACAGTCTGCCCTACTCTGTTACACACATGAAAAGTACACAACACTGTAACCAGCAGGAGACATGCCCTAACAGTACACATACACAAATGCGTTGCATTCTTAGAGAGAAAATGATACAGATAATTTGAGATGGCCGCTTTCATCAACAATAGAATATTAATATAATATATATACTAAATATAGTAGTTGTAATGATTATCTGAGAATGGATGAAGTCATTGATCAACTCATACATTCATGAATATATCACATCAAATCTACAGAGAGAGTAGAGAGAACAGAAGGGAAAAAAATTCAAACAACATGATTATCAAGAAGGTCAAACATGTCTAGAGTAATCATTCAAGAATAGTCATAAGTCAACATTTGGTTCATATCATCATTGAAATAAAACCACATTCATTATCAGTAGTAATCGTTTCATAAAATAAGAATAAGAATAATAATGACATTGTTATATTAACCAATTGGGAATTCAAGAGTAGACTAACAATTAACTGTATGAATTAAGAATTAAATAGTTGTAATCTATAGGACTAAGAATCTACTAAAAAAAAGTGTGTGTGTGTGTTATGTCCATGGATGAATGCATATTGATATATGCACAAATGCAGGTGTGTACTTTATCATGTGTTGTTTACATAGGCATATATTTATACAGAAATGAATGCATATCTATAAATCAGATATATGCACATATGAGGGTGTGTATTCTGTGTTATCATTATGTCTTGTTTATGGAAGTGTATGTTTCTATGAAAGTATGCACATGTTGTAAGCTTTGAAGACTGACGTCAAGGGTATATGAAGATGAGCAGAGATAACCAAGTTTTTTTCCTTCAAGAACCCATTGCATTCTCTAGAATAGATCTGTTTCCTCATTCAACAACTCTAAAAGAAAAACAAATCTAAATAAATACAAGATACATAAGCTTGGAACAGTTTAACTATATACTGAGTCTACCTGAACTATCCCAGTAATCAAAGATTTTATTATCTATCACTGCATTTCTTCCTGTCCAGTAAAGATGATAAATGCAATTCAGCATATCATAAATAGTTTATGAAAAAAGAGATTCTGAAAATGTTTTAGTTAAAAAAAATACAACTCATCACAAAATATTTAAAAAATTTAGCAGTTCTACAGTAAGTTTTAGAGACTTTTTGAAATGACAGCAGATAATTAAAGAGTGTTTTGTGTTGCCGGTGTGTTCATATTTAAATATTTAATACTATCAATCAATGTCTTTTCAGACAGGCAAAGATTGATAAAGATTTGAATTTATTCCATTTTTTTTTAAATTATTATTATAAATCATTCTAAAATTCTTGATTTCAATAAAGATTAATTACAGCAACTTCTGGCATGTGAGTCTAAGTTTTAATGTGTCATCATTTGAAAATAGAAGCCATTCTTTCATACAGGATCACAGCATGTCTAGATCAACAAAAAAAAAATGTTGATTACAACAGTCTAAAGGTAGCAAGTAGTTTTAAAGTTCTAGAATTCAGATAAAAAATATTTGGTTCTCACAACATAATAGCTATTTTCACACCAGTATTTAATTAGACAATCACCTTACTTCAATTTTTGACAATAAAAAAATATACCTTTGAAATTATTCACCAACTTCTTGATCACTTTTTTTTTTATTTTCTAAATCATCACTGTAATTTTCCATATATTTCTTCCCTATTGTTACAGTGTGTAAGATTTTCTATGTGATTTGAAACGATTCATTGTAGTTCAACACATACTGACCACGCTCACATTTGACACCAAAAATCTTTCTTTTTGTTGGTTGAGGTGTGGGTGGGATCAAAGAGTAAACTACTCCATTTATTTTGTGCACATTAAAGGTACATGACTACCTTTTCTTTGGCCAATCATGCACATAAATGTTAAATATCTAACAGACATAAAGGTCTATTTGTTAATAAAAACTATGCTGATCTTTTGAATTAACTGCTCTATTCATATAAAAAGTCACAACAAATTGAGATATAATTATACAAAATTTGATGACATCCAAATGAAAAAGTTTAAAATAATTACATTTTTATATATCTATGTATTCCTTTTTGTAAGCAAAGATTTGCTCTCAATTAAGATGTTCAATTTTTATGACAATTTACAAATAACAAAATTAAGGATTGAAAATGTGACTTATTTATAAAAAATCTGACAGATCTATTTTGAAGGAACATCCACAATTTATTAGATAAGATTCCTAACTAGTCTTCAAAGTAAGAGTTTGTGACTACACTGAGTAAAGTAGTCATGTCTAAATTCTACATTGACTGGACTATCAGAAATCACAATCCAGTATGAGGATGAAAAAAAAATCCAGAACTAGAGATAATCCAGTAGATAGCCAAATGGTCTGTAATGTTGTATGTAGCTGTTGTTGTCACAAGTACTAGAACGGTGAGTTTGGTACTAATTCATTCAATGCTGGACACAAGGAGAGCAATACACTAGGGATGGCTCCCTGATCAGTTCCTGAAATACATGGGAAAAAAGATGAGATTTACTTTCACAATTTCATTGCCATTTTAAAAACTACTAACAGCCCATGAGTAATCTTGGTAAAACTAAAGAAGCTCATGGTTTGTGCAGCAAGTAAATGGGTTATGAACAAATCTAAATATTCTACATGGTGTGAGAAGTGGGATGTTCATTTCGGAAGGAATGTCTGAAACCAACAAGTCAAGTAATAACTCACTACACATTTGTAGCAGTGGATGTGTTTCATCTAAAAACAAATTTGAGCAACAAGTACAGAAAAAACATTCTCAATGTCGTGCGCGCGTGAAATTTTCTTTGCATTTAATATTGGTGTTTCAGCATATAGGAAGTTGTTTCTTTTAAGTTTTTTTTTGTTGTCTAGAATATTGTGTGTGTGTGTGTGTTTACGTCATCCTTAGTTCCCGCAAGAGAGAGAGAGCTTCTTTTGTGAGCTGGGTAGCTAGTTTTGATGGTTCCCTTGTAAGCGTACGTAAGTACATAGTTTTATTAAGTAAGCTGATCTTTCGGTACAGGTGTCGCTATTGAAAAGTTCTTTTTTGTAGCGGCATCGCTAGATCTAGGTTTTCTTTTCGTTTCAGGGTGTTAGGCTTTGGGCTATGGGAAAGTGTGTCGTCTTTCTGCCCTTGGAGTTGTGTAGTAACTGTCTGCGTTGAGGAGTAGGGAGTTGAGGTTCTGTTGGGCGCCGAGATGGAGTGTGAGCGTGAAGGTGTGTTACGGAAACTTGTTGGTGTGATACTAGACTAATTATTAATCAAATGCTAACTTCAATGATATTGATGTATATGTTAATATGTTTGAAAATTACAATTAAGTATAATTAAATATTGTTCCTGTTGACAACTGTTTTCATTCACTAAATGTTCAGTTGAATAATTGTTATTCAATGTTTGTATTTTACATGCTATTACCTTTAGGTTCTTGTGTTACTCTGTTCAGGCTGGGGATACGGGACCATATTATCATACCCTACCTAAGCGACAAAACCCACCTGACACACAATACTACTTTCTAACAAATATTTTTTTCTTTACAGTTTGACAACTAACTAAAAAAAATAATTAAGAAATTATGAATTCAAATTTTAAGAAAATATAAAAACCAATTTTGACAATTAACCAATAAAAATTTAATTAATTACAAATTCAAATTTAAAAAGACTATGAAAAAATAAAACTAAGGAAAACGTAAAATTTTCTTGAAGCGAGATGCTATTCAAATGAAGACAATGTCTGACTTAATGTTAGTTGGTTGTATAGTTTGATATAACTAGAATTACACATACACATTTAAACATTAGTTACTGTTACCAGTTAAAGAGGTCCACTAGAGTCTTCTGTAGGGGAGGAGGCTTGCAATGGCTCATTTTCAGGGAAGAAGATGCTAGGCTCAGTATTGCGCCTTTTGATCTTGTTCTTACTTTTTTTCAACATGGTCGCCTGCAGGAACAAAATCAGATTTAATTAAAACCTTTAAGTAATATAAATAAAATTAAAGCATTAAAATAAGCTCATTTCCTAATTTTGTTCTTATGTGCAAAAATAGAATAATTCCTAACCTTGAGAGCAGAGCGGAGCACTATGACCTGTCCAGCAGGTTGTATCCAGGGTTCACCATCTACTTGCACAGGCATATCACACAGCAATGTAATTCGAAGCTGAAACAAACATTTTACATTTGAACCTTTCTCTAAACATGACCTTTAAAACACATCCCCCCAAGCCATAACAAAATGTTTTGACAATAATGTAGAACTTAAAGGATTTAGTCCGAATTCAATATTTAAAAAAAAGATTCAACAGAATATTTCAATATAAATTATAATATTGTCACATCACACTCATTATACAGCAAGTGCAAAATAGGAATTCCTAAAAATGAAATAATTTGAATCCTAGTCACTTAATGGGGATGCAGTGGCTGAATGGTTAAGCGCTTGGCTGCTGAACCTGGGGTCCTGGGTTGGAATCTCTGTGAGGACTGGAATTTTGACTATTGGTATTTATAGGTCGCCTCTGTGTCCACCTAACTCTAATGGGTACATTACTTTAGTTGAAGAAAGTAAAGGCGGTTGGTCGCTGTGCTGGCCTCTTGACACCTTGCAAGTTGATGGCCAAAGAAACAGATGACCTTAACATCATCTCCCCTATAGATCACATGGGGGAACTTTACTTTTATTAGTCACCTAATCCCATGTTATTTAATTGACAAATTCTTAATCTTTGATAATGCATAGTGTGAAGATGTGGCCAAGGATGCTAAATGACTTCCATAAAAAAAAAAGCTTAAAGAAACAGTACTGAAATACACATTGGCTTTCCAAAATAAGCTTATGTGACAAATATTTTAAGTCTGCACTCGTGACACGTAAAAAGATGAATAATGCACATTACCACCAAACAGAGTAGCAATTTAAAATTTAATGGTAATTGCTGGATCATATAACATGAAAACAGATGAATGGACTAAGAAAAGAGGAAAAAATTTGTAGAAGTTGAATATTGCTAAAAGAAACCAACGAGCATGAGTTTTTCTAGCATGAAAGATAAAAAAGGTCTCACTTGTTGATGCTTAGTTCATCAGTAGATATTTAGAGATAAAGATAGGTAAAAGAATGCTTTGTAAGTCTAAAAATAAAAATTTAACATTGCACTTGGCTAATAACCATACTTACATGTCCTCCTTGTGCGATGCGTATTCCATTCCGAAGGCCACTGTGTATTTGTCCCATGTGGACAACCCCAGTGACCCCCACTATTTCCAAGTTCCCATCATAGTGAGTAGGCTTGTTAAACTGGTCCTCTCTCTCAGGTCCCCAGGGATTGGCTCCAGAGCCCCAACTATTCATAGAAATAGCAATTAATTTGTATGTAATCTATACAATTTGTGAATACTTCCATGCTATCTTAATGTTAAATGGCTACTGAAATACAAGTGTGGCTCTAAATTTAGAGATTTTTTTTTTCAATATTTGTAATATATGAGCTAAACCAAAGTAGTGTAAGAGAAAGTGTTTTAAGTTTTAATTGATTTTGAAGTTGATCAATCTTACTTCATATCTCATGACATTCTTTGAAAAAGTCTTTTGTGTGAAACTATTCAACAAAGAAAAATGTCTTCTTCATTTCAATTGTCTGACTTAAGTCTTTACAAATAACTGAAATTCGTGAAAATATGCCTCCTTTATAATAAATTAATTAGATAATAATCAACCAGTATGATGGCATGACATTAGAACTGTAGCACAAATACCCAGTCAGAATAAAAAAAAAGAGAGAACCTTACCTGAGTATATTAAGAATAATAATGCCTTCGACTGGAGGCAGTTCGATGAGCTTGCCATCTACTTCTACTTTAATGTTTCTATGGAGGTCTTTGCAGGTTTTTCTGTTAACCATTTTACGTAATCCCATTTTTAAATAAACTCCCTTGTTGTGTAGCCTGCAAAGTAGCAACGGTCTGATTAATAGAGTGCTAACTTAAGAGTATATTAGGGAAAAAGGAAAAAACTGTAAATAAAGTTATGATAGTGGTCCCTGGTCATGTGATTTGTGCTTTGAACTGTTGTCTTGATTGTCCTGGGAGAGGTTAGGGCTAAGGTGTAATAATCTTCAACTCGGATCATCCCAAATATCTAAAACAAACAAACAACTAGAGATTTCCTAAGTTCAGGGAATAAAAAGTATTTATGAAATAATTGTTGTCTTTATCTCCCTGTCACATTATGTAGACTACATGCTGATAATATAAACTTATGTCTGAGTAACATTTCTTCCAAATAAATGATTCTTTATCATATTCATTCTCTATGCAAATTACTGAAAATTGATGATAATTCTTTTTCCAGTTTATGTTTGTAATAAGTGTACTTGAAGTATGAAATTATTGTTTTTATAAATTTTTTTTTAAACAAAACCATTTTTATAGAATAAGATCAATAACCTATTTCTTCAGCAATACTAAAAAGTTGAAACATTTAGTTTGTCTTTACATGAAATTCAGTTTCCAGCTTAATAATAAACATTTTGAGTAAATTTAAAGTTTCTTTCTAGCACTTAAAGCTTGTATTAAAGATTAAGTAAGTTATTGTTTTTGTTTGTTTATAAGTGATTTCAAAATAGTTGGAAATTTATTTAAAAGTTTAGACAACCCTTTTTGTGTGTGTGTGTGTTTTTTTAATTTAATTAATAACAGTTTCTATATTTTTTTTAACTTAAAAAATAATACGACTCTTCTTCAAAGAACTGTTGTGTGCTTCATGTTTGAATGTATCCTAGCCCATACTTTAGTGGGATTGTGGTTTAGACACCATTTCCCTCTACTGCAAGTCCATCACAACGTCAGGAAGAGGTCTGATAATTTCCAAGTCCCAAGAGAAAGCGTCTAATATTTCACCTGGCTTTGCTGATATGGGCGTACATGTTTTGTCCCCTCTGACATAACCAGTCCACTAACTACTGAACAAACAGATTAAAGATAAAAACACTATCACTAGCCAGCACAGTTTTACATTTCACCTGCTATTAAATTTATCTGGTTTCTCCTCTCGTGCCATATGAAAGTCAAGACAAAGTTCTGCATCAATGCCAATGCCAAAGTAATTGTTCATGACAAAGATGCTGGTCGGGTCCTCTGTAGTGTTTGCACTGTTGGTATCATTGGCAATGGCTACTTTAGTTTCATCTTGCTCCTTCTCATTAGGGTGGAATATAACTGTCCAGCTGAAAGGCAAGCATTTAGTAGAACCAAAGACTGTCTTCAAACTGAAAACTTAACATAATAATCAATAGCCTAATGACATTTTTTCAGACTTCGCATATATGAAAAAAAATGGCTTTGCTTAGTACTAGTCTATACATTTCTTTCAGACTGAAATGTGACTAACATTAATCAAAGACATTTTAATGTTTAAATGATTAAAGGTTAGTTGTAATTCCTTCCTTTTATCCCTTTAGTTAACTATTTTAGCTTCTATTTCTTTTCTGTGTACCATAAACCCTCTGCAAGGAAGCAAACAACTCAAAATAACATAAAATTTTCTGCATATATATAAATAAATTCATAAATATATTCAAAATCTAACCACTCTAAATTCTTCAACAACTCTGGCATTAATAAATGAAGATGAAAAAATATTTGCAAGACTATACTATGAGACTACAGGATTGCTATATACAGAGTAATAATACTGTGTAGAAAATATTTAGTTTTAAAATGACACTTTTCATGCAGCTATCCATCAGATATTGTTTGAAACTTTTACATTTTGAAGTAAAAGAATACAAAAGGTTTGTTTCACTTTCAAGTATGCTGGCCACGGCTAGGTAGGTTTTACCTTTCTCAAACAACAAAGCACAGGCATCATGGAAAAAAAAATGTTGAACTCTTAAAAAGAGTACAACTCACCGATCAAGCTTGATTTCCTCAGCATCAATCACATCTCTGAGAACATTGAGAGGATCCTCACCTCCTGTGTAGCCTGGTCCCCAGCGTAAAACTCTTGCTAAATCATTACCTGAAAGAAAGACAAAGAATCAGCACATACAAAACCAGAAATTGTTATTTTTACTTAATATATTAGCTTTAACAAAATGAAAAATGTGAAGTAAAAGGTCAGCTTACCTGTGCCTAAAGGTACAATAGCCATGGGTGGTGACTGACACTCAGCATCTTGGCCCACATTATCAAGACAGGATAGTACCCATCCGACAGTACCATCCCCACCACACACCAGGATTTTGTAGTATGGGATATTTCGGAATACATACAACCTAGAAATAGTCAAGATTGTTTAGTAACATCTATTTTTTTAAATTTATTACAGGTGGATTTATGAAAGGTTAAAACATGGATTGCCAAAGTTTATTTTTAGATAAATATACACACCAACAAGAAAAATGTGGTCAATATGTTTTTTTATTATGTGTGAATATTCACAGCTTAATATAAAATAAAGAATTTACTACATATCTAAAAAACAGTATTTAGTCTGCTATAATCAAGCAATACTAATTATTTCCTTTTAATGCTAACCAAAACTTGGTAATAGATCCTTTATTAATCATGTTACACTCCTTCTGGCAACAGTTCCCATGTTAATCATAAAAAGCCCTTCTCTAAAAAGCAGTTCTCTTGTAACTTATAATAATATACTTTGGCACTGCCCTATATTAAATTAAATTATACAATGGTGTATGTTGTGAATGGTCTACAATGTATACACTGCAATGTAATAGTATACCCTGGCAGTGGTCCCCCATTCTCCAAGTTGAACACCTGGTGAGGGTTGAGCAGCTTCCTGAAAGAGGTAATGAGCTCTAGTCCCTGACAACCACCGCTCTTGACATTGACAAAAACCATCAAAGGTTTCACATAGTCTGGAATCATGTGCGGCTGAAACAAAAGATAATCAGAGGGTAATCACCCAGTACAAAGAAAATAATTTATGATTGAGAAATAAACTATAATCTGTATCGATACAAACAAGCCATAAAGGCTGTGCCTACAAACCATAATGATGGGCAACTTTATCAGTATAATAAATATGTCTAAGATATGATGATAGGAGTTAAGACTTAAGCACTAGACTGCTTAATAAAATATTTAAATGTTGGTGATAACTAGATTTCTTTTCTCAGGATTTACTTTTAATAGATACCTTTTAAAAAATAACATTTTATCAGTCCCACAAATGATTAGAGCTAATCTAGGTGCTTTACTTTCATTGACCTCAGGCAAACTAAATATAAAACTTTTAACTCCTAAACTAGTCACTAAAGGCACTTCATAACTGTCTGGTGTTAATAGTCAAAGCGTTTTGTGTACCAAGGCTTTATCAAATTTGCAGTATGTATTCGAAAAAGAGGTTAATATATAAATGCAGGTTCAGAAAAAATACAAGAATATTAAGATAAGATAGCTTTTATTGATCCAATCAAATTGAAATTCAGTTTGACTGTCTGGTGTTAATAGTCAAAGCGTTTTGTGTACCAAGGCTTTATCAAATTTGCAGTATGTATTCGAAAAAGAGGTTAATATATAAATGCAGGTTCAGAAAAAATACAAGAATATTAAGATAAGATAGCTTTTAATGATCCAATCAAATTGAAATTCAGTTTGACTACAATTGACAACCTCTGTGTAACTACTGTACAATGCAGTGGCTGTACATTAGTTTGTAAAGCTTCATTTGTTGTTGTGATTGAAATCTGTCCAAAGTAAATGTGCCATTTAAAAGTGTTGGATGGTAGTGAGTACAAGGATGAGCAGCCACATGTTTTATGTTTAGGTCTAACAGTAATCTTTATTCTTTTTTTTTTTTAGCTATTTTAAGTCTGTTTAGTTCTCTAAGCACTTTGAACCTACATTGTGCTATGTAATTATTAATATTATTATCATCATTATTTATTATTATTTATTATCATTTAGAACAATTTTCATTATGCAACGTGTAATAGGAACAGGCTTAATATATTTCTTTGAATGTAATAATCTAGTATTATGGAATTAAATTTCATGAAATAACTATAAAATCATTTCACTAGAACCAAATTTATAAGACAAAAATCCCAAAGCCATTCTAGTCACTCTTTCTATACCTTTACCTACAGAATAATTTTACATAAATTTAAGAGTTATTTATAATTATTTTAAGATGAATGAACAAATTCATCAAAATCAATCATGACATCACAGTACTAGCAAGACTGACAGTCAACTTCCATTGTAAATAATAGTCTAAGACATGCCTCCTTCACTTAGAGTATTGGCTTGTGATGAGGACCAACATTTTCAATGTGCACATCTTGTTACCAATATACTACAAACAGATCACCAACTTCTTGGTGTGTTTACTTACTTGAATATTAGGTAGCAGTAAAGCCAAAATTTGTTTTTCATCAAATGTAGACTCCTGTAGTATATTAAATACTGTTGTTGCTACTTCAGGTATTGTATATATGAGGACTAGTGAGCCATACTCATAGTAAATACCATCAAATTTTTCCCACTTATTTTCTGAAATAGAAAACAAAATTATCTCTTGAAGAGAGTAGTTTACTCAACAATTCACTCAAGATCATGACTACATCTAGTGCAAGGACCAGGTTTATCAGTTCAGGTCATTCTGAGCTTTGAGGATTTCAACACTGCCCTTTGTCATAAGTTAAAATCTGACATGAAACAGAGCAATGTTTTATAAACTATGCTGATCCATTTGTGACCAAAATTTTATGTCAAATCTGACAAATGTAGTCATTTAAAGGAGCATTTCTTGCGCTGATTCATGTTGCGCTGTAACAGAAGTGAAACTCAACAGTTTGTGCTAGAAACATGACCTTTCACCAGAGCTAGGAAAGAATGAAAAGACAGGCATCTGGCTATTGACAATGTCTCTACATAATGGCGAAGAACTTGACTTGGTTTGAGTTATCTTCCTAATCAAAGAAGCTAGCTAACCATTAGCAACAAAAGAGTTTTCCCACCATCACTTTAGTCCAATTAGTTATGGCTAAGTACACTAACATGCTAGAGACTACAGGAATACTCACCTCTGCCTATAATATCTAAAAGTATTTTTTCATATTGTCTCTGTGACAAGCCAGTAGGTAAATTACCCACATACAGAGATATGCTGGGTCCATGGGGATCTTCTTTTTGTTGCAGATAAAACCTTGTCATTCGATTTTGGCGCAAGGATTCCTACACAAAACAGTTATTAATATCAATTATTTTAATCAAAATAAAAAAAATAAAAAATTCTCACAATATATCTGAAATATAAAACTATTACACAAAAAAGCTCCAAAGAATTTCTTTTATTGAATCATTTTATAACAATTTAAGAAGAAACATGAGAAAAGGCAACCCTCTGTAAACAAAAGTTAACTATTATCAATCAGAATGCACTCATGAAACACAAGTCTCTCACAGGGCAGATAAAATGACAGTCATGTTTACTGAAGTTTTATTAGGGCAAGCTTGAATATATTTAAGAAATGTTTAAAACAAATCCTTTGGAAACATTTAGTCATAAAAAGATGACATTTTCTTAGGAGTCCTATGTTGAAATAAAATTTAGATTACATTTTTTACAGGCCTTATAAATGTCATAAAAAATATGTTTGCTTAATTTCATGTACAAGCTTTGATTAATTTTTTAAGATAGTTATTCCTCTGCCCCTCAAACAGCTTCCAAAACAAAATTGAGAGACCAAATAGTGGAAGTAATAAATAAAAAAACTGTGATAAAGCTGAATGATTGGATTTGGTCACTTTCAGATTAATGCTAGTCAATTATTTTTTTTTTTAAATCTACTGTTAAAGAGATATGCTATGTTTGGCCTCTTTATTTGGAATATAAATATCTACAATTCAATACTCTAGCTGGCAAAAATGAACTCAATACTGTGAAGAGATGAAAGCTGAGCTAGTTCAGTCATGTTGTAAGACATGACTAATTGTCAAAAGTCATTCTTCAAGGTACAGTGGAGGGGGTATGAGGATAGGGTCGGCCAAAGAAAATCTGGCTGGACAACATAAAAAAATGGACTGTCCTCTCTCTTGATATCCTGCTAAGAACAGCTACTGATCAAGAAAAGTGTGGGGGGGGGGGGGGGGGGGGGGGGAATTAGCTTATGCAAACTGTCACAGCACCCCTACAATGAAAGTCAAGAGATGAGAGAATTTATTGATGCATAAAAGGGCACCTACTCGTCTGCTTTGTACCATTATGTGAAAGGGCTTTGCATTACGGTCCACTTTCCTTTCTGTAACACCTTTGTCTAACAATACCTCAATTAACTCAAAGCTGTCTGGATCTTTGTCCTGTGAAGAAAGTTTTAATTTTATCAATGAAGATGATCAAACAATAATGAGATTCTTATTGCCAGTCAGGGTCTTGCCAAATCATAAGCACATTTCTCTTAAGAAACTGTATGAAGAAACTGCAATCAATTCACCTTAAACAAATCTCAAACCTAGAAGGGCCATTTTCTCATTATTCTTAATAATATTAAGCCAGTGTCTTTGGGTCTACATCTATCACAGAAAATAATAATGGCAATGTCTTTATTCCGAAGATTATGGATGTGTGCAGTGTTTCACATGACTACACAAACCCAGTCGGATGGCTGCCTGGTCGTGCGGTCTGCACGCTGGACTGTCGTTCAGATTTATCGATGGTCCCGGGTTCAAACCCTGCCCGCTCCCATCCCCCGTCGTCCTGCGGGAGGTTTGGACTAGGAAGTAATTACCTTCAACTCTGAAGGAACATCCGAAACATGTAAAACAAACATTTTACAGTTGTGACCTGCATACTTGTTCAGCATCTCATGCAAACAAAGCTGTTGTCTGCTGGCGGTCTATTTAATTTTTCTATCCATCTTCTGCACCTGTCTTCAATAAGGATTTTTCTTTCGATATAAATGTCTGTCCCATGGCCTTTGGTAGAGCTCTCTAATTGTCTTTCAGAGGTCATATGCTGCCAGCTAAAAAATTTTTAAAGCCCGACTTCTTACTTTATGTTAAGTATCAATGAAAAATTAATGTTACTTAGCAAAGACTTAGTTTTTAAAGCTGTTTCTATTTTTTTTTTCAATCAAAATGATTCATCAAATTTTATTTAATGTTCGGTCCAATGTTAAAAGGGTTAGGTGTTGACAAATGTTGATACTACTAATTTTTTTTAAACATTTAAGTTATGTTTACTAAAAAGAAATGGTGAACACATAGGCCTACAACTTAAATGAACTTGTATAGTATACAAATCAAAGCCAACCTCAAAACCAAACTTCCTTAGCGCTGTCTTGATAACCTCTTCTGTAGTCGTGTCTTTGTTTAGATATATATTCTTGTAGCCACAGCTCACTCTGGTAATGTAAGATAAGAAACTTTATTCATGTTCAACATTTAACTAAATTTTATATGTATCCATCAAAGTATACAATTATATTATATATATATATATATAGTCTGAACCAGGAACTAAGAATTGTAAACTGAGATTCTACGAAAAGAATATAAAATACAAAACACCAACCTTAATCCACCAGGATAAACTCTAATGACTCCACTGTCTTTCTTTTCTTTGTATCTCAAAAATATGGAAGGCCGTTTTCCATCAGGTGTTTTTAACTGGGATCTAACTGGCATGTTTTCTTCTAGCTCTCTTTCTCCTGAAAGAAAAAAAAACAAAAACCAGTAGAAAATGTTTTTAAACTTTCCCTTAGGCTTACAGTATGAACTAAAGATATTTAACGCTTCTGATGAGGATGTTGAGACTTAAGAAGAAGAATTAATTTATATTCCTATTGTGGAGTTTTCTTATAGAATTTAGTTTTCTACAGTATTAATCAGAGAGTTTTTAATTTAAATAATAGTCTGTTGCTTTGAATTAAAATGAAAATAAATTTAAATACTTCCCTTAATAGTAAACTACAATGTAAATTGTTATATTAAAAATAGTTATAATTATAATATATATAGATATCAATATGTAAACACTTTATTAAATGTGATTAATTGATATCACTACTTGATTATGTACGATACTATGTACTTTTTGTTTAACATAATGCAACGATGCTTACTTTGCCCTTTGTCATGCATTGTCCAATAAAAGTTATGCTACTAAACAAATTTAATTAGTTATTTAATTAGTCAATTCATCAAACAATAACTTGCAGATATAATATTAAAGCCACAACACAGAATGTCCTTCACAGCAATTTTATATTTAGTATTTTTCATCCATTACTTTTACAGTTACCTTTACTATTAGTTGATCATGCAATTCCTTTCTACCCTTGTGTGCACTTTTTAAACTCATTAAGGGCTCTAAAATTACTTGGATACAAAGCTCCCGCTCTTCTCAAGACACTATCTAATGTGTGTTCAGTATACACATCTTCAGATAATGTCAAAATGTGATTGGCAATTAATATTTGTTTATCATTATTGGAAGTGTTAGAGTTTTAACCAAGAGGATGATATAATGCACCAGTTTTTGTCCACACTAATTAAAGTTATCCCACAACAAATTCAGTGCTATTTATTCATGAAAGAAATGTGTAGAATAAAACCTACTGAATCCTTGATTGGTAACTGTTAAGCTTTTTGGATAGTCCAGGTAAATTGATGTGTTGTCACAACAATTGGCACCTGTGACAAAATGTAAAGTTATTAATAACCCCATTGCTTTGTGACTTATTGCATTTGATTTAGAAGCATACTTTCTTTCAATTTTAAAATTAGTTTTAAATGATATCACTCTCTTTACATCCAGAGGGAAACAGAAAGCTAGTTAGAAAATGTAATATTTGTATAGAGATGTTTTTATCAAACAGGTCATTTGAAAGAGATTACTGTAACAATAGAATTGTGGTAAAAGTATTTCTGTGTAGTTACAAATATTGTCTCTATAAAATAAGCTAAAAAAAATATTTATACAATGTAACTTAGAACATAATTTTTATCTTTTTTTTTATGTCTTAAAATTGATATAGTTCCTTAAAAATATTTTGTTCTACACATCCATAAGATTAATATAAAACTAATTTTCATTTTGTTTTATACTTTTATTTTTTGTGTAAAAATCAACAGACAGTAAGCAAATTGTCAAGTTTGTACATGCCTTCTTTCAACAGAACTTTTTTTTTATGTGGGAGGGGGTGAACTTAAACCAAATTTAAATTTATAAACAATAAGTCTTCTAAATCTTGTTTATCTTTGTCTAGAGATCAGTGTAAAAGAATCTAGATATAGTTCTTTTGAACTGAGAGCTTTTAAGACTGTATTTTTAAGCCTTTGGCTATACTCTTAGTAATTGATTGGCATATATCTTTGGATCTATTTTAAATATCTTTAAGATTGAAGTGAATATTTGAGAAAGTGGATGCCAAGTGAATTACATGGCCGAATCAACATAATTCTGCCTTGAAATCTTCATATTTCTATTCATTATATATATGAAATACACATATGAATTGCTTTAGTATAGTGCTTTTTTCATGCAAAATGTAAAGTAAGTAAGTTCCCCTCTATAGACCTTGTGGTCTATAGAGCAGATCATGTAAAGGTCATCTATTTCTGTGGCCTACAATTAACGAGGGTGTCATATGGCCAGCACAATGACCAACTGCCTTTACTTTTCCCTAACTAATGTCAGGTAACCATTAGAGCTGGGTGGACTCAGAGGCGTCCAAAGATCCCTAAATGTGCTATGGTCCAATCTCTTTTGTAAATCATTAAGTATTTGGGAGAAGGTTTCAATGCTGCCTTTAGGCACTCAGCATACACAAACTCAGCTTCCCCCTGACAGGTATAAAAGCCTCTTGGTCACACAAGCCCCCATTTTGATGAATTGAAAAAATTTTCAGTGTAAAGGTTTTCAGCTTATGAGCCAAGGACTAAAATTAAATCAAAGGTTCTCTATCAAGAATCATTTTTGTCATTGACTAGCGCAAAGGTATGATGGTAGTTGATGAGGTTAGGATATTTATTAAGACAATGCTTTCAAAACCAATATTTGTGCATAGGACATTGCAGAGTGCAGTAGTGCAAGGAGAGTGACAGTTAGTTTACAAACAAGTCAGAAACGAGATAAGACAACTTTTGGTCAATGCTAGGGAAAAAAATCTGTGTTATTGTATAAAGAACTGCCTGAAACATTTATTAATATTTAGTAGACAAGATGCTGTGAACTCACTTAAATATCAGATCTGAACACTTGGAAATGTTTTTGTCTTACAAAGCCCCTGTTTCTATTGGTCAACACAACACCAAAAGTGAAAAAAAGGAATACGTACTCTTACCTAAGCTGGACTCCGTTGCTTCTGTCACATAATAGTTTTTGGGATCATCAGATATGTGGAATGTTTTAAGAGCTGCCTCCTGTTGACATTGAGACACACATTTTTAGTATTAATACATAAAATTAATAACATATTCGTTTATAATTTCATGTTGAATACAAGACAGTGTATTACATTGCAATCATCTAGGTCATCCAATACACTTACCAGAATAGCCTGTACTGTTGCATTTCTAGGTACTGATATTGTGCGGTACAAGCGTTTCTTAAGGGAGGCATTGCCATCAAACACCCTAATTATTTCACCTAATCAGAAATAGAAAATATTCATTATTCATGGAAAAAGGAGCTAAATCGTATATATATCTTGATTTTCTAATTTAAAAAAAAAATAGTTGAAATGTCCTCCCCATCTATATCATTATTTTTAACAATTTAACAAAATTATTAATTATATATTAATTTTATTAATAATTTCATAATTAAATCAATATAAGGATGACCCACAAAACATTTTGAATGGTGGCATTTTTATGCACTTGTAAAACATAAAATAGATTTTTTTAAAAATTAAATTGAAGGTAGAAAGTAGCCTATTAGGCACTTATCTTATTGCCTAATCTCATTAAAAGTGCAGGTCATCTCATTTTTTGTATGGATAAATTAAATATTACAATTTATATTTTGTATGTTATCTAACTAGATAGGCTCAAGTGTAATATTAGACAACTTCAGATGCATTATCCTAAAGCTTCCAAAAGTAATAAAATATTTTAAATTTTTGAAAAGAACAAAAGGTAGGTTAAAAAGAAATTGTAAATAAAATAATTTAATTACAATTATAACAAAACATAACATATAATATCCCAAAAACTATCAATTCAATAATTATGGCCACATATAAAAACAAATGAAGGATTAGCCATTTTGAAATGATAATTAAATATGGGCATATGATAACTTTATAAAACCAATAATGAGTATCCAGGTCTGCTTAGGGAACTAGTTGCCAAAACTTAAAAATTCACCCTTTGAACTTTTACATATAAAAATAACATTTAAAAAAAATATATACATTATAAAAGGGATTCATGAGAGTTTTCATTTGATATTGAAGAAATCAAACATTTTCCCAGCCTCAAAGTGTAGGGTCAGGATTTTAATAAATTAGCTTTAAACCTAGTCTATATGGCAAAATATGTAATTAAATAAAAGGAAATTTCAGAATTTAAAAAAAAATAGAAGAAATAATGAAAAAAAAAAAATGCAGTTTGAAAAAAACAAGACATTTACAGTCTTCTTTATCTTTGTCTCTTCCATCTTTCTCTCTCGGCGACCGTCTTTCTCTTTCTTCATCTTCAGTCTTAGAGTCACCACTAGAGGACCATTCTTCAGAGACAGTGCGAGCTGAGAACAATGGTAATAAAACTACATCAAAACCTACAGTGCTTCTTAAAGTGGTAACAGCCTCTCTATCCACAGAGCAACATTGACAACAACAAACAAACAAACAAGACAAACAAACAGGTATAAAAACAAGTTAAGGGTAGAAATAAAAAAAAAAGTTCTTCATCCAGATGAAATAAAGTTAAATGTGATCCTTCTTAAAATTTGTAAATCCCCAAATGTAATTTTTCCTCCCAGTTGATTATGTTAAAACTTGACCTATATATCTCCTAATTACTTATTCTGCACAAGAATCATGCAAAAATATCAAAAGGATGGTCGAAAAACATGAATTGTCATCTGTGCATATTATCATAACAACATTTTTCTTTGTAAAAACAGTCATTTACACACTATCCCCTGATTAAATGTTTCAAACACTCACCTGGAAATGCTGAGCAGCCATCAGAACAGACAACAGAACCAAGGAGAAATTCAAAAGAAAAAAATTACTACAATAAAGTAACATTATATATACACTAATTAAACATAAACAGAAACTTATTAATACGTACACTGTAACTAATTATTGCTTCAAAAAGAGTTATTTTAATTTTAAAATTCCAAAAACATTGTAAAGGACAAATAACTTCATTTCTACTTTATTTCAGCACCAATATTTTAAAAGGGTAAAGGAAAAAAAATTCACTTGTCTTCCGGCTGATTCCCAGAATAGTCTCCATTGGAACTTCTAGACGAGGGATGGTCAAGCAAGAAGAAGGTAGGAGAATTTCTCGCAAGCTCCCAAACTTACATTCTACTGGCAGTGATCTATAACATGTGGCATGGGCCTGAAAAAATTGGCCAGCATAACAGAGGTATTAGTTTTGAAACATTATGTTTCCTTCAGGTATTACTAGCCACTACAAAATGATGGGTTCAAATGATTTATTAAAACAAAAAGCAAGCTCTGAGAGAACATGTTTTCATATATATATATATTTACATACATAAATATTAAAAAATGATGAGTGGATACTTTAAATATTGTGTGCCATGTATTAAGTACAATGATGAACCTTCTTTACTGTTTGTGGTCAAAAGGGTTCGAAGGTAAACTATCCCATCCTTTACTAGGATTTGAAAAAAATTTCTGGCAGCAAAGCATTTTTACAATACAGTCACCCCCATGTCTAGCATGGGTAGTGGAGAGATGCTTACCGTAACACCGCACCATTCACATCTCATCCCTGCTAGACACTCTGAGGACCAACAGGTCTTTTTGCATGAAACACATTTGGAGTTGGGTGGCAGATTGCCTTCCCTCCAATGATGGTAATGAATCACATTCTAGAGAAACACAAAACACATCAATAAGTATATAGAATTATTTGTGTCTGGTCATTTTGTATTTATATCAAGAATCTAAATCAAGGTCTTGAACTTAGTCTTAGAATTCTTTTCTGCTCATTTTACAAGAAGCAATCCATAAAATTTGCCATTTCTTTATTTACTATGCTAAATTATGCCACTCTAAGTTACAGCAAAAAAAAAATGTAAAAAGAGAAAGAGAAGGAGAAAGCGAAAGAGACTGAGAGAAGGATAGAGAGAGCAGGTCATTGTAATTTAATGAAACAGATGCTTAGAATTTACAGGTTAAAAGGTTGGTCAGCGGGAGATTTTTTAATTGGAAGTGCAAAAATACAGGATGGGAAGTTCTTCCCTACCAGAAAAACATTTACATACTCTCTATTTCCCAGCTAATCAGGTCTCTACAGAAATATTTTTTAGACTCGACCAAATGATGAAGAGAAAAAGGTTTGCATAGTTAAGGCCTATATTATAAGACTTCCCAAACATCTTCTTGGCCAGTTAGTCCTAGGATTTGTGATTCTAATGCTTTGCTGTTATAATTATAGGCAATGTCTTGTTAATTCTGGCTGAACCTTCTTTTAGTGACACTTCAAATGGAATGCTACCCACAATAATACAAAAAACACAAAAAACTCCTGCATGAAGTGTATTTCTTTTAGAACTTAGAGCACATAAACTTATTCATTTTTTTTAAAGTATTTTTGGGGGGGGGGGGGGGGGGGCATGTTTTTTTGTAAAGTGTTTGTAATAGAGCTATACTCCTGGACACCCTCATTTGAAAAAAATCAAATATCTTAATATTACATCCCTTTGATTAGTGTGCAATCACTAATTACAGTTAAGATTGGTGGTAAAAGTATATAAGATTATTAATTTCCATGGGTATTAACATTATTTTTTTTTTTCGTCATTTGTTCTTTTTTCTTGTAAAGCTGTTTAAAATCATCAAGCCAAAAGAAAAGATTGCTTGATTTTTTAAATTTAGGATCATGAAAGACTAGTTGCAGAACATTTTAGGGTTATTCATTAAGCTAACCAAAAAAGTACAATAGTAGAGTACTACATATGCTTTAATGTCTAAATAACCTTTACTTACCCTATCCCTTTGAGGAAAGTAAGTTGCACATTCCATACAATCGCTCACTACAAAATCTTGACAGTCAAGGTGTGCATAATATTCACATACTGTTTTAAAACAGAAAAATAGAAATGGATAAACAAACTTGAAATGAGTTACCATTTTCTAATACAAGTACATTAACAGATATATAATATACAGGTTGTCACTAGAAAAGCAGAAAATTTGTCAAAAAGCTATCTATTTTTAAAAAGAATAGCTTAAAAAGGCATATGTAATGTAATATCACACTGATATATGCTCAAAATGACATCCATGCGTCTTAACCTAGAAATCCAAACTCATCTTCAAATCATCAATAGAGTTTATGTCACATCAACAATTCTGAAGCTTTGCTAATAACAAGCTCCAAACGCAGTCATCCATGACATTTAAGTCTGGACTTGTGGAGCTAGTTATTAATGATCTCATCAGACCCTCAAATTATTTGCTTTTCTAGAAACCATCCTGTAGATGTCTTAGTAATAGTTTGTTTTTTTCTATTAGAGTATTTTAATGGAATTATAGCTTTTGTTTTCTGTATTATTTCTTTCTTCTAATTGAAGGATATTTATTACATCAACAAAAGTCTATATATATTCTTCGAGTCAATGAATAAGCAAATGGACGCAAAGAGAGTAGTTAGAGATGCTTTCAATGATAAATGTAGCTAATTATGTGTGTTTTCATTTCACAATATATGAAATATGGTGATACTACTTCTCAGGCTCAAACAAAGGCTCAGTTGCAGCAGTAGTTAGATTACATTTGGTGTAATGTTCAAGCGTTGCAGGTCAGCTACAGATAAAGAACATATTTTGTACTTAGCTTCAATGTGATGAAGCTTTCAAAGAAAACATTGCATCTGCATGATAAAACAACTGAAACGTAAAACAATCATTAAAGCTTTTCCAAATACATCATCAAACTCAATTTGAGTGAGGGATTGAGGTTGAATCTTCTCTTGCAAAAGCCCTAGTACATGGATTCAATGTAATAAAGATGTATTTTTAAAAGAAGAAGTGGAAGTTGAAATCAAAACTGAACATTCTAAACCTTTATACATTCTAACATTAACTTCCTCCATGCTTTATATTGCTACCAAACAACTCTATGCTTCCAGAGCCTAGAAGAAAACATTACCATTTTCTAGACTTTTTTTTTTGTGTCCGTTATTGGACATGGTTTTTGTGATGTGTTTTTGATACCCTAACTTACTTTCACAGCGTATAGCTAGACTGTCCTCTAATCTTTTCCTGCAGACATTACAGAATTTTCTTTTGAAGTGGCTTGGTTCTGACCAACAGTGAGCCACTGGATTCTGAAACACAAACTTAATTAGAGACACAAATTCATGAATAACATAGCATCAAGCAGGCATTCATTTAAGCTGGGATGATAGATGATTTATGGCAAGTACCCGAGGCATAGTACCATATAATGACATCAATGCTTACTGATCAATTAAAAAAAATAGCTCATTTAAGACTTAAAATATCATACCCATGATGCCATAAGGAAGGCTAACTTACTATCTCAGCCGTCAACTTTGTAAAAAAAAGGAAAAAATCTCTTTACATCAGATAATGCTGAAATTTTGTAAACTAGAGCAGAATGAAAAAAGAGAGCAGCCCTTTTTTTAATGCATGACTTTAGTAGGATTTCACCTTTTTTGCATTGGTTGCAAATGAAACCCATCTTGAAACAATATTTATTGCTATTTGGTATTTCTAAGCACACACCCAGGCACAATGGCATTCATTTTAAACTTATATAAAGTTTTCAAAAGCACATGAAAAAGAATGCCTTAACTCTCTAACAAGAGAAGCTGACTTCTGTGATTCACTTTATAGTTGGAATATGTTGCTTATTTTGATTGGAAACCTGCCTTATAACTCCCACCCTGCACAACACAATTTTTTACCTCTAAATTCTAGTAGCCCATAAGAATAAAACAAAG
The DNA here is from genome assembly GCA_030265305.1 of Biomphalaria pfeifferi. Lineage (NCBI taxonomy): Eukaryota > Metazoa > Mollusca > Gastropoda > Planorbidae > Biomphalaria > Biomphalaria pfeifferi. The sequence goes on from JASAOG010000011.1 coordinate 6,328,710, forward strand.
GGCCACCATTTTTGGCAATTTACTTCTTCCTCCATATACATACTCTTCTTGAGCCTATCAGTTTTAACCTACAAGAAGCAAATATCTGTCTCTTTATGGAACAGTGAAGATTAACCCCTTTTCCCACTATTTAGAACCCACACAAACATCTCTTTAGCCCAACCTTAATATCCTGTGGAAAAAAATCCTTTGCTTTGCCCCATTGTGCTGTAACTGTTGATACTTGTTTATGTTTGGGTAATGTCATGAGAATGTGTTCACAATATTGATTTAGTATGTTATTGTCAAAGTATCTTTAGTCAGTTCATGTGTGGTTGTAGTTTAATAAAGCCTTTTTGTTAGGTTTCTCGGTTACTTTAATTCTTATCACACTCAAAGATATACACACTAAAGAGATGTTTGTGTGGGTTCTAAATAGTAGGAAAGGAGATAATCTTTTTTGAAGTAATGTCTGTAATCTATAGTAGATAAGATTTCTTTAAAAATTAGTTACGGCCCTTATGTTCACACTAAATTTTATTTTCTTTACCATTCCCTCAGAAAATACTTATGCTACTCCAAAGTGATCATGTTTAATAGTTTGTAGTAAGACAACTCTGATTATTATGTCATTGTGTATTTGATTAGTGCCAATCAGGCTTTTTGGAAGTAAGTTTGTACAATATTTTACATGTTTCGGATCCTAGCCCTAACCTCCCGCAGGATGACGGGAGATGGTGGCGCATATTTATTGCGTTACTGAGAAGAAGGTTTTATGGTATAAAATTGTGAGCATCGTTCTAAATAATTACCTGTAGGATGTCTGTTACTGTTACTAAACAAATTTGCAAGAATATACTCATATAGGAACTAGGTTTTAGGAATCTTTTTATACTGTTTAATTAATGTTTTTCATAAGTAAATTTTCTTTGCAACACTTAGCAATCTCTACAATTCTAATTAAAAGTTTTATTTCAATAAAAATTACTACCAGTTTGAACTAAAATACATACATTTACTGTATTTTTTTTAAAAACTTGACCAGCGTACCTCCAATAGTTTACAATCATTTTAGGGTAACCTGGTTGTAAAACTTTACAGTACAATAATGAAATACTATGCAGCAGTACTCCATTACTAAGATTGAATACTTATACAACATCCTTGAGTTTTAAATAAACTTTAAAACTACTGGTCTAGACACAATAAAAGAAAAAACTATATATATAATCATCTCCCTTGTTTATGGTAGAATAAATCTACTAGTACTGAATAATAAAAAATAACTTACTTTGATAAGACTGGTTGCAATACTAGAACAAGGGGAGACCACTGTCTTCATGCAGCGGTCATGCACAACAAAATTACACACTGAGGACAATAAAAAAAGATAACATTAAGTAATAGTCATATTCTAATGTAAACCTTTCTGATAAACAGTTTACATGCACAGATTACCTTTTTTTTTATGTTACTTAAAAGAATGATATAAAAAACTTAATGCTGCACTGTTTTATAACTATGCACATCTTAAATATTATTTTTAATTGCTATGTAATGTATATACTACTATCATTATCTAGAATCCATTAAAGTAGTCACATCTAGAATATAATAGCTCTTAATTTATTCTAAAAATGTGTTTACTAATCATTACAATTTCATATTGTGAAGTAGAAAGGACTGTTTTAATACAAACTAAATTTGTTGATTCTGGACTTAAGTTACCACAGATTCTTTTTGAAGTGATGGCTTTAAATTACTTTCAACAGATACTATCTAACTATCAAGCAAAATTTATTATAACAAATAAGATACACAAATGTTTTCAGCAGCAATGAAAATTTTTAACCTGAGGGGAGAGAGACAGTTTATAAACTAAATTTAGACAGGCCAAATTATTAGAAAATTTTGCTATCAAACACAAACATATATACATTTTCTGTTTTTTGTTAAGGCAAAGTACAAAATCCTAGCACTCTATAGAATGTCTGGCATTCACTATAATAGCTTAAGACTACTTAGGTAGGTGATAGCCCTTTATGACTTTGTGATTTATGGGGGCAGATAATGTAAAGCATGGGAAGCATGGTCCAGAGGCCAAGTGCGCTTGAACTTGGCTTGGCTACCTAGAAGGGGGCTCGAGGTTCGACACCCGACTCGGGCAGAGTTGGCCTAAAGGCAGCACGGAAAACCAACTCCTAGATACCCCCTCCACCCAACTGGTCCACAAATGAGATTGGACCAAAAGCGCTCTGAGCATGCTATAAGCATGAAAGTAGCGCTATATAAAAGCTATAATATATATAATATATAAAGCATATTTGTTTAAGGCTGATGATTAATGAAAGTGTCATGTGGCCAGCACAATGACCAAACATCCTTACTTCCCCAATGTATGTCAGGTGTCCATCAGAGTTGGGTGGACTCAGGGGCATCCTTCTAATCCCGAAATTCAAAATCCCACACTTCACAGGCACTAAGACTAGTTAGGCAAAGCATAAGAAGTCTAAATACAAAAATATTAATAAATGCACATGAAAGAAGAAATATAAAAATGAACAAGAAATCTCAAGATTAAAACTACACTTGTAAAATTATTTTTTTTTTAGGTTTGTCAAACAAATTCTTTACCCTAACAAATAAAACTTGGTATAGTAATAGACATTCTTATTAGTTTAAAAAATTAATTTGATTTAGCTTATTTTAAATACACATGAAAAGATGCATAAACATTTTACATAGGCCAACTTAGTGGGTCAAAATGTTTACAGATAATAGCAACAAATATGCAAAGTAATTATAATACATATACAAGTCATTATAAATTAGTGGGGTACTGGGTTCAAATCCCGGATGAGCCCCCAAATATGTTACAGCTTTCCTATTATATATTAATTATAACTCACTGACACTAATTAAAAGATCTACTCAATATTTGAAAGCAATTTTTGCTAGTTTCTTCTAAATGCAATACAAATCTCAATTTTATAATAGAATATTCCAATCAGAAGAAATAAAATTAAAAAACTGTAAATAAATCAAAGAAAAAGAAAATCTCTACAAAATGTTCTGTTTCTTGTTACATTCTTTTTTACACTTTTTTGTTCCATTTTCCTTCTCTTCTTTGGTCTTAAATCCTTGAACAATAAATTGGAGCAGAAAAATTATTTTAAGAGACACTTTGTAGTTAAAGAGAGGTTTGTAAACTGTTCCCTGAATTTCAGAGTGAAATGTTCTCTTGTTCGTATGTTGGATAAATATTTAACAGCGCCAGCAGTACTTTTTTTTTTTTCATCTTACCATCCAACCATAAAGCATGTTAACAATATTTTGATGTTTTTGACAGTGCCCTTGTATGTACAGTCTTTAAAGAGAACTAGTAATATCTCTCACTGTTGACCACTTTTTTCCAGATCATAAAATTATTGGTGCATCAAGCAATAGTATTATGCCAGTAACAAATTTTTTAAGCATCTTCTGCTGTCTTTGCTTCAAAAGTACAGAGAACCACAATTTTGGAATATCTTAGTGCACCATTATAAACATGTATTCTGTCAGAGACTCTTGTCAAATTAGAGCCATATCTCAGACAAGTGGTTACAAAATTCAATGTTATAATGAGTTAAGTTTTGTATTAGGTGCAAGTTCTTTCAATATTCTACCTTTTCTCAAAAGCCAAGTACCCCATGAATATCATGAATAAATTAAAATTTCAGACATATCATTGGACAGTATTAAAGTCTTTTAGAACAGGATAAATTAACTTGTTCTATTGCTTCACTATCTCCACTTCTAAACTTTTCAGCAATTAGTTGATATAGGTCTAGTCACACAGTTCTTTCTAAGTATATAAATTAACCTTCATTTCAATAACATTTCATTTGTGGATTGTGTTCAAAAAAAAATTTAGGAGCATTGGCTTGCATATACTTCTATATACAGCCTACTTTCTCTTCTACCATTTATCATACAACACATGATGACAAGTGGTACAGGAAACACAAATCCTAGAAATTAAAACAAATTTCAACATTGTTTCTTATAATTATACTAGCAAATAGAAAGACAGAGAAATTATTGTAAGTAAAATACTTTAAATGGACAGTTCATACTTTATCTTATCTTATATAATACAGACGTTACTTCAAAAAAGAAGATGATTACGTCCTACGTGTCTCGCATTTAGTCATGCATATTAACCAATGACTTAAATTCTGCCAAGTCACTGGTTTTGCCTGACACAGTAGGCCTATCTTGTTCTATACAATACGTAAGCAAAAGTAATAAATAGCCAAGTAACATCTGTTTTAGTTTTAACATTTAGTAGTTGTTTTATATCTAATTTTAATACAATTTATTAATTTCACATATGAAACTATTCTATTCTTTGATATGAATTGCACATATTATAGACATGATGCTTTTTAGTGCCTTCGTAGACAAACCCAATTATCTTTGATACCTGGCTTGGTTGAAAATAATGTACATGAGCCATCTGCTTTTATGGTCCTATTCCTCAAGACTTTGATAAGAGAGAAGAGCAAGGTTTTCATTTTATTGATCAGTGCACTTTTTGCTTTTCATGAATATCCTATTATAGTATTGTTTACAAAATGCACATATCAAAATTTTTTGTGTTTCCAGAACAGAAGCAAGCCTACCACTTTCTTTAGTCTAAATACATTTTGTACTTAATAATAAACCAGTTGACAGTTGGGCTAAATGCACAGATAGTAGTGATGAGTAAAAATGAATGTGTCATTTATTTAGATGAAGAAAAAATAATAATTTTTATTTTGTTAATCAAAGAAAATTCTGAACACATTATTCTATTTCTAATAAAGTATTTCATTAGAAGAAGAGTAGGCCTACTTCAGAATGCAATGTCAGATGGTGGTGTTTGTTTTTAATCTTAAAATCAATTTTCAGTAAATTTCAAGTATTTTTATGTTGTTGTTCGATTGATCCTGCCATTACAATTATATTTTTAGAAGATTAAACATATGAGATAAAAATATGTCTAAATGTTTTTATTTAAGGTTGCCTTGAAAAAAAAAAAAAGGGATATATATAGTGCTGTGTAATACTCAATTTTACTGTACAGAATTTTTTGTTTTAATTTATCCTCAGAGTTTTGCAGCTAAACTAAATTAATTAAAGTTTTTAGGAAACATAATCTTGTTATCTAATCTTTTTTTTTTTAAATGGCACATATTTTAATTTTAACCAAGAATTTTCATATAAGTACATATTTCCACAAGTTATAAGTAAGATAAATATCATAATCATATGCTTGAATAAAGAAACATTATTAGATGGTCCTTGTGGCTCCTTCCTTTGAATATGCAAAGGCTTGTAAGGCTACAACATACTTATAAATGCTTGTATGAATATTATTATCATATCTTGATACTGGATAATGACATTTAACAAAATTAAATACAGTTATAACTGTATCTTCTATTATTATAAAAATAATGTGAACAATATATATATGATTACAAAATTATTATATGTTGTTATGGAGGTGCAGGGGCTGATTGGTAAAGAGCTAGGCTTTCAAACTGGAAGTCCCAGTTTCAAATCCTGATGAAGACTGGGATTTTTAATTTTGGGATCTTATAGGGCGCCTCTGAGTCCACCCAGCTCTAATGGGTACCTGACAAAAGTTAACATTGGTCATTGTGCTGGCCACAACACACCCTGGTTAACCGTGGGCCATAGAAACTGATGACCACTACATCATCTGCCCTATATGTTGTTCAAATGTAACCACATATTTTAGTCTGTTGTTTACCACCAAAAATTTCTTTTACAGGTCTTTTATCTCATAGCTTATACAGTAGGAAATTTGGTTTAAAGAAATTTTTATCTGGCCAACACAAGAATTAGCCATTATTTTTTTTAGCAGAGTTTGATGATTGTACATATTAAAATAGAGACACAATGACAACTGTCCTTCACTTCAAAAATGTAAGAAATGTGTACTTTGACTAAGTCCTAACTCTTCAGCCATAAAACACAGTCACACATTCACACAAATTGTAAATAGATGAAATAATTATGTATATAAAAAAATAAATAACATAATGCCATTTTGTAAGCCTACTAGTAATTTTAATATTCAGTTATTAAAAGTTTGAAATATTTGTGTGGTTATATTAACATAATTAAAAGAAATATATTTATCTGAAAGGGAAGTTACATTTTTTAAAATACATTTTCTTTCACTACATATTTCAAATAACATAACATTTATTCTAAAAATTCTTTAAATAAATTTCTCTGATTTAGATTACTTATTATATTTGTTTACATTTTGATGTGCATATTGTAACAATTTTTTGCAGGTAGCACATTGCTCTATCTTCTAGATTAATTTAAGGCAGTATTATCCAGAATACAGTATTTGATGAATACAGCAATTTTTGAAAAAAAAAAGGTGCAATGTTGAGCAATATATTAATTAGGGCCAACAATTTTGAAAAACCTGAGCCTTAGACAATGATAACATAATATATAACATACTAGGTCTATATATAATATAGGCCTACTAAAGACAAATGTGGCATATATTTAAGTCATTGATTAACATGTGTGACTAGATTGACCTATAGGAACAGGCATATAAAGCATAATCTTTTTATTTGAAGTAACCTCTGTATTTCATAAGATAAGATATGCTGAGCATAGCCATAGGACATAAATGATATTAATTGTTAGAGAATCTAAATTTTAATTCTATTATGATAATTACAATTAAAATAGGAGTAGGGCCTATATAATATATCTAGAGAATAGGCTATATAGATGTTTTCTAAAGTACATACAGGCATATCTGATCTACTTATAAAATATATTAATACACTAATTGGCCTGCAATAGATCCTACATATCCAAATGTTTTCCCATATTTACATACACAACACACACAGACACATTCTTGCATTTTTAAATTGGTTGAGCCTCTAGGCTGCTCTAAATAGGATAATCATTGAGATTGACAAAGAATGTAGCAATGTTAAACTATCTGTAACCATTAAACAAAAACTAAGTTTATTTATATTTAAGAAAAAAATAGGTCACTACTGCCTATCAGTATAAGCCTATATCTGTGCGTTGCATTGCCTGTGGCTGTGCCAGCACTAATAGCTTAATCATTTCAAAGTTCCTGGCAAAAGATATAGGCCAACCAACATCTAGATCTATATCTCGGTATATAGCTTTACATCTAGATCTATTTATATAGATTCTAGTCCGGTCTCTATCGAAATGTAGACTCTAGATCTAGATCTAGTCGTAAATGCATGTAACTAGACTAATTAAGAAGCTAAAATATAGATCTAAATCTAGATCTAAAATATCTATAAAACCACACCGATTTTTGGGGGGGAGGGTGGGGGTAAAATATTAAGATCAAAGCTAGATCTAAATAAAACACAGACGAGAAAAGTGTGTTTGTTTAAAAGAGCCATTTAATCTAGTTCATTACATTATTACAAGGAGAAAATTCCCGGCTAGATGTCGGCCATGAAGAAAAATGGTGTCTATTTACTTGCAAGTTTCTAAGTAAAATTCTTGCTGATTTGTAATTTAATAATAGCAGGTTCATTGATAGTAAAGATTCTTTTGAAACATTCCCTTTTTTTTTTTTTTTTTTTTCATTAGCATAGCAGCCACGCATAGGTCTTTTTATCATAAACATCGTCCCCATATTTTTTCCCCACTCAGTGCGCGGCTTGCTTGCCTACTGTTAGCCTTAGCGGAGCAGACCCAGCAACGGTCAGGCGAAACATGGTTCCCCCCCTTAACTCACCCATATAAAAAATTCCCATAGGGCCTAACTAAAACTAAATAATTCTGGCATTCCATTAAAAACCAGAGCATCAAAAGCATATTTAGGATGTGAATAATAACAAACGAGCGTATCCCGTGTAGTCCGAACGATAGATAATTTCATAAACTGACATAGCGAGAGCTTCCCGAATAAATTAATGAGGTTGCTGACAGAATGCTTTGGTCAAATGGATGGACACGGGGTGGATTCGGGGCCAAAGGGACGCAAAAATATCACTCACCTTCGCAGACGTAACCTACACCTATCAATCCCCAGAGAATATCCGTGCAGTGGTGGCAGTAGGTAGGCTTATGGAACGTTTTCTTGACAAAGAAATGACCATGGCCCTGTTGGGAGTCATCCTCATCGGGCGCTGTGCTGGTGGGACTGTCACTACGACCACCGTTATCGGCCATTCTTTGGAGCAGTGCCTGCGGCCGACCGGCTCTTGCCCGACGGTTCTTGCTTCTCGTCGGCGTTTTGTTATTATCCTTACACAGGTGGGATGCACAAAGGCAAAAATCTCCGAAATACACACAAATACGGCCACATTTTTTTTTAAAGTAGCACAGTAACAGCCATTTTCTTAAGGTGAAATAGTATCATAATATGCCAATCAATCGCGATGGCGGAAATGAGGAGATGCTAACTCAAATCGAGGCCACGAGTTCTCCGCGAAGCGACGAATTCTGTGAGCGTGAGCAATGCGCGTGCGAGACACCCACCGATCGATAATAACCGGGTATTGTAAGGGGAGTAACTCGTTAATTTCCTAAGTATCTGGAATTTATTACGATTATCTTCCTTTAGCTAGCTCGTAGTATTTGACTGGAATAATACATTTCCTCATTCGATAATATTTAAGACTATAAGTTTATATATTTTTTATCTATACCAGGGTTGGCCAATCTTTTGTTTCTCACGAACCAATTTGTTTCCTTCTAATATTTAATTGCGCCAGATAAACTTTTAACCTCTTTCAGTTTAAAGTATGGGACTTCAAGCAGACACAAAATAGAGCAGTGAGCTTCATAACAAACGAATATTCACATTTGACTAAAAAAACCTTTAGTAAAATCACAAAATTTAGAAAGCTTTCAGGATAGAAGACTAAGCTTATAAAATACAGACATTAGTTCAAAAAGAAGATGATTGCATCCTACGCGTTTACTAATCTAGTCATGCATGTTAACGAATGACTTTAATTCTGCCAAGTCACTGGTTTTTCTGGATTGCTCAGGCTCTAGTAGTACTAGGGAAGAAAGAGCACTATGCTAATTTACAAATGTGACTGGCAAATCATACAATAACAACTATGCATATGTAATACACCTCACGCACACACTTAATCCCGGCTGCACAGAACAGAAGCGGAAACATGACTCTGTACTAGTCAATGCCTAGACCAATCACGGCCCAAAGTCTGCCTCCTTACAAAGCACCTTGAAAGATAGAATAAGCAGATATCTAGCGATGCCCCGCCTAAACTAAGAACCTTCTTCCAAGACGCACAAAACAATAATATCTAACCTGTGTACTTACACACTCGTTACAACGGGGGAAACAGTGGACACAACAGTACAGAAAGAAACCACAGCCGGACCAATGTTTTCACAAAAGGAAGTGCAAACAAACTAAGGCATGGAGTCTTACACACACAACATTCATGACCACAGATCTCGCAAAACACACAACTAGTTCATATACAACACAAAGAAAACAAAAAAAAAAAAACCGCTATTTTGAAACAACATTCAAGCGTACAATCTATATTTGGAAAACGACAGACCTCTTCAGATTTGAAATGGACAGTCATGAATTTATTGTTCTTGGTCATTTCCAGGGATAAAAATCCTTACTTCTATTAGAGTGTTGATATGAAGTGATAGGCCTTGAACTTTGAGCAGATTTTCTTAGTTCTGAAAAATGCTGACCTAGGGATGATCGCCAATAAAAAAAAAAAAATCTTTCAAGATACTATTAGTTCTAGAAATGAAGTAAATTCATCACATTTCTATGTCAGTAATGAAAGGTTTATCTCCCACTTTTTAAATTTAAAACAAAATTAACTACAACTAACTCATTAAGTAATTGTTTTTAATTTTTTTTATTGATTCGTATATTGTCTTAGACAATGAAAAATTGTGCACAATTTCAACTTGATCCGAGAATTGGACGTGGTAGAAAAAAAAGGAGGAAAAGACTCCACAAGAACATTCAGAGTTGAAGCCTTGATACATTTTGTACAAAGTTAGTAATAACAGTTTAAATTTTCTTACTTTTTAGCGGCCCCCGAAAGGGGAAAAGACGCTATTAGTTTTTGTGTGGAATGTCCGTCCGTCCCGTTTAGATCTCGTAAACTAGAAAAGATAGTGAAAATCCGACATCATAATATTTTAGACCATTCAAAGTTCTATTGCAACGGCCACTTTTTTTCTTTTCTGAAAGCGAAATATCTAATTTTTTAAATCACTTATGCAAGCAGTTTTTCATAAAAATATACCACTTTTACAACTATTCACTATTAATAGTAACAAACACAACAGGCTCTTTATTAAGGGGGACAACTATCAGCCATACTTAAACACATTTATGCAAATGGTTTTAGATTTTTTTCTTAAAAATTTTTTATTATGTGTTTTACAATTGTATTGCTAAGTTAAATAAGTTCTGTCATACTAATTTCTATGTTAACACAATACTTTTTTTTAAAAGAGAAAAAATCTATTTAGTAGGCATATAAGTTATACATAATTTAAAACAACAATTAATAAGTTTAGTTTAGTAGTAAACTACAGCACTGTGCCATGACACACAAAATTATATCTGTCTTATTTTTTTAACGGAAATGTTTATATTTTTTTTATCTTGAGGATTTAAATAAAAGATTTACCCTTTACAAAACAATTAGATATACATTATAAGAAATCAGTTAAGCCAGGTTCACATTTAACTTCACATTCACTGTCACCAATCCTTTGGTCTGCTGGACCGTTGGGGCACCACACAAGATCTGTCAACCTTCATTCTCCATTGTTCTCTCTCATTTGCCTTGATAGAATTTCATTCTGATGTTCTTTCTGAAAATATTGAAACCTGCTTTTTTTTTTACCTGCCTGGGTAGACCACTTTGGGGGCCGATTTTTAGTTTGTGTTTCCACACAAACTCTTTTTGTAACCATGATTTTTTTATCCACCCCAAGTGGGAGAATTAGTAATGAGTGACCAAGTCGGGGTCTATGTTTCCATATTTGTTGTAGAACATCTAGAAGAAAATGAAAAGTTTTTGAGACTTTTGAATCTGTGATAAGGAATGCTATACGACTTCGTTGTTTATGTCTTAGACGCTGCTTCGTGACTAGGGTTACCAGACACCTACATAACAAAGGAGGACAAAAAAGAGGACAATCCTTACAAAGGAGGACAAAAAGGAGGGTAAACCTTACAAAGGAGGACTAAAAGGAGGACAAGCCTGACAAAAGAGGACAAAAAGGAGGACAAGCCTGACAAAGGAGGACAAAAAGAAGGACAAAAAAGACAAAGTAAACGTAAAAAAAAAAATGGACATATATTATTTGTCTTTAATTAAAACTTAGAGTAACTCATGGAATGTAAAGCACATTATTAGATACCATGCTTCTCAGAAGAAATGACTTTTCATCATTCATGCTAACTAACATACACGTGGAGCTTCGTGCATGCAAATTTTTTTGTGTGTTCAAGTTGTACTTCGTGAGAAGAAGAGCGCTCACTGAGTCAAGAGAATCGTTTGCTCGTCTCTTTTCGTCAATATTTCCAAAATATTTTTTTCTCAACGTTGGACTGTACCCGGGAATGCAAATGAAAAATTCTGACATTTTTAGAAGCCCTGAGTAACAAGTTTCATTAGAAAAAAGCTTTTGTATAAAGCTCACAACACTGTCCATGAAGAAGCTTATAAAAAAAAAAAAAAAACTTACCTTTTTGTCCTGCTAATAGCTAAATAAGTTTAAATTACAGTACAGGTCAAGCAAGTGAGCATTGTTAACATTAATAATTCTTTTCTTTAGGTACTGTATGAATGAAAACAGGTCGTCGAATGTAGTGTCCTTGAATGTATTTGGAAAAATACAGCGAGAGTAGTGGAATTCCTCCAAGGGTGCCATCCAGTTTTCTGGAATTGCAGGAAACAGTGAAAAAGCAGGACATTTTCATACTTTAGGCTAGGGGTGGGCAACCTTTTTTTATCGTGGGCCGCATTAAAAAAATGGGAATGGGGGGTCTTGTATATGTATAGGCCTATGTATCTATATTCTATATTATAAAGTAGAATGTAAGGCGTATGTATGTATGTATGTATGTATGTATGTATGTATGCATGTATGCATGTATGCATGTATGTATGTATGCATGCATGTATGTATGTATGTATGTATGTGCCGAATAGAAATCAAAACCGTTTGACCAATCTTGATAAACCTTGGCATAAATGTTCCTTGGGTACTAACTGGGACCGTACCTAGTCACGTAGTGTATGTATTGTGGCCCTAAAACAAACTTAAGACCCTTTAAAAAAAAAGTTGATCGACTCTATGAAAGTATAGTATCTTATAAATCTAGGTCATGTTTACCATGTTGACATGAGAAAAGATCGCAAGGATTTAGATCTAGATCTAATTTTAAGAACTACACTTTGCACAGATAGTTTTTTACTTTAACACATGAAAATTATTAAATATAGTCTATTGATTTCATCATTTAATAAAATTAAGCTTCAAATTTGTGTTTCAAAAGCATTTTTACAAAATTCGTTCCTTATATCTGCGAATTTAGAATTCCTGACGTACATTCTTTCATAGGACATTACCCGAAAGGCTACACATCTCTCTATTCCTAGGTCTAAATATAGTCTATTGATTTCATTATTTCAATTAGGGGTCCGGGTCAAAAAAGTTTGAGAACCTCTGCCCTAGCTAGACCCGTGAAACTCATGACACATACCACACGACCAGGCAACCATCCAAATTTGAGAACCTGTAGGCCTACTGCTCTTACATCATTTCTGAAAAAAATATGAAAGCAAAAAAAAAAGCATTAGAAAAAAAATCCGTGGAAAACCTCTACTAACGTCTGCCATTACGAAATGCCTCTTACTAATAAAATCGGAACTTCCCGAAGAAGTATTTCTTTACTCTTGTCAACAAAAGAACACTGGACTGCTAGATCTAGATCTTGATCTACCGTAATCATTTGTCATAAATTGGATACATGTAAAGATAACAGTCCTTAACTGAGTTCTAGTGTTTTTAGCCTCGCTTTTTATTATAATCATATCGGGTATTGTGGCAATGAATCAAATATTGTGTTTTATTCTAAAATACTTAAACGACTAGGTGTGACTATCTGCGTTACGTATTTTATATATTGACAACACTGAACACGTAAGTAGTAAATGCTACATTAAAATATTTGCAGCTTTGTCCTTCTACAATGTCCTTTGTTATCTTTGCCTTTAGGACATAACTATGGCTGAACTTACCTTTAGGACTTGCATGATAGCTTTTCTAGATTTAAACCACTAGACCTGGGTTGCTTCTCCTATGTTCATATTTTGTCCCAGTGCCGCAGTAAGGCTTTAAAATGCCCTAAGCCATTTGAAATATGGGGCACTTTAGGACCCTTAGTAAGTCCTGATATTATATGTCGGTGCTAAATACTTCTTCGGTGCCCTAAACTCTGTAGGGCAGATCTTGTAAAGGTCATCTGATTCTGTAGCCCACGGTTAACGAGGGTGTGTTGTTGCCAGCACAACGACCGACCGCCTTTACTTTCCCCAACTAATAAAGAGGTAAAGAGATATGAATATGTAACCATCAGCATCTTACAACATCAACACACTCATATACAGTAGTTAATCAGTTCTTTCAATAGTTAAACTAGAACAAACCATATCATTAGAGTCGACGCGATCTTTAATTTCACTTGACCTAATAGTGACCAGCCTTGCTAGACAAAGCAGTGGGTAGGGCTATATTACAGAACTCTTCAGCAACCAGGACTAGTCTTATGGGTCCGGAGGATTCCAGCTACCCGGCGCCTCCGGTGGAAACGTCCAGTGGTGGAACTAGATAGGCTAAGTACGAGTAGCAAATCAGGCCCTTGCGGGACCCCCTGGGTGAGCTTTTTTTTTTTTTTTATCTCACTCGGGGTAGGGATGGAACAAGTAGTCCGCACACCAGTCCAAAAAGTCCGCCACGCCGTTCCACAACGGGGCCGTCATCAGTGACTCGTGGCTGGAGTGGCGGTCCCTGCACGGAACAGTGGCGGTTACAGTATAGGAATATGAGACTAGCTCCCCGCAGTTAGCACTGTTCTCGGCCACTTGTAGCGAGTGGGGCCCAGGAAAGGGGACGGAGCGCTGTTTACACGGCACGGCCCGGTCTGGCCCAGTCAACCGATATGACCGTCTACCGTTGGGAGCCCTCAGACAGGACATCGGTGAAGAGCCCTATGGCCAGGCCTGGTAGTTAGATAAAAGCCTTTCTAACCACCAATGGGATAATGGCGACTACGACTACTGGACTTCACTGAAGGTCTTATGGGTGTGTGACCTCCTCTTTTATTTAAATGTATTTCTGCATCACAAAATGCGCAATAATTTGGTAAACGGAAATGGATCTGCTGGGAGGACTCACAGTGCCATATAGACTCCATCATTTCGTAATTACGGTACTTCCATTTACCTATTCTGGGCTCCAACAAGTCCGTCTCTACTGCATAGGTAACCTCCCGCACGTCGACAGGGGATGGCAGGGTATGAACCCGGGACCACCGAGACAACCGAACAACAGTCCAATGCGCATACCGCATGACCAGGCAGCCATGCAATATAGTTGTGTGCCTTTTTGTGTGTGTAAGTGTGTGTTGGTGTGTAGTGTCATAGTGTGAGTTTATTATTTCCTTTTTTTTCTGTGACCTAAAAATAAATGATACAATTTTGTTCTTCTTCTTATCTTATATAATACAGACGTTACTTCCAAAAAGAAGATGATTACGTCCTACGCGTCATGCATTTAGTCATGCATATTAACCACTGACCTAAATTCCGCCAAGTCACTGGTTTTCCTGGCTATCTCTGGCAACCCATTCCATGCTTAAATAGCACTAGGGAAGAAGGAGTATTTGTACAAATTTGTCATAGCATATGGGACGAGGAATGTGCCTTTATCTTTGTGTCTTTCTAAGTATTTTATTAAATTTTGTTTTTGTATTTGAAGATCATGGTTCAGTGTTTTATGTATAATTGCTACTTTACTTTTGTTATAAAAATGCAATTTCAAAATTGAATTATTTATATCCCCAGATTCAAGGATGAAACCTAATAGAACTTATTGATGTATGGCAGATGGTATTTAAAAAGCACTCACTTTAATCTAAGAGTTCTTTCACTTTAAACAAAGGCTATTAATACATAATTATGTTTTTGATATGTTAAAACTTTGACCCGATGCTTTTGGAAAACTAAATACACTGTCAATAGTTTTGCATATCGTCTCGGCTTCACGACCAAGATGCTCCAGGAGTATCTTCTCAAAATTGTCATTATTGGTCACGAGGGAGTGGGCAAGACGTCTCTTCTGTTGCGCTATACAGACGAACAGTTTCAAGAACATTACTCCACAACCATAGGAGTGGATTTCAAGATTAAAAACGTTACGAGGGACGACTATCTGGCCATATTGCAACTCTGGGATACCGCTGGCCAGGACAGGTAATGAACAATCGGTCAATTTAGAAATCCTTCAGCACTTCAAAAGTAAACTAGCAATTATGCATACAACACTGAACAATAATCTTCAAATACACAACCAAAAACATAATAAACATTCAGAAAGACACAAGGATAAAGGCACATTCCTTGTTCCATATACTATGACAAATTTGTACGAATCCACCTTTTAATAACATGTAATGGGTTGCATGAGTCAGCAAAGGAAAACCTATGACATGGCAGAATTCTAAGTCATTCGTTTAGCATGACGTAGGGAAGGGACAAGCGTAGGATGTTAATTATATTCTTTCTGTAATAACATTTGTATTTAATATGTGATCTCTGTGAAATTAATTACCGTACATTGAAAAGTCGGAAATCAAAGCAAACGCTTTCAAATTTAGGTCTAACTAATTTGCATGTTTCTACTTTATTTAGAAGCAGAAACATGTGAAAGATAACTTCTTAGCTATTCAATTGCCCTTAACGGTAATTATGTAACATGATTTGCCTATGTTAATCAACATCCTGCATCAGTGTGGCAAAATATACAGTTCACGATTGGGTTTGCGTGGTCATGTGAAATATAGTATACCTCCTCAATCTTCGTAATCTAAGACAATGCTTTATGCTTTTGTCACAACTTGTTATGAAAAGTGGTTTGGTCTCCTCAAAGTTCATGATATGCGCAAGTTCCTTACGTTCCATTTAAACTCTTTTTGGACACTCTAAAGCAGGGCCGGTCTTAGGCCGATTTGACTTATTGCTCCAATTGGGCCCCGCTCCTGGCAGGGGCCCGAAATTTACATTACGCATTTCACTATCAGTCAGGGTTCTTGTAACAGGGCTTTTTTTTTAAGATTTAGGACTTAAAGGGTTAACATATTTAATGTAGGGCTATCGAACGCTTTAATTAACCCACTGGCGGCTATTGCGATTTAGTTGATTCCTATGCTTGCTGTATAACAAATGTTGGTATAATGATCTCATTAATAGTAATTTAGAAGAGGGGCCTTGCAAGTATCCATTAAAGTGGGCCCCGCAATTCGTAAGGCTGGCCCTGCACTGGAGAAACAAAGAGTCGAACACCAATAAATATTCTTTGGTTATAATACTTTCAAACTCCATTTAATAAATACAAAATTTTCTGAATCTTTTATATGACCATTAGGATTATCTCCAAGTTTTTTAGAGTTATGGATACTTCGAAGTTACTTTGGTTTACATTAAGGTCATCTAGATTCTTTCATCTTTCACAAACACACACAAAGAGACCCAATAACTTGTCAGCCTTCTTCTCCTGGCTTGCGTACTTAGACTAGCTCTTTGTCTTCCTCTTTCTCAATCTGTCTCTCTATTTCTCTCTCTGTCTCTCTCCCTGTCTCTTTCTCTCTCTCTCTCTCTCTCTTTCTCTCTCTGTCTCTGTCTCTATCTTTCTCTCTCTGTCTCTCTCCCTGTCTCTTTCTCTCTCTGCTTCTCTCCCTGAATCGTTCTCTGTCTCTTTCTTTCTCTCTCTTTCTCTCTCTCTCTCTCTCTCTGTTTCTCTTTCTCTGTTTTTCTCTCTCTGTCTTTCTCTCTCTCTTTGTCTCTCTTTCTCTTTCTCTGTCTTTCTCTCTCTTACTTTTTCTCTATTTCTTTCTCTCTCTCTGTCTTTCTGTCTTTCTCTCTCTTTCTTTCTCTCTCTCTCTCTCTCTCTCTCTGTCTTTCCCTGTCTGTCTGTCTCTATCTCTGTCTCTTCTACACAATGAAATGTGACTGTCTCATAGTGTTGAAGTAACTACAAGCTTATCACATAATCTCTAAGAAGTGGTTAAAATTATCTCTAGCCAAGTTTATGATATTCTTTCATTAAGAAGTCTCTTTTTCAAACGGTTGTCACAAAGCACTGTTCAATTTACCAGAATTAATGCTAATTAATGTGTTTTATTTGCTAGATTCCGAGCTATCGTGTCTTCCTTCTACCGAGGGGCCAATGGTCTGATCATTGTCTTTGATGTGTGTGACCTCACCAGCTTTGAGCGTGTCCCTTACTGGATTGATGAAGCTAGCCGATATGGTGACCCGAGCTGCATCAAACTGTTGGTCGGAAACAAGACGGACAAAGTCAATGACAGACAAGTGACCAGTGCTCTAGGTATGTTACAAATAGTGTGAAACCCAAGTTGACCTTCTGAAATACAGTTTACAATCAAGTAGTAACCTTATGAAATACAGTTTACAATCAAGTAGTAAACTTATGAAATACAGTTTACAATCAAATAGTAACCTTTTGAAATACAGTTTACAATCAAGTAGTAACCTTTTGAAATACAGTTTACAATCAAGTAGTAACCTTATGAAATACAGTTTACAATCAAGTAGTAACCTTATGAAATACAGTTTACAATCAAGTAGTAACCTTATGAAATACAGTTTACAATCAAGTAGTAACCTTTTGAAATACAGTTTACAATCAAGTAGTAACCTTTTGAAATACAGTTTACAATCAAATAGTACCTTTTGAAATACAGTTTACAATCAAATAGTAACCTTTTGAAATACAGTTTACAATCAAGTAGTAACCTTATGAAATACAGTTTACAATCAAATAGTAACCTTATGAAATACAGTTTACAATCAAGTAGTAACCTTATGAAATACAGTTTACAATCAAGTAGTAACCTTATGAAATACAGTTTACAATCAAGTAGTAACCTTTTGAAATACAGTTTACAATCAAGTAGTAACCTTTTGAAATACAGTTTACAATCAAATAGTACCTTTTGAAATACAGTTTACAATCAAATAGTAACCTTTTGAAATACAGTTTACAATCAAGTAGTAACCTTTTGAAATACAGTTTACAATCAAGTAGTAACCTTTTGAAATACAGTTTACAATCAAGTAGTAACCTTATGAAATACAGTTTACAATCAAGTAGTAAACTTATGAAATACAGTTTACAATCAAATAGTAACCTTTTGAAATACAGTTTACAATCAAGTAGTAACCTTTTGAAATACAGTTTACAATCAAGTAGTAACCTTATGAAATACAGTTTACAATCAAGTAGTAACCTTATGAAATACAGTTTACAATCAAGTAGTAACCTTATGAAATACAGTTTACAATCAAGTAGTAACCTTTTGAAATACAGTTTACAATCAAGTAGTAACCTTTTGAAATACAGTTTACAATCAAATAGTACCTTTTGAAATACAGTTTACAATCAAATAGTAACCTTTTGAAATACAGTTTACAATCAAGTAGTAACCTTTTGAAATACAGTTTACAATCAAGTAGTAACCTTTTGAAATACAGTTTACAATCAAGTAGTAACCTTATGAAATACAGTTTACAATCAAGTAGTAACCTTTTGAAATACAGTTTACAATCAAGTAGTAGCATTTTGAAATACAGTTTCAATCAAGTAGTAACCTTTTGAAATGCAGTTTTCTATTCAATGTTTACAAATAGTTTGCGTCCCAGAAAACGAAGAGAACAAACAGGGACCTAACTACAACCCAAATAATAAGAAGGTAAAAAAAAAAGTGCTTGTGACGTCATGAGTTCCAGAAAAAAAAACTCGAATGTATGAAAAAAACGGAACATTTCATTTTTGGATCTGATAACTTAAAAAGTAGATTTATAAAGCAGTTAACAATCAATCATTTTATATTGGAAGGTTCAGATGACTGTCTAATATCTGAGGTGAACTGTGCTGCAGTTTCTAGATCAGGAAGCTCTCCTTATTGAAATTCCATTCTGTTGTGTCCGGCTCTGGGGCGAAAAATTATTTGTTGGTCGTATCGGAATAGCCAATAATAGAAATCGTCTTTCTTGTAATTTGGACAAGAGTTTGTCTTTTTTTTTTATTGATCCTAATCACTATTACTTTCTTCATTTCTTTCGGATAGAGTCAAATTTTCGATTGCTTATTCATTTTCTGGTGACACTTCTCCACAAGTCTAATTTAACTATTCCCAAATTTCATCTTCTGGAACCTATGTTGTTTCATTCTGTTGTGTCCGGTTCTGAGGCGAAAAAATAATTGTTGGTAGGATCGGAATAGTTTATAATAAGCATCGCCTTTCTTGATATTTAAATGGAGAGATTATCGATATTTGGTTTATTCTTCTCACTGTTATTTTCTTGATTTCTTCCGGATTTCGATTGGTAGCTGCTAGTTGTAGTGTTCCCCCTTTCTCCTCTGTGGCTGTCAGAGAGCCGCCAGTTGCAATAGACTTTTCTAGATTTTTCCGTTTGGAACCTGTGGCTGATTGGTAAAGCGCTTAGCTTCTGAATCGGGGGTCCCGGGTTCGAATCCTGTTAAAGACTGGGATTTTTAATTTTGGGAGAAGTAAAGGGTTTTGATCATTGTGCAGGCCACATCACACCATCGTAAACGTGAGCCTCAGAAACAGATGACCTTTACATCATCTTCTCTTAGACCCTATGGTCTGAAAGGGTAATTATATCTGTTTGTGGTAGATTCGTGAGATCGTACGTCTGTGTAGAATCGTACCCATTGTGAGAGATATTTCACTCAGTAGACACCCTCCTACTGCTTCTCATGTTGTCTATATGGTTCTACAAGTGATCTAAATCACCATTAAATATAAACCCATTTTTTTTTTAAATTAAACATTTCTCTATTCTCAGCTCAATCATTGGCGGATCAATTCGGCATGCAGTATATAGAGACCAGCGCCAAAGAGGCCCAAAACGTCCAGGCAGTGTTTGACGTCATGGCGGACACCATCGTCAGGTCCAAGAGGCAGCTCAACTACGTCATGGCGCCCGACGTTATGACCCAGTCGTTCAGGCTGGACTCCAAAGACGTGACCCCCGTTTATTCCTGCTACACTGGTAGTGGCTATTGCTACTGACCAGATATGTGCAACTGATAGGCTATGTAATATTGACCTGAAATGTTCCACTGGCCATTGCTGTTTGACTGAAATCTGTTCTCTGACGTAATATGACCTGCTGACCTGCATTGTTCTACTGATGTAATAAACTCTACTGACGTAAGATGTTATGCTGACGTAATATGACCTGCTGACGTAGCCATTGTTCTACTGACGTAATATGACCTGCTGACGTAGCCATTGTTCTACTGATGTAACAATAAGTTCTACAGACGAAATATGTTCTACTGACGCAAAATGTTCCACCGACATGATATGATGACTGTAAATACTGACATATGTTCCACTGACATGATATTATACTAACGGCCTAATCTATACAACAAACTTATAGATCCAACTGATATAAAATCTGTTCATTGAACACGCTATGTCTAATACAAACTTTTGACAACCTGTACAGACTACGAGTGCACACAGAAGAGGGGAACAATAGATGCACTTTTAATGAAAAAAATTGAGATTTTTTTCAGTCGCGGAAAAACTATTATTTAGCTAGATATTTTTTTTTTTGCTGTATATTGAATGTATGCTTTTTTTTATATAACACTTCCTAAATGTAATCAAAAGATGGGGTTATTTTTTTTTTTATGTTAGGTCTTGTTACGTAAAGAAATTACATTGACTATTTCCTAATAAAAAAAATATGAGGACGCGAATAGACAGATGTTTCTGTTGTTGTTGCGTTCTGCGCTTCCACGCTGTGTCTGATGCAGATAAACTAAACGGAGGTAATACGGACATAAAGAAATCCAATAACACAGCCAAAAACAGAAGTTAGTCGACGCTGATACTGAATGTCGAACAAGAAGTTGAATAATGACGAAGGGAACTGTCGAATGTCGTCAAGCTAAATCACTACGTTCATATAAACTGCCTCTCTGTAAGACCCATCAAAAGCTGTTTCTATTTCGCTATTCCTTCTCAAAACCTAGTCTAGTTTTTTACTAGTCGCGTCACTATTTACGAAAAAAACAACGAATTCATAATCGTGGCATAACACTGGGCATTATTTTTTTTTTAATATCCCAATAAGTAGCCGTGCTACAGTAATTAGGTTAGTTGAGAGTTTGATGTTTTTATTCCACAGTAAGTAAGATGTTGTACCATTAGATTTGTTTGTCCTTACTGAGGGTTTGAATGAAGCACCCTACTTCCCCCTTCTCCTGATGCTATCTCTATTAACTGTTTGATCTTTATTTCATTCATTCTTTTGTCATCCCTAATGACAGCATTCAAAATACATTTTTTACAAATTAGTTTCTGTTTACTTCTTACTAACATCCATTCATGGCTGGTCATGAAGATGTTAACGTTAAGTTATCCTTCCTTTTTTTTATATTATCTATCTTATCTTATCTTATATATTACAGCTATCAAGCGAACTTAGTCTCTCGACCACCTCCCACTACAATGTTATTTTAGGTTATCTATTAGAATATCGTTACACATAAAATCTACAATGTCTGTCATATAACTTATATAATATACATATTCGCTATTCGATTTATTTTCATATGATAAGTTTGATAATCCGAGGTAAAGACATACATTCCTTTTTTAATTCCCCTTTAAGAAAAAGTACAATCTTTAGATGTTTGTTGAATGCATAGACATAAATAAATATAGACTGGCCGAAGGAAGTAACTTCATGTAACTTGAAAACATGTATATCTATTGTATTCGGATTTCCGAAGTATGAAAAAGTGCATGATCTTCATTCTTAGAGATTAAACAAAACTACACTGCCTCCTTATTTAAAATATATATATAGGTGTGTGGCTGAAATAGATATGAATACTTAACTTTTATACTGCTTATAAATGCTGTATAATAAAGTACACAAAATGGCAAGTCACAAATTTTCGTTTCATAAAACTCTTTAATCGGCCAGTCTATATTTATTTATGTCTATGGTTGAATGTTAAAAAAATAATTTCTTCCTTTACACTTTCGCCTTTCAGTTTTAATGAACATTTTTGTTTATATTTTATGTTTTATACATAATTTATTTTTCACTTTGTTTTAAACATTTATCTCTACAATGCATTTACGTCACGGGATTTTTTACACATTTTTAATTCTTGAACATTTAGGATGCACAAATCGTATAATAATTATCATATTTTGTAATGATTTGATTCGTTTTTTTCCTCAGAATCTATATCTCAGTCATAGTTTTGAGTTCTATATTATATATCAATTACAACATTTGTACAAACAAAAATTATAATAAATTTCAATTTTTTTAAAATTCAGATTTATTTTCTCAAACTGTTTATAATAAATAAAAAGATATTACCTTGATAAAATGTATGGTTTTTTAAAAATAGTATATTTAGTCTCTTAGGATGAATTCAATCATTTTAGACGGGAAGTACTAGGGTTAGCAGACGCCTACACGCCCAAAGGTGGACGGAAAGAAGAACAGATTCTTACAAGTAAAAAAAAATAGAAAAGAAAAGAAGACAATGTTAACTTAAATACAAGCGATCAGATGCTATCTGAAGAACATGTTAGAGATCAGGATGGCTGCCTGGTCGTGCGGTTTGCGCGCTGGACTATCGTTCAGATTTATCGATGGTCTCGGGTTCAAACCCTGCCCGCTCCCATTCCCCGTCGTCCTGCGGGAGGTTTGGACTAGGAAGTAATTATCTTCAACTCTGAAGGAACATCCGAAACATGTAAAACATCTTTTACAAACATCTGAAGAAAATGCTAGAGATCAGAAGCTATCTGAAGAAAATGTTAGAGATCTGAAGATAATTTTGTTTCATGTGAGAAACTTGATGTTCCATGTTCTAATTTACAGTATTATTTTATCTTATATATTACAGACGTTACTTCACAAGAGAAGATAATTACATCTTACGCACTTCATGTGTCAATCTAGTCATGCATGTTACTCCATCGTCCATCCTAGTGGCGCTACAGCTAATGGATGACCCTGGCCCCTGCTTGAGCACACCTCTCCACTATGATCTATCCAGTGCTTTACGTCTCCATGCCTCGAACTCTTAACTGCTGTAGAGCTGCCTCTACGTCTGCCTTCTGTTTTTTGCCAGTGCACAACCTTTGCTCCTCTGTTGTCTGGCATTCTTTCGAGGTGACCTACCCAATCTGTCTCCTTTTATTGCCGTCACTACGGAGGGATCTTATACAAGCTGGTATATTTCTTAGGTTGGTGCGAATCCTCCATCCCGGTTTCCTCATGCATGGCAACATACATTTTTCTGCTTCCTTCCCAGACGTTTAGCCGATTTTCTGTTAATCAATCAATTGCGAACTCTGCTAAGTCGTTGGTATTCCTGACTGATTCAAGCAACCCATTCCATTCTCTAATGGCACTAGTAAAGATTGAGTACTTGTATAAATGTGTTCCAGTGTAAGGAATAAGAGATTTACTGACATGCTTCATCGTGTTATATATTTTCCCTCAATAAAACTCTTCAAATAATTTCTGGTTATCTAAGTTTAAAAAGGCACTTTACTCTGCCACATTATAGTTTGACGTTTGAAGCTCCCTCCCTTCTTTACGTCAAAACCATTTAAACCCACGTGCAGATCTTCATCCTAGACGTCTCGCCGATCCCAGATCTTCTTATTAGTTGTTCGCCCAAACCTGCTGAGAAGAAGGTTGGGGGTGGGTGGGGGGGGGGCTAGTGAAAACAGGTAAGCGCAAATGTCAAGCCGTGTTGACAAACTTGAGAATGACAAGCAAACACTACCTGGATGTTGTGGCGCAGATGTTTACCTGGGATAGGTGACCAGGCAGGAGGCCCACATGCACATCCAGAAAGAACGCGATCAATCGGAAGACATCAGCACGCTTTGTGTGAGTGTGTGTGAGAGAGAGAGGATACGTGTTCGTGTGTGTGTGTGTGTCATGTGCTTTGCTCTCCTTTTTATAACCTGTTGGTCAATACTTTGTGTCCCTCCAACTAAATATGTAATAGGATACTCATTAATCGTGTGGGGGAGAAATGTAGTCATTACAATAGAGAAACAACAGATAAACTAAAACAAAGCACATCCATAGATACAACATTGGTGTTAGACCGGGACCAGTCGTTATAGAGGGCCTCAAGACTGACCTGCAACGTCACTAGCTGTCGGCAGTTTAGACCAATAGCTCGTTGCCACGCCGTACAGACCTATGATGTTCTAGACCTGCAATAATAAATCCGTGCGATTACAAATATTTTTACCAACTGTTTTTGCTTAGCGCTATTTCATGCTTTTATCCTGCTCAATACGCTTTGATCCTATCACTTTTCTGGACCAGTTGGTAAAATGGAATAGGGGGGGGGGGGAGAGAAAGACAGGGATCTCTGGGTAAATTATATCGTAATCGATTTTTAAATGCATTAGCAAAAAAAAATAAATAAGTGGGTACGGCCTGAATTCGAACTTATGGCTCACGATTCCTCAAGCCAATATACTAACTACTCTGCTAGTGAAGTGCTTACGGCTATAGAAGATTATAAAAAAATATGTTGTTTATTTCAAACTTACTTTAAAGCGGTAGCGGTAACCCATAAAAGGAACTATTCCAGCTTATACAACCACTTCAGTCAAGTATATTTTTTCCCTTGTTCCAGATACCAAACAAAAATATTTAATTACCAATTAACTAATTGTTTGTTTTTTTTTTATTGATTCTTGTGTTGCCAGGGGAAAGAAAAAAACTGTAAAATTTCAGCTTGATCCAAGACTGGGTGTGGAAGAAATAACGTGTACAAACTTTTGGCCAGACAGACACAGAGAGAGTTGATAGAAGCTTTGTAAAAAAAAAACAACAGCTTAATAGACAATTGAACAGTCTATAACTAATGGTTTTGAAAATGAACTAGATAAATCACGTTACCAAGCACCTAAGGATCATTTCAAAACAACTGAACAAACATAAAACAACTAAACACACATAAAAACAACTGAACAAACATAAAAACAACTGAACAAAAATTTGATGAACAGCTTTTCGAACAACTTTTAAATAGCTAAAAACAAACAACAACTTAACAGATAACTTGACACCAAGAATACTTATGATAAACATTTTAGCCAGCGACAGGGCTCATAATCTCAGCCACAGACTTTTTCAAGAGATTGATGTGTACACTTCAAAAAGGTGTGAAGGGAGACGCTATTGTAAACATTTCAAATCCTTGATGCCAATTCAAAGTCGGGGATAAGATCGCCATTTAGACAAAGTAGAGAGGACGCTCAGTCATAGTGAATGTGAACAGGAATAAAAATAGGAAAATAAATGGTCGTCAGATAAGCTCGCTTGTTTTTTAAACATCAACATCCCATTACAGTGGATCCCTGGACACATTGGCGTCATGGGAAATGAAAAGGCAGATAAGCTTTCAAAGGCAGGATCATCTATGGAACAACCCGATAGACCTGTTTAACTACCTCACCCCAACGTCAATGTTAAACAACAACCACAAAGAGGATTGGCTCAACCAATGGGCAACAGGAAACTCAGGCAGAGCCATGTACAAAGAATTGAACATGCCTAACAAACTGGACAGTATTAACTTCCTCCCTCGCAAAGAACAATCTACAATTTTCCAACTAAGGACAAGACACACACCTCTGTTAAATTACCATCTCAATAAAATAAATCCCACACAACTCCCCTTTGTAGACACTGCGCCCACCCTTATGAAACCGTACACCATATCCTTTTTGAATACCCATTCCTGATCCACCTTAGGCACACCCTACTACCACTCCAGCCCAACATAACCGACACCCTGTACGGCAGTGCTGAACAACTGAAGAAAACTGCACACTATTTTTCCTAGGCACAGTCTGCAAAAGAGCTCACAGCTCAACAGCAAAAAGCTGGCCAGAAGAAGAATAAGAAGAATCTCCAGTGGAGTATTGGAACGCAACAGCACCTCACTATCGGACTGTTCTGGGCAATTCTCCTCAGTTGGGTCCATCGTCCTGTCCTCCAATCAGTTGGGTCCAGGTCCACCCTGCCTTCTTTTTTCTTGTTCCGCTGATGATCTCCAACATGTTGTCTTTGAGCTTCCAGTCTAGATCACGTTTGCAATGTCTTCTGTTCTCGCATTTCAACCTTAGAAGACATCAAGGTTTATAGGAATAACTTCAATGACTTAAAAAGACCAGGTTAGCGATACAGCTTTCAAAACTCAATCAATTGATACCAAGAAGTATCACCAAAAAAAAATATTCAAAGGTCAAAGGTTACGATATTTGTTTTTCTTTTTTTAATATAGCTTACAATCGCCTGTGTGGCTTGAGGTTGTTTATTTTCGCACAGTCTTTCTATCTCAATGCCGAAAACAATCCCAGGACAAAAGCACACACAAACACACTTGATGGACCTGACGTCTTCCAGGCACGTATCCGTACCGCCAGCCCGACCAGCGTGACAGTGACCTAGATGAAGTCGTCAGAGTTTACTGACCCAAAGATGAAAACCTAAAAAAAAAATAGTTTTCCCACGGTCGATTTTATTTTAAACTTTCTATTAGACTTTAGGTAGATCTTGACCTGTATTGAGTTGAATAACTTGGTCTCATCTCTGGATATGTACCACTAACATATTTTGCCTCATACAAGAAAATTGTTTAGCGCCTTTTGAAAAAAAAATTAATTAAAACATTGGACATTTTAATAACAAAAATATTAAAGATTATAATAATTTAATTTAATTTATAGAGCGCTGGTAAGAAACGTAATGTAGATTCAAGGCGATGTGATAACATAATAAACTTAAACACGAGAGTTTGAATGGCAAAGTAAAATTGACAAAAGTTATGTACATAGATCTTTGTTATATCGGTCAGACCATTTGTCCCCTTTATGCTGTCCTTTGAAACAAAAATCTAAAAAAAATTTAAAGAATAAAATCGATCCTTACTTCAAATAAAATAAAATCCTATTGATTCGGATCGTTATTGAAAAAAAAAAAAATAAGGCCAGGATAGAATCGAACCCACAACATTTGCGTTATTAGCACGATGCTTTATCAATTTCGCTGCCAGTTTCGGATCTCCAGACTCTCATCTTTTGACAAATATTATGCTTCCACGATAACAAGAGTGAAAGCTAATAGTTTGAATTAAAACCCAATTTTCACAAAGCTTTTATGTTAACTCCAGCTAATTGTTTGAATTACAACCCTATTTTCACAAAGCTTATGTTAACTCCAGCTAACAGTTTGAATTAAAACCCAATTTTTACAAAGCTTATGTTAACTCCCTCCGTCTAACTGGGTGGAATCTTTTACACATAAGTTTATTAATATATTTTTTTAAAAAACTATATTTTAAAAAAATCTTGGAATGTTAGCTGCACCTTGTTTTAAAATCACACAGGGAGGAGGTGGTATACGGAGACAAGGAGACAAGAAAAAAAAAGGTAGGGCGCTGCTGTCACCCCTGGGCGTCTCTGTAGATTTAGCGTGCCTCAATGCACATTTTCGGACTGTTTGTCCCGCTGTTTGGAATTAGGTGAGCTGTCGGATGAACAGACAATTTGGAAAGACGGAATTGAACGAAAACAAAATAAATAAAATACCACAAACATTAATGTCATTGAATCCGAAAGTTTTCACACCATCAAAGTGGATATCGAATTATAATTCTCCAAGACAAAAGTTTCGATAAGGAATAATCGGTTTCTATTTTAAAGAACTTTTCTGTGAAATCTGGCCAGTCTCAGTGGGCTATCCAAGGACATAAACTCCAGCAGACGTTTGCAGTCCATCTCTTCCGTCCACTTGCGACCATTCCAGATGTCTGTGCGAAAGGCGAGCTAGGACTAACTTTTTTTTCACGTAAGGTTTTCACGTGTGTGCGAATGTGTTTAACTTTTCTAACACTTTCTATGCTGAACATATAATATGATCTATGGATAACTTTGAGTCTTGATGATTTAAAAAATATATAATACCTTTTCAAAAAAAACGAAAAGCTTCTAATAAATCAGTTTGCAGTTTGGATCAGTTTGAATAAATTTGCAAATTGTTTTTGTTTAGCGTGATGCTTTTTAGCTTTCTCAAATGCGCTATGATTTTTAATCACTGGTCTGGACCAGTTGGGAATGGGAGAGAGAACGAAAGGGGTTATTCAGGTGATCGCATTTAAAACGAGAAAAACATATTTTAAAAATTCTTATAAATAAAAAAAATAAAAAACTTATACGAAATGTCATCGTATCAATTGGTTTGGATCAGCCGTGCAATTAAATTTGTAACAGATCTAGACCATCAACAGTAAATCTGTGCGATTAAAAATATTTTTACCAATTGTTTTTATTAAGCGCTAGTTCATGCTTTTAGCATTCTCAAGACGCTATGATCCTAGCACTTGTCTGTAGAGTTGCGAAAATTGGAAAAAAGGGGAGGGGGATATCTGGGTTAATTTTTACCGTAATAGGTTTTTTTAATAGCATTTAAAAAAATAAAAAGAGCGAACGAAAGGCCTGAATTCGAACTCGCGGCTCACGATTCCACAGGCCGACGTGCTAACCACTCTGCTAGTTTGGGTATTTATGACTAGTGAAGATTGTACAGTTATACACCCCATTAGAAGTGAGGGGGGGGGGGGGGGTATTTATGTAATTTTAAACAAAAAAAGCATTTTTAAAAAAAAATTTTAAAAAAAAGCTAATACGAAGTGTAATTGTATCAATTAGTTTGGATCAGTCATGTCGTTAAATTTGTAACCGATTTAGACCAACAACATCAAATTTGTGCGATTAGAAATATTTTTACCCATTGTCTTTGTTTAACGCTTTTTCATCTTTTTAGCTTTCTCAATACGCTATGATCCTATCACTTATCTAGACAGGCTGGAAAATGGGGGCGTGGGGGGGGGGGGGTGAGAAAGAAAGAAAGAAATTAAATATCTTTAATTATTTAAAAGTTCTTTATATCAACTAGCCAACGTTAGGTCATAAAGACTCCCGAATTAAAATCATAATTGAATCCCATTGCATTTCATGTTAAAATTATCTTTCCTTTTTTTTTTCCACTTACAGAATTAGGAAAAGCACTAGTGTAGCAGAAGATGAAGTGCCAACTTCAAGACATCGTGCCCATCTTTGTAGCAGTGGTGCTCTTTAACTGTGGGCTCAGTCCAGTTTCCTCCTTTATATTACCGTCAGAAGCCGCCGACGAACTTAGCACAGACACATCAGATCTAGAAACATTAACGGACAATATCCAACCCACTCAGAGTGACTCGATAGACGCCAAGCCCATCCTTACAGACAGCTCCTGGCTCAGAGAGTTTGAACATTTGGAACAGCAGGATGTCGCATCTGCAAAAGGGAACGAGAGTAGACAGACGCCCAGCTCAAAACCGGTGTCAACAGAGACAGGCTCCGGCAAAAAAACTGAGCAAAGATCTGCGAAGCCAAAAGCGGATAAATCCTCGCGTAAAACTAGTAGCAATGACGCTTCTGCAGGGAGATCGGGCTCACCGAGGAAAGGGGAGAGACTCTCCGCCAAGCAAACAGCTCCTACTTCAGGGTATTTGAGCTTAGAAGAAAGAATCGCCGCCTGGCTTTTAGCGAAGAGGAAAGAAGAAAATCCATGGGCGGGTCATACTGACGAGGAGTTACCATCCGAGCCCAACCATGTGGACAGGTCACTTCTGCTCCATGTGAATAAAGTAGATACTTATAGCAATACGAGGAATTCGTTTCCCTATGAAGAAGACCAACCGGGTCTTCGTGGTTACAACAATCCTGGAAGCTACATAGACGACACTCTTCACGCTTACCACTTCAACAATGATTTCATGAACAACGGGGTCTTCCCATCTTTCGAAAACCCAGACATCTACAAAAGCTACTTAGATGTTGGAAAAAGCAATCGGGGCAAAAGCTTTGGAAAAGATCGGAGTGATTCCGTTAGCTTTTTTGAAAAACTTGGAGGAAAGCGTAACAACAAGGATCTGGACAAATCTCATTTCGTCTATTACTACGATCCAGAAAGCCACTACAACCCAAATGACAAATCCCCTTATCCTTTTTTCGAAAAGGAATACGGGATGAACGATTTCTTTCCCTTTGATAATCCCAACAAAAGATTGCAACATCCAAAAAGCGCAAAGAAAAACCAATTTAAAGATCGCGAGACCAATTCGTTCTACACCTTGGAAAATTACGTCGAAGACGCTTATTCTAACAAAAACGAAATGGCTTACACTGAAGTTAATAACGTAAAAGCGACCGCCCCAAAAGTCATTGCTACGACCACGAAACAGCCAAGCACAAAGAAGGGAGCTAATCAAAGCAAAAGTTCCACCAATTCTAAAAAAAATAAACCCAAAGCGGAAAAGAAAGATGCTCGCAGCACTAGCACAAGCAAGAGAAACGCCATGAAGAGTGACACGAAGATAAACGAAGAAAAACTTCTTTTATCATTCAATAAGTCGTTGAACGAGAGCGAGAAAGTTAAAGCAAGCGACCTTTTTAGTGGAAGCCCAAAACTCCAAAACGACATCGAAGATTTAAAATCCATTGCAACAAACTCTAGCAATCCATTACAGATTGCAAACAATATAACTGAGAAGGCGCAGTCTAAATATGATCAATCACAGGACGTACCTTCGAAGAACGGTACATTGTCGAAGATCTTGCAAAATTCAACTAAGGAAACAATTCCTATACTAGCCACTATAAATGTGGCCACCCCTAATAACGGGACAGCAAATGTAACAACGTCTAGTGAAGTTATAACGAATGTAATGACATTCAATGAGGTTATAACAAATGTAACGGCGTCCAAAGAAGTTATAACAAATGTAACGAGTCCTAATGTAGTAACAGAAGACCTTAATTCTATTTCCGCAATGCAGAATGAAACCTCTATTTCACAAACGAAGAATGAAGAAGCGTCTACTATACCAATAAAGAATAAAGAAGCTTCAATTTTGCCAATAAAGAATGAAGAAGGTTCTAGTGCTATCACAACAAACGACCAACCTCCGAATTCCCCGGCAGCCAAAGACCAAGCTCCTGGGCCAATTTTGAAACACCAGAACACTAACAAAATTGCCAACAATAGTAAAGACTCAACCGAAAAGAATGTATTGTCAAATTTGACGATTTTATTTGACAACAAGATCCGCGAAGGGAAGCAAGAAGCAGATCTTTTGCCACATCTTTCCACACAAAGGGAATCGATTTCTATCCTAGGTCGACTCAATGAAACAGTTCCACCACTTGCTAACGACTCTAATTTAACAACGACAAACGCAATTCATTTGGACGCTAAGCCAGCAACCGTAGCGCAACAAACTCCAAACACCCCCGAGAAAAACAGAACTCATTTTTCGAGAGAGCACTTAAACAGTTCTGATGAGACTTTTCCAAAGAAAAATATCACCGACGCGCCAAACGCATTCATCAACAATGCGAAATCCAATTCCAATGCTGCCGGATTTAAAACTGTTTTGGATAACATTGATTTTAAGAACAGTTCCGAATTGAATAATTCGTCCAGTGAAAATGAACATAACACAACAGTTCATGTCAGCTTTTCTCACAGGAATGCATCTAGTTTCAAAATTTCTGACTCCATAGAAGAACAAATCCCGAGACTGAACGAGACTTGGAATTTCCACATTGTCAACGCTTCTGTTTCGTTAGATCACGGTATTAACATGAACTTTACTAACTTGACGCAGAGCTTGAACAGCATGATGACCACGGTACGTGAACGGGAAATGACAGACGGGAAGTCTTTATTATCCACATCATCGCCTGGAAATAAAGAAGAATTACTTTTCGATAAGCTGAACCTTCCCGTAAATGCCAGCAGTAAATCAATTAATGTTACACAAGGTCCAGCTACTGTGAATGCAATGAATGTCAATCAAACGTCAAAAAATCAAGAAATGAACTATGAAAAACTCCACGCCAGCAACACCAATATTAACGAAATTCAACCAGACACCGACACTAGCAGATCCTCGAGTTTAACGAGCAAAAATGAAACAGAAACTCCGACCGGAAATCACGTATCCGTCCTATTCCAAAATAGCATCGGGAATTCTTCACATTTAGCAAGTCTTCTTAAATTAACGGGTGATGACGTGAAAGGCGAGGAAGTGGCGCCGAAAGGGACAGATCGCGAAGAGAAGTCGATGAAAATGGATCTTGTACTAACGCAAAGTGAGAGTTACCATAAAACCGAAGTGGAACAACTGAGAAACACGCATGAAGTAGCTTCTCGAATGGAAAATTCCAATGTCACAGTGGACTTTGTGAGCCAGAAGAACTCTTCCTTTGTAACTTCTTCCACGCCAAAGAATCAATCGTTCACCCAACAGATGAATGCTCTAATGAACAGCCATTCTAATTTTGAAGATAACAGCACAGCAGCATTGACGACAGCAGCAACCACCAACAGTTCTTTACCGATAAACAGCGTAGCAGCAAGTCATTCTGAGCCACATAGGCTAAAGGCTTCCCAGGCGTTTACACCAGTTCAGATGGTTAACATATCTAAGTCTGATCACAACAAAACAAGCGCTGACCAAAATGTTGTAATTGAATTGGACAATATCACGAGAACCACTTTGAAGAGAGACAACAAAGATGCGGACAAAGATGAAAGTTTTGTTAAGCACACAACAACTAAGGTAAAGAACATTGATGCAAGTTTAATATATAGCAACGGGACATCACAAGATGAAACATCTGGGGTCTTAGTCTCAAACATCAGTCATCCAGCAGAAAGTCGTGATGATAAGAATGAGACCCAGACATTGACTTTCGGTTCGAACATCTCGAGAAAACTTTTTAGCGTCAATCAGGAAGATCAACTCAACAACTCCAGAACCATTGTTGAGACTTTAAGCTCTGACATTTATTTGGACGACAACATAAATAAGGCAAAAAATATCGAAAACAGCACAAGAAGTCTACCACAGGAAAACAGCACAAGAAGTCTACCACGGGAAAATAGCACAAGAAGTCTACCACAGGAAAACAGCACAAGAAGTCTACCACAGGAAAACAGCACAAGAAGTCTACCACGGGAAAACAGCGCTCGTACAAGAAGTCTACCAGAGGAAAACAGCTCAAGTATGAGAAGTCTACCACAGGAAAATAGCGCAAGTATAAGAAATAAACTGCAGGAAAACAGCACAAGTATAAGAAATATACTGCAGGAAAACAGCACAAGTATAAGAAATATACTGCAGGAAAACAGCACAAGTATAAGAAATATACTGCAGGAAAACAGCACAAGTATAAGAAATATACTGCAGGAAAACAGCACAAGTATAAGAAATATACTGCAGGAAAACAGTTCTCAGAGTATTGACGTAGCTGCTCATACATCGACCACTCAACAAGTAAACAATGTCAACAGTGGACAGCGAGCAGTATTTCCCACGACCATGTCAACCCCAAACGTCTCGAGCACCAACATCACAGCATCCACCGAAACGAGCAGCAGCGTCATGGCGTTGCCCGAAGCACTGTCCAACACGCAAGACCTCCGTTCGAAGCAACAGGAAGATTACACGCCCCAGGGGGAACGCATTGGCGACACACTGCAAGCACAGTCTAATTTGTTTAACACATCTTCGCATACGACAGTGACCAATAACAACAGTAATCAAACACAGCCGAAAGAACTCTTTAAACACAGTGATGTGACGAACGAAAAAGATAACCCAACATGGAGTAGTCTCAATTCTCACAATGATAATAAAACACATTCTTTGGGTATAGATACATCTAGTTTACATGTAACAAACAGTAGTAATTCCATAGCGAGTTCCGACTTACTAATTCACACAACTAACAAGAGCTCTCCTCGGATCAAAGACAGTATAAGCGCTTCTGCAAGCCATGGAGATCAGCACTCTTCCCAAAACGTAACAGGCGATGAAAACATCAGATTCAATGGAAGCCTGTTCAATCCTATTTCGAATGCTGGAAAGAAAAATAATGAATTCTTCAAAAATGTATCAGAAGCATCTACGCTGACACAAGATAGACGTTCTGATCCTAACTTGACGTCACACCAACGACTTTCCGAGCGAAATGACGTCAGAAGCCTTGTCACAAGTGGAGACACGATCACCCTGACCTCTTCTAATGACACACAAAGCAACCCAGGCGTTGCGAATTTGACATTAGAAAATAGACATTTCATTTCCCAATCTGGCAATAGTTCTCACACCAACATTTCGTCTGAGCCAGGTAAAATCAACACTTATATTACTTTTCATTCAATTTTATTTAATTAGGCAACACTGCAAGTTTTAGTTAATTACTAATTAATGGATAGTGGGCTTATGAAGGATACGGAGCTAATACTGGTAGGAAAAGGAAGATAGATACAAGAAACTTGAGGATACAGCGCTTATGCTGATTATGGCAGGGATAATAGTTCTCATTTCTCATACACAAACTATCGTAATATTTCACTAGCTCGCTCTTACGTAGCATTGGCTAGGAGCACCATGAACTTAAACTGTACTAATTCTTTGAAGTTGTTCAAATCAGGCGTATCGAAATGGGAGCCATCTTAGGGTGGCGTGGATCAAATGTAGGCTGCTGGTAACCTCCGCGCTGTGTCTAGAATAGGCCATGTTTAAAACGGTGGTACTAACTGAACTTTCAACTAAAAGGTGAACACAAGGTGAAGGCCAACAATGTAATGAGGCTAGAAAGAGCGGTGTCAATTCATAAACATTGACAGGCTAAGGGGAGGTAATCTGTCTAGGTCGTCGCTCAACTAAATACCAAAGTCCAAAACCTTCTAAGTGAACAGAATTTGTCCGTCTCTAGAGACGCTAACATACGTACTGCTTTCTTTATTTCATTTTAACTTATTTGACTTATTTACTTAATTTAATTTTCACTCGGTTTGGTGGCTAAGTGATAAAGCGCTTGTTTTTTTTCCCGAACTGATGGGCAAAGAGTTCAAATCCCCAACAGAGTTGTTTTTTTTTATTTTTTTATTTTTTAATCCAGCCGACTTCAGTGAATACCTGACATAAGCTGGAATAGCTGTGGAAGTAAAGGTGGTTGGTCTTTGTGCTGGCCACATGACACCATCGTTAGCCCGTGAGCCAAAAAAAAAACCTACAGATGAGCTTGGATCGCAATGTCTCAAAGGGAAACGTTTTTAAAATATGAACTCTTTAATTAGGTCTTGGAGATAGTCATTTTTATTTGACAGGGAAAGGTCTTATTGTCATCTGTACACAATCGTACCTTAAAGTGGGTCAAAAATTATTTTTTTTCGTGTTGCCAATATGTCTAATTTTGTTAGAAGAATAAATCTTAATTAGTTTCTCTTTATTACAATGTAACATGTTATTAATTTTGAATGTATGGATACGGTTAATAATTACTATTTTAAAAAAATATAAGTGTACGCTAAATGAATATATGGAGATGCTGTGGCTGAGGGGTAAAGCACTTGGAACTGAAAGTCCCGTGTTCGAATCCTAGTGAAGACTATAGGTGGACCACTTCGGGGGGCCGATTTTGAGTTTGTGTTTCACACAAACTGTCGTTGTAACCTTGTTTTTTTACATTATTATTATGTTAGAAACGAATATGAATATTCATTCTCTGGCGCTGCCAGGGGTCGAGTTTTGCTAAAGAGAAACAAAATTCATTGAAGTCCCTTTATCAATGTCCACTGAGGAATTTTCTGGTGATGTGCCAGGTTTGAAACAGTACCGCCCTCTGACAGTCAACGAGGATGTTCCTAGGAATGTTAAGGGCCTTGATGGTATACGTGAGGTCAATTCTTATTATCCCCTCGGCTGATATAACAATGAGGTATATTGTTATTTTGGTAGACTTCCATAAACGCTTAATCTCCAAGCCTAGGTTTCTATATTTTCATTGTTTTTCTATCAGTTTTTCTTACATTATGAGACAGTGGTATGGCGATGTCAATAATCTTAGCGTGATGTTTTTTTTTCTTTTTTTTTATCAATTAACAGCAGATCAGGGCGTTTTGTCAGTCAAAATATGCCTATCCCATTATTATTATTATCATTATTATTATTATTATTATTATTATTATTAATATTATTGTTTTTATGTGTATAAAAATAAGGACGACCTGGTCCTTGGCGGACGCTGTTAACAATGATAATAAAACACCTCCTCATAACATATACTCGAGTCATCCAATGACCTAGTTGCTATCCTAGGATAGACCTATACTCGCTGGCTAGACAGTGAGTCTTGAAATCCTAATGTGCCGTTTAAAAATAAAATATTTAAGTCATTGACATTGCCGTATCACTCTCTCACGACATAAGGAAAACTGAAAGTACAAATTGTTCTAATTGCGTGTTTTTTTTTATATAATGCACCATTGTAAAACAAATTCCTAACGGATATTAAGGTTATTATTATCATTATTACTATGTCAGCGATGGCGTGCTAAAAAAATTATTTATGAATATTTTGCCTTGAAATTTGGCACAAATAATATTGTTTATACAAGTATGAAAGTGATGCAGAATAAATACAAAAGGTTGAAATCTTTTAGAGTAATTACTTTTTTTTCTATGCCTACCTCCCTATAAAAACTTGAAATAATGGGCCATAACCATTTTTAGAGCTGTAACTTTTTTACTATTTAATGAATATGGTTAATTCTGCTTCACAATCTTCTAGTAGTATTGCATAATAAACAGCTGAAGTTTATTGAAGTATCTTTAATAGATTTTTAAAAATCTTGACATGAAAATTAACTATTTTTTCATCATTTTAGCTAATACTAGCCCCCCCCCCCCTCCCATTTTTTTTTCTCAAAAAGTTGATAACATATAAACGAAAAAAATTTATTTTCTTATTTTCATGACTATACATAATACAAAAGCATTTTCTATTATTAAAGCATATAATTTCTGTTTGGGAGTTTAAGCTGTCCTTAATGTAGATATTTTGTGTATTAATATATTTTTTCCTACTATTTCAGATGTGCCTCCCATTAGCGCTTATATGATTCAGGACTTCAGTTTGCGTAAAGCAACGCCCGACCTCAAGAAAGACAACAGCAACGGCAACCATCCTCAAGAGAGCACTAAAAAGGGCAACGACAAGGCACAAGTGAACCCGAAGGAAGCCAACAGCAGCAGCAACGCCTTCAGCAACATCAGCAGCTCCGCGGAGTCTCCCTGCGTAGGACCGGCCTGCGACTTGATGCCGGTGTCTGCAGTGTCCAGGTCCCAGGCGGCTGTTTCGGCGGTTCTCACCTCACACTTTGGCCCTTCCAAGGACATCATGATACCTTTTGATTTGGAGTTATTGGGTAATGTTTAGGACTCGCCGTACCTGGGTTTTTGACTCATGGCACGAGAGCCACTTTTAACATGTGACAATTACAATGAACATAACGCAATCTTTGTTTGCTGTTGTTTCTTAACATGTCTAGTTAAGTGAAATGTAAATACAGAACTAGTCGAACGGCAGAACGTAATTTTCTTTTATTTGTAAGACGATCTGACCTAAGTTTGATTTATTACAGATTTTCATCTAAGGCGGAATAGCTATAAATAGCTAGTCTTTTTTTAATGTATCCGGTGTACAGAATAATGTGTTAATAATGTTTTTTTTTAACTTTTACCTTAATTTTTGTGCAGCTTTTAGCAGTGCAGAACCAACATTTCAACGCTATTATCTTTGTAGCACGAAATAATTCCAATATGGGGGGGGGGGGGGGTATAATAGTTTTCACTCTTTGACTTACAAAGTAAACAAAACAAATAGCCACAACCAACTAGCGGTATTAAAACAGAGTTGAAACAAAGATCAACTGCTAGGGTTGAGAATTTTTAAAAAATCATAGTTAGTAATTTTTTATATAGCAGCTCTGAAGTTCATTTAGCGTTCTTGACATTTTTTTAGTTCATACTGAGAATCTCCAGAATCAATGTAAATTTTTAGCGGCTCGTCCGTCTGTCTGTCCGTCCGTCCGTCCCGTGAAGATAAGGAAACCTAGAAGAGAAATTGAAAAATGCGATATCATATTTTTGATCTTGCAAAGTTCTAGTGCAACTTCTACTTTTTTTCTTTTTTGAAAGCGAAACCTTTTTTTTTTTTTTTTTTGAATTACATATGTAAGCAGTTTTTTTTCCCATAAAATACACCATTTTTACAACTATTCACTATTAATAATAATAATAAAAAAACAACATGGAAGACAATATTAATAAGGGGGATAATTAAATTCTTTTACTGAACTATGTTCAACTCTTCCAAACCATCATTAAGTGAGAAATCGAATAAATTAATCAGTGCCACTACATGAATGTCTACATCCTTGTCTTACAGATCTCTCTGACAACTACGACAACACCACCGGCATGTTCATCTGCACAGTGCCTGGCACCTACGTCATCTCCTTATACCTGATGTCCCACCCGGGAGCCAAGGTCAACGCCCGCATCTACGTGAACAACCGCCCCATCGCGGCGCTGTGGGCTGATGACTCCAAGAACGCCGGCTTCTACCCGTCCAGCTCCACGCAGACCATCGCCCAGCTGGGATTCGGGGACCAGGTCTACGTCATGCTGGTGGACGGTGGCTACGGGGAGAGCTGGGTGCATGCCAACTACAACGTCTTCACAATCTTCTTACTCTACGAGCAGGTGTTCTAAGCACTCACGCACACACACACACAACTCTATATATATACACACATGCACAAACATATTAGCACACATACAAGTCCGTACATCTAAACTCACACACGCAACTATATATACACACATACAAACATATTAGCACACACACAAACATAAACATATTAGCACTCATACAACTAAATACACACATGCAAGTCCTTACATCTAAACTCACACACATAACTATATATACAGACAAACACAAACGCATTAGCACACACACAACTAAATACACACACTTGCAATTCCTTACATCTAAACTCACACACACAAACATTTTAGCACACACACAACTATAACTATACACACACAAACATACTAGTGCACATACAACTAAATACGCACACATACAAGTCCTTACATCTAAAATCACTCACAACTAAATGCACACACATACAAGTCCTTACATCTCAAAACACAAACATATTAGCACCAAAACAACTAAATACGCACACATACAAGTCCCTCCATCTAAACACACGCACATCTCATAATAAGCTTATCGATTCCTTACCCCATACTCTCCATTGATGATTGTATCAGCAGGGCCGGTCTTAGGCCAATTCGACCGATTGCCATATTGGACTGCGCGCCTGGCGGGTCCCTGCAATTTAAAATTGTGCATATCACTATCAGTCATGTCTCACATTCCATGATGTAGGACTTAAAAGGTCAACATATTTAGCCTATGAAGTTTACGGTGCTTCCTATGCATGTTGTATATTAAAGGTTTATATAATGATCTAATAAATACTAATAGTTGCTATTGCAAAAATACAAACAATAATAAAAGAGAGCTTTGCAAACAACCATTTAATTTGGCGCCGCAATTCGTAAAGCCGGCCTCGATAGATTCCTTATATAGGGATCCATTTGGACCATTACATATTATTATTAAATTGTATTTTTTGTATTTGAATTACTATGTTAATTAAAACATTTAAGCCTATATGAAAGATGTCTCACAATGTCAAGCCTACCTTTGTTTGGACGACTTAAATAAACTTAACACAGCTCTGCATATTTCTATTTTTTACTATCACTTTAAAAAACAATAACCCAGCTTCATTAATATTTCGCAACTGGTAAAACACCATATTCGGAAAGAATTTGTTTTAACTCTTTAACTATCATTGATATCGCTGAGTGACATCCAATCTTCCACAATGACAAAAAAATGGTTCTATTTAAACAAACATTAGCAACTTATTGGAGCTTCACACGATAGACCAAACAATGTCAAGGACACTACATAGAGCTTCACAGTTGCCAACTAAATATATTACAAACTAATTAAGCTATCATTTCAACAAAATCTCAAGGCATGGCAGTTTGATCTTTCTGTTGATGCTCCTTTATCGCTGCTTGTTAGTTGCATATTTGTTTCCAAATAGATTTTTCGCCATAGAACTAACAAAAGTTTGAATCTGCTTCGGAGCTAAAAAATAGCCACGCCTTTAAAAAAAAACATACCTTAGCAGCACTTCCTTTATTTTGCACACCGGATACACCAAAAAGCTAGCTATTAATAGTTTTTCCCGCCATGTATGAAAATCTCCAATAGTAACTTAATGAGTTCCATCTTGTTTACTTATTGTTATTTCGACTTTCGCGATGAAGCAGTGGGAAATAAGGATCTCGTGGGCAAGAAACGTGTTAGTAATCTTTTAGAACAGCGGCTCTCAACCTTTTAAGCTGGGCGACCCCTTTTTACTATCCCCCACTCTGGCAAAGCCCCCCCCCCCTTCCATAACATACACAGCAATAGAAGAATATACTAAATACAATCCATATTTTCGATGGTCTTAGGCGACCCCTGACAAATCTTCATTCGACCCCTTAAGGGGTCACGACCCACAGGTTGAGAACCCCTGTTGTAGAAGTATTAGTGTCAACAGTACTTCAACACACGACCTTTTTTATTTCGACTGTAATCCCTTATCGATACTTATCATGCACTGAATGTCACCCAACATCAACATAACCACATATAATTTTGATGTTTTATATATAATTTTTTTTTACATATAATTATCATTAATTTTTTTTGAATGTGAAAAAGTGAACCATAAAAAAAATGTTTTTCAGTAGAATTTATTTTCACCTCTTTCTTTTGCTTTTGTATCTAGAGTTATTTTGTTGTGTTTAAGTTGTCAATCAGTCAGTAATGAGACGTCTGCATGCTGTTGTAAATTACTTGTGAATCACTTGTCATTATTGTAATTCCAATCAAAAAGTTTGGTTCTCATTAAAATTTAGAGCTAAAAGCTGAAACGACAAATATTGTTCTGGTGTGTTGAATACGCTTCTGTTATGCGATCATAGGCATAAATAAATATAGATTGGCCGATTAAAGAGTTTTATGAAATGAAAATTTGTGACTTGCAATTTTGTGTACTTTGTTATACAGCATTTATGAGCAGTATAAAAGTTAAGTATTCATATCTATTTCAGCCACACACACATATATATATATATATATATATATATATTTTGTAAATAAGGAGGCAGTGTAGTTTTGTTTTATCTCCAAGAAGGAAGATCATGCACTTTTTCCTAATTCGGAAATCCGAATACAATAGATATACATGTTTTCAAGTAACATGAAGTTACTTCCTTCGGCCAGTCTATATTTATTTATGTCTATGTATGCGATGTTCTCAAAAAAAAAATCTGGATTTAATTCTTTTTTTTTATTTATTTCTATTTATTAAAATTTATTTCTATTAATTTTTATTTATTTCTATTAATTTTTTTTTCTATTCTTTTCTATTTAATTTTTTATTATTTCTATTTATCTTCTATTTATTTTACGATAAACGAAACAAAATACATGCGATAAAACACACATG
Organism: Biomphalaria pfeifferi; assembly: GCA_030265305.1. Lineage (NCBI taxonomy): Eukaryota > Metazoa > Mollusca > Gastropoda > Planorbidae > Biomphalaria > Biomphalaria pfeifferi. Next base: position 6,370,715 of record JASAOG010000011.1, read on the forward strand.
ACGGGGAAAAAAAAAAGAAAAGAAACGGAACGAACCACACGAGGTACTAGATGTACATACGATAGGGTCCAAGTCATATGAAACCAAACACTAAATGAATCTTGTCAGCCAGAATTTGATTGTATTATAACAGTGGTAACATATTCGGATTTACACCTCAAAAAAAAAAAAAACAACTTAATTCTGGTTTAGCTTACTGTTCTTAAAATGTGTTGTTCTTAAAATGTGTTCGTTATATCGGAGGGGGAGAGAGAGAATCTTCATATGAAATTCACAGGTTTCGCAATACTCTAGAATATTATTGACTATTTCTCATCTTTCTCTTTCTTCTGTCCCTTTGTCTCTCTCTCTCTCTCTCTCTCTCTCTCTCTGGGCCTAGCCAGTGGGGCTAAGAAACAAAAATCGTAACATTTAACCCCCCCCCCCCCAAAATAAAAATTCTGGTTACACCCAGATATCGGTACTTTATCGAAAAAGATTTTTGATTGAACTTCTGTCAATATCCGTGTGAGTGGTGGTAGTAGTTGTATAAAAGAGGTATTGTCTTTTTTTAAAAGTATTTCTATAAATGCTTCTCTTGTTTTCCCCCTTTGTTTCAAAAAATAATTTTGTCTGTTTACTTTTGTAACATTACGTTGTTATTTTTTTTTTTATTTAAAGCCCGCCCCTTTCCTCTGGCTGTTAAGGGATGCACCTCATCGCTACTCTGGTTTTCCCTCTTTAGTCATATTTCTTTCTCTAAACTCGGAAATGTTTGTCATAAAGAACATAATTATTAACAGGTCGAAGTCATTATTGAAACTACTTCACCATGTTTTTAACTGTAAAAAATAAAAATATATTATGTACCCATTTGGTTTTGTTTTTTTAATTTTCAATACAAACTGATATTTAATTATACAAATTAAAGGTCCTTTGATTAGATGAAAGGGCCTATTATAGAATTTAAATGATACTTTGAATAAATGGGGACGAAATTTAATATTCAGTACCCCCCCCCCCGGCCTCTCCGTCGTTCAAATAGTCTACTTTGTGTATATTTATTATTTGTTTTAATCTGCTTTGAATAAATTAGACAATACTAATTTGAAAACAAAAGAACGATGGTCAATCTTATCCTGCAATTTTTAATTCATTTTTATAAGAATCCGCAAAATAGTTGAAATAACAAATCCAATAATCAAGGAAAAAAGAGGAAATATTCGGACTACAACCTTACCAACTCCAGCGTAAGGTTCATTAGCTCTCAAAGTACCGTTTCACTACTGTTCGACTTAAGAACAGCGTTTTGACTCTGTCCGTTAGAAGAGACTTCCTAACTTCCTCTTCCTGTCCAAACTTACTGTAAAACGAGAGAACTCTTTGAAACAAACGCTACTATCCTCTAATGTGAGTCACTTGTTAGTTGGACGCAAGTCAGTGAGCTTATCACCAAACATAACAACCCAATGGATTGGAAGTTTCTGGCTTAAGGAGTGACACCTGACTGGCAGCTGGACAGGAAGTCTTAGCCCAGTGCCCTTGCGATGAACTGCTCTTTGGCGTAGCGCCTCGATTCCCATACCGGTCAAGCGACACTACAAATACATTACCCTTTGCTCTCGGAGCAGTGGACACTCTTGCAATACATGCATCACTGTTTTTTCTGACTCTCACTAGTTTCGGCAGGAAGAGGAGGATATAAAAATGTGAACCTTTTAGTAGGTCCGCATTCATAAATGTTAAATCAGCTATGGTTAATTGTGAAGTTTATTTTAACAGTTAACCTACTTATTTAAGGAATTGTTGGAAACTTTATCAACTGTTATATTACTATTAAGACATAATAAACATACTACATTTAGGCCCAATCTCTAAGCTTTGTCAAGAGGCTAAGTACGCATGAACTTGGCTTGGCTTGGCTACATATGAAGGGGGCTCGAGGTAGAGTTGTGTTTACTGAGCGCCTAAAGGCAGCACGGAAAAACCATCTCCCAGATACCCCTTCCTCTCAGCATGCTATAATTATGAAAATAGCGCTATAAAAAAGCTATAATAAGTTTACTAGATGCAGAATTTTACCTCTAATAAACTCTGTGAATTGACAGCACGTTTCTAAGTGCACAAGCAAGTTGAAGCAGCGCCAATGTCACACAAAGCTAATACATTTTTAGAGGGGGGGGGGGGCTTAAGTATTAGTTCAACGCCCCTGCAAGTTGTATCGTTTAAAGTTAATAGAACAACATCAGCAATATTGACCACATTTCAGCGAGACTAATGATTATATATCAGCCTCGGTCTGTTTCTAGTGACCAACGTGGTAATTACTTTTTTTCAACAAGTGCACCTCCATCTTCCCGGCACTTTAATCACCCTTAGTTCAAACAGGGGCAAGAATCACACTGCCTTGCCCAGACAACAAAATGGATGGTAGGCACGAAATAGCAAGAGTTGTCTGTCTTGGCCTGTGTATTTTCGCGATATTTGCTCAAGGTAAACAATATGCCACATAAAATTTTTGTTAACTTTGTATTCTTTGAGTCCATGCTGTTATAGAATTCTTTTTTTCCATTCTGGCTTGCATCTTTCATTAATTATAGCACCTTGCGATCTATGGTGCAGATGATGTTAATTTAAGGTCATCTTTTTTCCTGTGACTCACGGTTAACAAAGGTGTCATGTGGCCAGCACAACGACCAACCGCCTTTACTTTTCCCTAAATTATGTCAGGTACCCATCATAGCTTGGTAGACTTAGAGGCACCCTAAAGGACTTAAAACTAAAAATCTCAGTCTTAAGAGGGATTCGATCCCGGGACACCTCGGCTCGGGGGCTAAGAATTTTACCACTCAGCCTCCATTCTCTTTTCATGCAACTGCATCCAGAATTCTCGGTGTTCTCCACGCTTGAAGAACATGTTTAGTGCTTTCTGTTCTGCTTGAATTTTAGGCCAAAAAAAACCCAACAACAACTGCCCTATAGACCTTAAGAATTGATACATAATATCTTCGCCTTAAATGATTAGTTGCTTAAGATGTTGACAGTTTGTTAGCTTCTAATATGATCAAGGGCAATTAATTTTTTTTGTAAAGATTGTACATATTTCTATTGACCATTATGTCAATAAATTAATTTCAAACAATGTAAAACAAAAGTAATTTTTACTTTATTAAGAAATTGACGATACAGTAAAACCAAATCAAACACTTATATTTCAATGTCAAATAATTTGAGAAATAATGTACCTAAGGATTTTGGGACTACAATTAATTAGCACCGAGAAGAAAGAAGGAAAGTCGTGGCTAGCGTCTTATTCCCCATCATGGCGTTGGTTTTAAGCAGACCCTGAACAACAAGTATTGAATCTATATGTTAATTTGCCAAGGTTGCTGCGATTTTTTTTATAGATAGATAGATACAGACAGACGGAAAGACAGACAGACAGATAAATAGATCGATCGATCGATCGATAGACAGACAGACAGGCAGGCAGGCAGACAGACAGACAGACAGACAGACAGACGGAAAGACAATAGACAGATAGACAGATAGATAGATAGATGGATAGAGAGATAGATAGATAGACAGACAGAGAGACAGGCAAACAAACAGACGGAAAGATAATAGAGAGAAAGACAGATAGAGAGACAGGCAGACAAACAGACGGAAAGATAATAGATAATAGATAGATAGATAGATAGATAGATAGATAGATAGATAGATAGATAGATAGATAGATAGATAGATAGATAGATAGATAGATAGATAGATAGATAGATAGATAGATATGAATGGATAAATGGATTGATTGATGGGATGGAATGGTTGGAAGGAATACGATGCATGAATTAGACAAATGCTAATTTTCAACACTATTACTTTTCAGAGCCATGTTCGAGGAGCGTAGATATCGCCATTGTTGGAGCCGGCCCTGCTGGATCCTACTCTGCGTACAAGCTAAGGAACAAAAACTTGAATATTGAGTTGTTCGAGTTCTCAAACCGCGTGGGTGGACGTCTGTACACCGCCACACTGTCCGGCATGTCGGACGTCCTGCTGGAAATGGGTGGTATGAGATTCTACAAAGAAGTGCACTCCACCGTGTTTCAACTAATGGATGAATTAGGTAGCATCATAGGTAGCATAGATTAGTGTCAAATAAAACTCTTATGATTTACATTCATGACCACTGAAGTGACTTCCATTAATGAAAAGCTTAATGACTTCCATTTATGATAAAATAAATGACTACCATTAATGATAAGCTAAATAACGTATAATAATGATACGATACATCACTTCTATCAAAGAAAACTGACTTCCAATAATAATAAGTTAAATTACCTCTACCAATGATAAGCTAAATAACCTCTACCAATGATAAGCTAAATAACCTCTACCAATGACAAGCTAAATGACCTCTACCAATGATAAGCTAAATAACCACTTTAAATGATAAGCTAAATAACCTCTACCAATGATAAGCTAAATAACCTCTACCAATGACCAGCTAAATAACCTCTACCAATGACAAGCTAAATAGCCTCTACAAATGACAAGCTAAATAACCTCTATCAATGACAAGCTAAGTAACCTCTACCAATAACAAGCTAAATAACCTCTACCAATGATAAGCTAAATAACCTCTACCAATGACAAGCTAAATAACCTCTACCAATGATAAGCTAAATAACCTCTACCAATGATAACTAAATAAATTCCTTAAATTTGCGACATCCTTCAGCATAATTCGAACCCGAGACCACTCGGTTCGGATGTAAAGCGCTTTGCCACCACGATCCCAAATAACTTTACTAATAATCAGTGCATTTAAAAAAAAGATAAGTGACAGAACTCAGCGATGGAGTGCCTAGCTTTTAACTACTAATAAATTAATAATAAACGCTAAAGTTAAAAGAAAATTAATAATTTTTTCCCCTCATTGAAAATATCTGCCGGTACTCCGTACCGGTGCGTACCGTCACAAAAAAGCATCGGTAAAAATAAGTTAAATGGCTTCAATCAATGGTACGCTAAATGACTTCAATCAATGATATGCTAAATGGCTTCAATCAATGATATGCTAAATGACTTCAATCAATGATATGCTAAATGACTTCAATCAATAATATGCTAAATGACTTCAATCAATGGTATGCTAAATGACTTCAATCAATGATATGCTAAATGGCTTCAATCAATGATATGCTAAATGACTTCAATCAATGGTATGCTAAATGACTTCAATCAATGATATGCTAAATGACTTCAATCAATGATATGCTAAATGACTTCAATCAATGATATGCTAAATGGCTTCAATCAATGATATGCTAAATGACTTCAATCAATGGTATGCTAAATGACTTCACTCAATGATATGCTAAATGGCTTCAATCAATGATATGCTAAATGACTTCAATCAATGGTATGCTAAATGACTTCAAACAATTATATGCTAAATGACTTCAATCATTGATATGCTAAATGGCTTCAATCATTGATATGCTAAATTGCTTCAATCATTGATATGCTAAATTGCTTCAATCAATGATATGCTAAATTGCTTTTATTAACTATATAAACGTAGCCTTTATTAATAATATCTAAGATTAATTTTATAAGTGATAAGTTTAGTGAATTCTATTAGCGATAAATTACTAGCCAGTGGCGTAGCTAGGGTGGTGGGGGGGGGGGGGGGGTAAAATTTAAAATCTTCCCTTGCCCCACTTGAGGGCGACCCCAAATGAGTGTCTGAAATTTGTTTTTAGATTAAATATTACCCTATTATTTCATGTCATGGTGTCGAATGTGAAAAGGCACTGACCCCTAAAGAGGTCAAGCGTCCCAAAGCCCCCAAATCGCTAGCTACGCCACTGTTACTTGCATTGATGATATACTAAAAAAAAAATCTTTAATGACTAGCATTCTGACGTATGACAAACACGTTCTATGATGGTAAGCTAAAATATACTAAACATACATTTTTTAATGACTAACATAATGACAAATTGACAAGTCGTTCAATGATGGTACGCAAAAAGTCTCCTTTAATAAACACATAATTCAAAATCCATTCCATTATTGCCTTTCTCAGTAAGCAAAGACACTGGTCTACATTTTTTTTATCCCAAATGTAATTATTTAAATCTATATTAATTTATATAAAAAGCATGTAGAAGGCTTTAAAAGACTTTTGTCCACATTGGTCTCCAGGCCTGTCGTACGGTCCTTTCAATGAGATCCGCTCCAATTTGTCAGACGCAAGGTACTACATTCGAGGAAACAGCCTGACCTACAAAGAAATGCTCAGCGAAAGTGTCCCGTTTCAACTGAGTCCAGAGGAGAAGGCTAATCAGGGGAGACTAGTGAGGTAAAATTACGCTTAAAATAACAGTGCAACAAGGGTCGTCCCGAAATATACAGTAAGTTTAGGCCGTGTAAGGATCTTTACTATTTTTATATCAGAATTTTGAGTGTGTAATTTGCTTTTTTTTTATATTAAAGTGGGGGTTTTATCGTAAATTTCGGAAGGGGTTTTAAAATCAAAATCTTCCTTAATTGTGCTCTTGAAATTTGGGGATTGTTGTTTGCATTCTTTTGTTTTATAGAAGGGATTTATTTGCAAAACCCCCTGGTAGGGGGTTTTCACCTACAAACCCCTTTGGCTTAGCTGGGCAAGTGATGGTTTAGTATTAAAATCTCAGTTAAATAAACAAAATCAAAGCGAAAAATCAGTCACTAAATTCCGACCCCACCCCTTCCCGGCTACGCCCATGTGTTATGGTGGGGAAAAAAACTTTGCTTCTAATAGTTACTCTACAAAACAACGTCTTGTTACAGCTTTTTAAGTGGGTTTTTTTTTCACAGTATTATTTTAGCGGTGTTAAAAGATCTCCAAGTCTAATATAGATATAGGCTAATATTTATAGGTCTGTGAGTCTTTACGTTTCCCCAACCAGTTCTCTGTGTAGACTTGCTTGAAGGAGGGGCAGGAAGCTTTTCTATCAAGAAAAAAGGGAAAAAGTATCAAAAGATTTATAGAAACATTATCTAATGTACTCACTAAAACAGAATGAGATAGATAATGTTTAGAGTGCACTTTATGCATATATTGCTGAGCTGAATAGAACTGTTTGCAACTTACACTTAAAAATTTCAATAATGAATTTTAATGTTGTTAATATGGCATCACTCAGAAATATAAGTCTCTAAACCTCCGCTACCCTACGGAGGTTACCAAAACATGAAAAATGCTATGGGAGTCAACCCTAAGGAAAAATCAGAAGCCGGTGACACCTTAGGTAGCCTTCGTCACACAGTGCTACACACTGAGAGAACATACGATGTCGCTGATCCCAGACTGAATCTGTTTCTACCGTTCTTTTAGATCAGCTGCTTGAAAAAAAAAAGGATGAGAGGGGGGTAGGGACTAACATGTGGACAACAGCGTTCTGACCACATGGTCATCTCATTTCTATGAGAGTATCAATATTCATTTCACGACTGAATGAGGCCACATAGTTCGCTTGGGGAACCGTCCCTACTTTATATTAATCCAACTGGCCAAGATTTCAAATGTATTGCATTTTATTAGCCTGGTAGTACTATTATTAAAGCGCATTGCTCGTAATCCAGCTATTACCATAGCAGTATAGAGTAATGTATTATACACTGTTCACCAGATACTATCTGGAGAAGCTGACTGGTTTCAATGGTGATGAGCTGACAGAGGAGATTCTTGAATCACTTAATACTACCAGTGGCAGGAAGCTTTACGAAATACCGTAAATATCTCTTTTTATGGACATTCCATTTGTCCATATGTTGCTATATTTAGTTGTTAACTAGACTAAGTAGTGAATGAGGCCTGGCGCAAAAATAATTCGTCTTTAAAAGTGACCTAAATATGAGGACAACTGTCCGAGAGAATAATGAATAGCAAGGATGAGAAAAAAAAAAAAGAATTTCCTAACATAGCTTCTTTGACTGTTTATTTTGTCTATTTTAAAATCTTTTCCAACCTTTCTCTTTTTATTTTCTCCTAATTCCCATTATATCGCCCCTACATTGCTTCATGTCACTTAGTGCTTTAAAAAGGACGTCTTGCTAATGTAAACTAGAATTTAACAATTAAAATTTATATAAAAAGCAAATCATTGTGAATTGGAGATTTTTCATTCATGGCGGGAAAAAAAAACTATAAATAACTTGCTTTTTGGTGTATCCGGTGTACAAAGTAAAGAAAATGCTGAGATGCTATGGTTTTTAAAAAGTACAGAATTGATTGTGATATTGCTCACTAGTAAAGCTGATTCTTTTTTTTTGTTTAGTTTTCAGCAATAAAGTTCAAAGTTAGCGTCCTTGACATTTTGAAGTTTATCGTGAAATTTCAAAGAACATAATTAACGTTGTATCTTCGAAGTCTAGAGAGATAACGCTTTTTTAATCATTTTACTCTTAATTTAAAAGTTAACTTTTTACATTTTTAATAGGCCTACATATTTTTCTACTAGCTTAATGCCCGCTAATTAAACAGTAGGTTAATGCTAGAGTTCTTTCATTTCCTGTCTCAGCCCAAGTGAAGCTCTGGTTGGTATTGCCACACCCGATGGGAAAGAGATGGTAAAAGCTTTGAGTAAATTTGAAAGCCTTGTGGATCTGGACTGCTCACTTTGTATATGGGAAACAGAACTATACCATGACAAGTAAGTAGATACAAATATAAAAACCCAGAAAACCTAAGGGACATACCTTTACATCATCTGCCATATAGGTCGCAAGGGAAACTTCCTTTTATTCATCTTTACCATTAAAAAGAATATTTCAGAAAGTAATTGTAGTAATTTGTTGATCTTAGTACGTAAATTAAGAACTGGCTACATGTGCTGCACTACTATAACTACTATGGCGTTGGTAATCTTGGCACTTGCTTAGTACACTTTAAACAGCACTGAATTGTTTTGCATTCTTAATTAAATTTCGAAATGGATTATTTGAATTCGTTGACTAGCAACGTATTAAAAATTCTTTTCGTTTGCTACACGTCTACTTTTGTTTTTCCTTTTGTTTTAAAGGAATTGATGCATTTCTTTGTCTATTGCTGTGTGGCTTTTAAAATACCTCTATTCAATTCGTAACAAACAAGAACATGGGTTGGTGAACACAGATCTCGAAAACGGCTCTAAAAGTTTTTTTTCTAGAAATTCGACACTTGCTGCATATCGTTGGGCTGGAGTTACGCAGCTTGTTAGCCACAATGGGGAAAACGCTAGTTAGACCTTCTAATTTTTCAAAGTAAAAAGAAAAAAAGAACAAACTAGAGAACTAGAAAATATTTATATTGAACGGACTGTACGTCTGCGGGTATTTCCGCGTTTTTGAAGAGTTTAAAAAATTAATCTTTGGCAAAATTATGCGCCATCGTCCTCCAAGTCTAAACGCCTATCAGTGAAATATTAAAAAGTGTAGTAGATCTATATTTTCTTATCGTATAGATTACAGACGTTCAATCTATACATTCGAGTAAACAGGATTCTTTCTTAAGGGGAAAGGGGAGGGGGCGGGGTAAAAAAATATACCATTGTTTATTTATGTAACATTTTTTAGTAATTAAGAGAAAAAAACTATCGCTCCATAAGTTGTATAAAGGAGAGATTGTCTTTTTTTTTTTTTAAATATATTTTTAAAATGTTTTTCTTGTCTAAAGAGAGATTTCCACCGTACGCCAAGGGATGTCGTCGATACCTCGACGATTGACCCGGAAGTTTTTGAAGACAAACGACAAGTAAGACATTAGAAACGTTTTTCTTTGTGTTCCATAGATACCGTGTGTCTTTGTCTGCCCTTTGTCTGTCGTCTTGGGTTTGATTACCTTGGTCGGTTCCACGTGTGTCCAGCTTCCAGTTCATTTTTTTATGTCGCCATTACCATTACACTTGACCTCATCGTATTCATTGTTTTTTTCTCTCAACATATAGAGTAAAGTGCGAAGTTCGATCAGCCCCCATTTGTCGAGAGGTTCGAACAGTTCAATTTGTATTGCTAAAACTGTTTTATTTGAATGTTTACCAAATTACTACTATATTGCTATTGCGCATGCACCTTTTTTCTTCACTTCCGACTGTGACGAACCGTTTTAGCTCACTCAATGTATCACTCAGGTCTAAGCATTTAATTAATTTATTTGCACGCTATTAAGGATCAATTTTGCTAATTTAGCGATCAAGCGCTAAAAACACAGCCACCACCCCTCCAATCCAACCCCACCCTCTTTGGCAGCGATGTCATATTTTACCATCCCCACCTTGACACGTGCCACACTAGACTCTTGAAAAGAGTACACTCCCTCCATCTATCTTGACAAACATCCGTTGACCCCCCCCCCCCTTTTCCGGGAACGGCTGGTCACTTCAAAGTGCCCATTCAACCCAACGCCTCGGGCAACGATGTTCGTCTAGCACTAGCCAGTATCAAGGTGCAATCTACCCTGCCCTGGGCACCTCCGATCATTCCCCCCCCCCCTTTAGTCTCTGACCACATGTGCGGATTTCCTGGGCTTTCAACTCGCGCCTTAGCGCAATGTCTATCTCCCGGAAACTCTCGTCACGGTCAAGTGGGGATCTCTTTGTCAAAGACGCCAGATAGTCTAGACCACCTTTGCACTTATCTCCCGCCTCACTACCATCTCCACGTGTATATGGACGAGAACTTCATCGTCAGATCTCATTCTCGCTGGAGAGCTGACAGGGAACACATCTATCTCTTGCTTGAGCTCTGGACTATTTTCATTCCCTTATTTCACTTTGGATTGGTGCTTTTATCTATAGGCAACATCCGCCTGACAGCTTAGCAACCTAAAGCTGATAACAGATTTGTTGGCACCAGATCTGCAGACATCAGTCCTACTCATCTTACAAGAGTCCAAGTAACAACGCTAGCCACAGACTCGTCACTGGCTTAACTGATTGGTAGACGCAGCTTAGCTCTGCAACCATACAACGTTGGACTGCACCCGGAGCCTGGATCCACACCCGTCTCATCAGTGCAGCACCGGACCAAAGCTAAGCAACCAGCCTAATGACACTCAGACCACTTGGTTCTAATATCTGATGATGATAGTCTCCTACATGTAAATACGCTAGATCCCATCCTAGCAACTGTACAGCATTTTACCTTTTAATTATCCTTTGTATAATAAACTGTACATAATTTTACATCTTAATATAGTATTTGTTGCCTGCATTATAACGCTGTGCTTGTAGTTTATATGTGCAAGTAAGGATTCTCAAACTATAAAATCCCATAGACACCCGAAACGGCCAAATCTTAATCCGACTTGTCACACCGACACATACTCTTTCCTTTTCCTTGTAAATTCGAACTTCGCACTTTACCGTAGATACTTTTTTTCATCTTTATCTGGCCCTTAATCTGTTGAATCGTTGGAGCATCGCAGATGAACTGTCAACCGTCTTTCTCGATTCCTGTCTTTTGCCAGGATTAGAGTTTCTACAATAGACAGGACCGTCCATTCCTGTCGGCCAGGATTAGAGTTTCTACAATAGACAGGCCCGTCCATTCCTGTCTGCCAGGATTAGATTTTCTACAATAGACAGGACCGTCCATTCCTGTCTGTCTTTAGCCAGGATTAGAGTTTCTACAATAGACAGGCCCGTCCATTCCTGTCGGCCAGGATTAGAGTTTCTACAATAGACAGGACCGTCCATTCCTGTCTGTCTTTAGCCAGGATTAGAGCTTCTACAATAGACAGGCCCGTCCATTCCTGTCGGCCAGGATTAGAGTTTCTACAATAGACAGGCCCGTCCATTCCTGTCTGCCAGGATTAGAGTTTCTACAATAGACAGGCCCGCCCATTCCTGTCTGCCAGGATTAGAGTTTCTACAATAGTCAGGGCCGTCCATTCCTTAATGTTCTCCTCCCTTTGCTTCTTTGGTCTGCTTCTCTTTCTTTTCCCTGGTACTATTCCCTGCTGAAAGTCTTTGCGAATAAGGATCTCGTGATATAGCTGGTGTATGTGTGTTTCTAATTGAATGCGAGAAGAGGTTAGCGATTGGTTGGTGGTTATATAGTGAGAATGATGAATTATGATCAGATTTGTCGTAATGCAGACTTTGAGAAAGAAAAGAACACCCAGAGAGTAAAGACCATAAAAACGTGTTTTTAGTAGTGTGTTAAATTTTGTTTAAAAATAACACTTTAAATCTCGTCAGCCTTCACAGCAGCACCATCCTTTCAGCTTTACTCCTGGAGGCATCATGCATTTACACTCCATAACACAATATGGGCGTCTCTTTCTCATGCCTTTCATATGGCTCCTTTGCTATTTTTTTTCATTTTAATTAGGACGTTTTATCTTGCCATATAGACTGGGATTTCGAACTTCTGGAGTTTAATTGGCGCTTCTGAGTCCACCCTACTGTAATGGGTATCTGACTTTAGTTGGGGAAAGTAAAGGTGCTTAGTCATTGTACTGACCCCATTACACCCTGTTCGTTAACCGTAAGCAAAAGAAACAGACCTTTACATTATCTCCTCTATAGATCGCAAAGTCTGAAAGGGGAACTTTATTTTACTATCTTGCCATAGAAATGGCTAGTTCTGATAGATATTATAAGATAAGATAAGATATTTTTTATTGGTCCAATCAAATTCAGTTTGACTACAATAGACCACCTCAGCGTAACTACTGTCACTCTAAAAATAAAAGTTAATTTTCACTCTAATTATGTATATTGTTATATTTAAATTTTAAAAAGTATGCAAGAGTATACATTTCTGTTTAAAATGTGTTAATACATGTATTTGTTTGCCATTGGTAGACATAAACTGACCTACAATCGACGGCTGATGTCTGTATCTGACAGACAGTCTGATGGCTACCATCTTTTATTCCAGCATACGGAGACTGCCGATGGTGTTACAACGAACTTGGTAAAAAAATAAAATTGGTTTTAAAAAGTAATGTCATGTTCTTAATGTTCACAGTGGACGAAGTGATAGATTTATTTATTTTGTAATCCTATGCGCATTTCCTGTGGCGTTCTTTAAGTCTAAAAGGGAATTAAGCTGGAGGTATTTTAATTGATGAGTATTTGTAATGTGAAGCCAATGATTTAAAAAAGACAACACAATTAAACACTCATTTTTCTATAATTACAAACCCATTAATATATAAATAAATTATGGCTATTATATAGAGCTACTTTCATGCTTATAGCATGCTCAGAGCGCTTTGGTCCAATCTCGGTTGTGGACCAGTGGGGGAGGGGGGGGGTATCTAGGAGAAGATTTTTCCGTGCTGCCTTCAGGCGCTCAGTAAACACAACTCTTCTCGAACCTCAAGCCCCTTTCATAGGTAGCCAAGCCAAGCCAACTTTTAGCGTATATAGCCCCTCTCGACCACGCATCCCATTAGGTACATTTCTTTTTCGAGAAGGCGCGGTGGCTGAATGGTTGAGTGCTTGGCTTCCGAACCTGGAGTCCTGGGTTCGAATCTTGAATGAAGACTGGGATTTCGGGATTTTTAGGGCGCCCCTGAGTCCACCCAGCTCTTATGGGTACCGAACTGTAGTTGGGGGAAAATAAAGGCTGTTGGTCGTTGTGTTGGCCACATGACACCCTGCTCTTTAACCACTGGCCAAAGAAACAGATGTCCTTGACAACATCTGCCCTATATATTGCAAGGTCTGAAAGGGAAGCTACTTGAAAATTAATTGCTTAAAATTTTGTTAAAGTATTTTATTATTATGCACGACTTGGTTATCACAAGAATACACGTAGGACTATATTATCTTCTTTAAGAAGCAACGTCTCTATGATATCAAGCCGAAATTTTATAGAAAACAATAAACCATCAAATTCTAAAGAGTTAGCACCGAATTTTCGTTTAATGCCCTTCTGTTTGCTGATTTTTATCGAGACTAGACTATAATATGCTACGAAAGTGATAAATTTCTTTAAATTTTGTTATTTTGGTTTTTGTTTAATTAAAGGGAGGTAAGGCAAAAACAATAAAGCTAATAAAAATTATTATTCTGTCCCTTTTTAATATGCCTTATTTTAACCTTTACAATATTTTTTTAAATATTGAACTCTATCTAATGCTTATGATATAATCCTCTTGTTAATAAAAAAAATAATTGTAGACTAATACTTTAAAATATGGGTTTAATAGCCATTTCGAGAAGAGATATTGAACATTGATAGATTTCTTGCATGCTCCCGCACATGATGTCGGTACCTCTACATAAAAATTCTTCAAATTCCTTGGAAGGAACTAAAGGGAACGACATGACATACTGTGGATTTCCGCATGTCGTACTAACAATCCTGACAATAGTTTACTACCTTTACTTTTAAATTTACCTCTTGAAGCCTACCTATATTGATAGCAAGTACCAGTACTTGAGACTCTTATGTGCTATTGTTTGACACTCAGTTCCATCTTCTTCACTAGCCCACGAACGAGACAGTATGTGCTCAAAAAGTTGTCCTGGCCTTGCCGAAATTCGCTCTTCAAAAAATTAATTGGAGTCCTCTCAGGTAAATTCATTTTTAAAGTTTAAGCTTGTTTTGTTTTTTATTCATATCTTGTTCATTATACATTCTTTTGTTATTACACAAGATAAAAGCACTTCGAACCGGCCACATCCACCAGCAGATACCGGGCTAATATCTGACATCAGTAAAAGTAAGTAAGTAAAGTTTCCCTTTCAGACCTTGTGGTCTATAGGGCAGATGATGTAAAGGTCATCTGTTTCTGTTGCCTACGGTTAACAAGGGTGTCATGTGGCCAGCACAACGACCAACCATCTTTACTTTTCCCTAACTTATGTCAGGTACCCATTTGAGAGGCGCCCGAATATCCCAAAATTAAAAATCCCAGGATTCGAACCCCGTTCCCGGTTCGGAAGCCAAGCGCTTTACCGCTCAGCCACCGCACCTCCAATATCTGACATTACCATGTTTAATTTCATTTTGTTTAGTCTTTACGTTTCAGATGTTCCCTCAGATTTGAAGATGATCACATCCAAACCTACTGCAGGACGAGGGGATGGCGCGGGCTTGGTTTGAACCCGGGACCATTGAGAGCGTAAATCGACAGCACAGAGCCCATACCACACGACCACGCAGCATCCTAGAATTATCAGGACCCGCTTCGTCACTCAGGGTCGCTACTAGGCGATTTCGCCCTGTTCAAATCCTGATCGGGCATATATATTTTTTCACTATTTTCTTCATAAAAGAAAAAAAAAAGTAAAGTTCCTCTTTTACACCTTGCGAACTGATGATGAAAGTTTCTATGACCCAGGGTTAACGAGGGTGTCATGTGACTAGCATAACGACAAAAAGCCTTTACTTTTCCCAAAAATTTATGTGAGGTGCATATTAGAGCTTCGTGCTCTCAGGGGCGCCCAAAGATCCCGAAATTTAAAAAAAAAAAATCAGTCTACACCAGGATTCGAACCTGGAACCCCAGATTTGGAAGTCAAGCGCTTTATCCTCAGCCACAGCGCCTCCAATATATTTTCTTCATCCTCTTCTCTGGTTAATTATCGTACTCTAGTTCGTGCTAGTGCTACTATAATAATATATATGGTAAATGTCATGGTTAGTCAAGCTATAGGTCCACCTTACTGTACATTACTAGTTTCAGATTTTCATTATGTTTTTTTTTCCAGAGAACAGAAATATATTGATCATCTGAATTCTGTTCGTCTTGTCTACTTGAGTAAAGTATTTCTAACTTACCCAACGCCTTGGTGGAGGACCCTAGCCACCAACAAAGCCAACGTGACCTACTCAGATCTCCACTTTAGCCAGTTTTTCGACTGGGGTCGCTCGAATGAATCGGGAGAATACGTGATGATGGCCAGCTACGCTGACCACTCCAAAACCGAATTCCTAGCCAAACTTAACGCCAATGGACCCTTAGTGAACGGATCGGAACCAGGGGACGGCAAGGTCTCCCAAGAATTAGTGGACACCATCCTTGACGAGCTGACCCAGGCGTTTAACATCAATCGCAATGACATCCCCGAGCCTATAAGAGCCTTCTCAAAGTTTTGGAACTCTGATCCCTTCGGGGGAGCCATCGCGCTCTGGAGGGCTGGGTATCGCTACGAAGATGTCATCCCAGTCGTTCAGAGACCATCAGAGAAGGACGAGGTGTACGTGGTGGGATCTGATTTCTCCAAGCATCACCGAGTTCTTTGGACGGAAGGGGCATTGTCGACTGTGGACAGAATGATAGAAAATTACGTCTGGTAACCTCAGAGTGTTAACTTAATTTGAGCGACATAATTAAATTATGATAAAATTTATGCATATTCTTTATACCTTTTTTTTTTATTGTATCTTCTATTTCTAAGCTAAGACGAAGAACCTGCTTACGTATCACAATCTTGTGCACAATTATTGCCTATTATGAAATTTCTGCGAACTTTATCAATGTTGTTTGTATAGTTTACCTATGCCTAAGCCCGGCCAAGGTCTCAAGCATCTATCGTACATTGATTCTGTCTTCTAGCTAACCTGCGTTATGATCTTAAACCATCGTCGCGTCACTACGGGAATTCCCTATTTTGCAACTTCGCACCAGCCTATTGAATCAATACAATACCAACTGCACATGAATCAATTAGGTACCCACGTACCCTCGTCTCGTCTGACCCTTTACTTTCGTCTTCAGCCTATAACCCTCTTCAACCTTCACTTTTCTATTTATAACCTCAACAGCGATGGACTTCCTCGTGGTAGCGAACGTAG
Organism: Biomphalaria pfeifferi; assembly: GCA_030265305.1. Taxonomy (NCBI): domain Eukaryota; kingdom Metazoa; phylum Mollusca; class Gastropoda; family Planorbidae; genus Biomphalaria; species Biomphalaria pfeifferi. Next base: position 6,387,485 of record JASAOG010000011.1, read on the forward strand.
TCAGCCAATCCAAACAAATTATCAATGCTAGTTTTACTCCTGGTTACATCAGTAACACTCCATAAAGCACACACAACATAACAGGGAATTCATACTGTTACGTTCTCTACAAGGCCTTCTGCAAACACTGCTAAACACAACAGCACATCTAACACAAGAACTTGACAACAAGAGCTTCAATAAACAAGGTGGGCGGTTTATTTACAATTGCATGAAAAGCCAATACAACACAATTGGCCACATCAAATTCAAATGCTTTCTTGGACAATAGAACTACCTATTAAACACTACAAGTCTTTCTCTGTCTACTTCTAGACTCGTACAGCTACAATTTCAAGGACTCACTTTGTAGCATACAGTCCTTACTGCTTGCTGTCCTGGACTCTACTCTCTATCGTTACACACTGTCACTAGTCCGTGAAGGCTCTCGATCACATGACCACAACATGGGTCATATTAGCGTGAACTAGCAGTAATGTCCCTTGTTCAACAGCCCTTGACCTGTGTCAGTAGGCCGCACACACATTAACCCTTTCAGTCCGCCACTAGGGTTATAACAATACACTGAAATAAAATACTTATATAAAATGTCTGATTATCAAATTTATCTTTAAAAAAATGAGATTAAATGTAGTTTCTCTTTCACTCCTTGCGATCTAGAGGTCATCTGTCTTTGTAGCACAACGACCATCTGCTTTTACTTTTCCCCCAACTAAACCCATTGGAGCTCGTTGGACTCAGGGGTACTTTAAGGATTCCAAATTTAAAAATCCCAGTCTTCACCAGGATTCAAACCCAGAACCATACGGTTCGAAAGCCTAGTGCTTTACCATTCAGCTACCGCGCCTCTTAAATGTATAAAATATTCTTTTTCCGTTACAACTATGACTTGCCACTGATTTACTCCTTAACTCTTTCTCTCATAACTGACAATACCAACGTTGATTCTACCAGAATGTGGAAAATAATTATGTAGTGAAAGAGTTAATGTATGTAAATCTGGAAGGGAGAAGAGGACACACCTCCTCATACTATAATAGGCCTACAGAGTATGCACAATGTTCATAAGTTTGAACTGTAAGTTTTAAAAAGTCAATATTAAACTAGCTACTGATTTAGTCTACATGGCCTGATCGCTCAGAGCCAAACATTTTATTAAGACCTACTTTACCTATAAATATCGACCTCCTCTTGCACCACAACACGCACACACACACAAAGCTTTATTATTGAAAAAAAAAGGGGAGCCAAGCGATTATGTTTATTTTGGCGGTTGCTATTTATTGTTTTATTTAGGTTACGACGATTGTGCCCCCTTTTTTTTGTAAATCATCGAACGGTTCATTCAAAGACTGTTGCTGTTGAAAAAAAAAAGAGAATACGTCTGCTCAATCGCGTTGATCTCATTTCTGCAGACGGTAGCCCCCCTTCACCGCCCCCTCCTCTCCCTCTTAGTCCCCTATTTAACAATAGCAGACGATCAGGGCATATTTCTACGGGCGTTGTTTGTCCACAGTCCTAATTGTAGGAGGGTGTCAGGGAATTTCTCACATTGTTATATGTTCAGGAAAGTTTGTTTCTCCTGCCAAGTCTGATCTCACTTACAGAAAGAATCGGATAGTGTTTATTTCTCTTTAAAGTTTTGTAAAAAACAAAAAAGTTTCCAGACAAAAAAAATCAAAATGGTAAGTGTCGGAATTTCTACTTTTGTTTTCTTTCTATTACATTAATCGACTATCAAGATTGACCTCTCGTTTTTACTACATCAGTCAACATCCCCAAACTTTCTTTGTCTGCCTCTACACCAAGGATTCTCAACCGGTGGGTCGCGACCCCTTTGGGGATCGATTGACGATTTGCCAGGGGTCGCCTAAGACCATCGAAAATATGGATTGTTTTTGTCTTTTCTTCTATTGCAGTGTGTGTGGGGGGGGGGGGGGGGGGGTCGCGGCAAAGTGAGGAATTGTAAAAAGGGGTCGCCGAGCTTAAAAGGTTGAGAACCGCTGCTCTACAACATCTTTTCCTATAATTAGAGTTGGCCTATATGACATCGTGATGTGATGTGTAGGACAAGAGAAGGAAGTCCCTATCAAAGTCTCTGTTATTGTTATAATAGAGAATGTTTATTAAAGTTTGCAACAGAACAACACAGGTATTGATATAATGACTGTTCATACGTATTAATTAGAATAAAGCATGCTCAGAGCGCTTTTGGGCGCTCAGTAAACACAACTCTGTCCGAGTCGGGTGTCGAACCTCGAGCCCCCTTCTAGGTAGCCAAGCCAAGCCAAGTTCAAGCGCACTTGGCCTCTCGACCACGTTTCCCACGTATTCGCCAAACTCCTTTCGATCTTTTTCTAAGAAAAACATTTGGCATAGTAAAATGAATTGATCTCACAGAAAGAATCGGATAGTGTTTATTTCTCTTTAAAGTCTTGTAAAAAAAAAAAAAAAGTTCCCAGAAAAAAAAAAAAAAAATGTTAAGTGGAGCAATTTCTACTTCCGTTTTATTTCTATCTCTATTCTATAGGTCTAGGACTTGGAATTAATTTGTTTAAAAAAAAAAAAAAACTATCGTTGAAGCTATAAGCTACAGAGAATTTTTTTTTTTTTTATTTTTTTTTTTTGCATAATCTCTATATCTTTTTAAGCCTTTAAGATATATGTTTAATCCTTGTGTGTAACAATTCTAGATTATAGGTTTAAGACAAAAAATGAACAAACGTAATATCATACGTGGGATACATTAACTCTCGTTTAGATGTCGTGTGGTTCTGTTCCTTAGTGTGCTTGATCATTGGGGCAACACACGTGATCTGCTGACCGTCCATCTCCACTCCTCTCTGTCTTTTGCCATAGGCAGGCATGTCAATTCTTGATCATCCACACCCACATCTCCTCTCTTGTTTGTCTCTAATGCTTTTCCTGACTTATATTGGGTGCTTATGTAAAACTATGCATACCATGCTTATGTTACAAGAAAGTTATTATAAATAAGTTTAATACCTATTCACTTAACACATGCAAACTCACATAACAGTTGTTAAATGTATATTATTTTTCCAATAAGTTTCTTAAATATAAAATCCTTCCAGCCTTACACTCGTCAGGTAGCACACAGGCAACCCAGATCTCCCACTCGTGTTCTCAAAAACCCTATACCGTTTACCCCTCTTCTTGCAGCAATGATAATACTCGGCTCCAGTTTCCTCACCTTTACTCACCCTCTTCATTCGCCCTCACCTTAATCCCTTCTATCTTCCGCTTATCAACCTATACCACCACAAACAAAAATGCTTTAAGGAATCGTTATTAACATGTTTCACGTAGTTTCATTCTTCATTGAATGAATTATCGATCTGTAGAATATATAACATGAATGATCACACAGGCGCACCCCCCTCACTTGCAATGCAATATTGCGTTGATCGCACTGAAGGTATCGATTTTATCGATAATGTATTCTCCCCCTGATTTCGGCTTCGTATTAGTGAGGCGCTTCAAAAACATCCGGGTCCTTAATTGTCTACGGCCCTGAGTCTGGTCAAAATTTCCCTGGCGTCAAAAGCATAAAAAAGCTCATTGACTCAATTGTTAGAGCGGCTAGAGTGGAACACGAAGATGCCTTCTATTAGCTTGCAATCTCTTCATGGGTTAAAAAAAAAAACAAAGAACACGAGTTGAACCTTGACCTGCATACGTCCCCCCTGTCTCCACGAGGTACGAAAAAAATATGCAGGTCGCAACTGGGTTTGCCTGGTCGTGCGGTTTGCGCTCTGGACCGTTGTTCGGACGTATCGAGGGTCCCGGGTTCAAAACCCTGTCGCTCCCATCCCCCGTCGTCCTGCGGGAGGCTTGGAATAAGCAGTAAATTATCTTCAACTCTGAAGGACCATCCGAAACATGTTAAACATTTTACAAGCAAACAAACATGCACACAAAAAAAATGCTCTCATCCTTAGCCTTCGGAATAGAACCAAAAAACGAACGAGTTTTCATTCTCTGGCGCTGCCAGGGTCGAGTGTCGTTAAAAAAAAAAAAAATTTCATTGTATTATAATTACTGATCTACAAAATACATGCCAGATTTTCACTGGCTCGGCTAGACTCATCAGTCATCAGAGGTAAAATTGCAATCATGTCTGACCTGCCTTCACATCAACAAGTCCATCAGGAACTTCTTTTGTGTGCACTTGTGTATTTATTATTGGTGCTGTTCAATTTAGCGTGCTTTTGTCTGTGGGTCTGTGGGTGCTTCTGTGTTTTTTGTCAGTGCAAATTTCTATGTGTGTGTGTGAAGTTGGTTCAGAATGTGAGTGTTGTGGGACAGTGTGTCAGTGTGTTCGTGTCTGTATGTTGACATTTGTTATCTTATGCTTGCAGCACTTATAATCCATCAATATCACTTTCCCTAAGCCCTTCATTTAGTCCGGACTACTTTTTCAGCCGCAACAGGGTCTTAAGTTGTGTGTCAGTGGTGCCATGACTACAGTAAATCTTTAAATGAGATAAAGTTCTTAGTCTGATCTCAACAGCTGATATAACCGAGGGTTCTCAAACATTGCAGGCATATTCCTGAGCATAAAAAAAAACAGCATAGGTCTGGAGCAGAGGATTTCAATGTAATGATGGTATTATTATTCCTGTTCTAAAAGGCATAAAAAGAAGCGTTCCTGGTTCAGATCTAGCGAAATTGTGGTGCAAATGGTGATAAGGTTATTTGTTTCTTTGACTTATGTTTTACGAGGGCATCATGTAGCCCGCAAAACGATAAACCATAACTTCCCCCCCCCCCCCCCAACGTATGTCAGTACCTTTAATGGTGCGGTTGACTCAGGGTCGACCTAAAAATCTCAAAATTTAAAATGGATTACGGTTCGAACCATAAACCCCTTGCTCGTAAGCCAAATGCTATGCCACTCAACCAACAGGCCTTCTCTGTTAAGGTGGACGTGATAAAGGGTGATGAGGATCCAATTTACTACCCAGAAAAACAATTTTTCTTCCTGAATGGATTTTCCATTACAAAAATTATTTTTTTTTATTTATTAAATGTCAAAGTTAAGCTTATATGCGTATGTGCTTGTAAGTCTTGGAGACTGACTGTGGAGCTAGAGAGGAGGATCCTAGCAATAGAATTGAGATGCTACAGAAGGATCCTAGGTATCACATTCAAAGACCGTATCACAAACGAAGACATTAAAGACAGGGTTACTACTGCGGTTGGACCCCACGATGACATGCTAACTATTGTAAAGAAAAAACTCAAACTGAAACTCTATGGCCACATTACAAGGTCGTTGGGGCTGGCAAAGATCTTCCTTCAGGGAACAGTACCAGAGGCAGCTAGAAAAAGCGATGAGAAGACATCATAAAAGAATGGACGGGCCTTCCATTGAAAGAGGTTCTATCCAAGGGAAAAGACAGAGAGGAATGGAGAAAGACAGTCGAGAAATCTTGTGTGGTGCCCCAACGGCCCAGCAGACTAAGGGATAGCTGAAAGTGAAAGCAATGTACTTATATCTTCCAAATTTCAACTAATTTAAGTAAAAGAAATGAAACTTCCCTAGCGATCTCGACAAACTAGTAAAATAAGTTCACCATATCTTTGTCATTTCTAGGAAGCAATCATTGATGATGTACATTTGCAAGGGGTACAGATAGAACAAATTATAAAAAAACATCCAGTGTTCCTATTTAATTAAACTAAACACGAATGCGCGTTTTGTAAAAATAATTTAAGAGTGTCTTGAAGTTGTACATTTGTTTTAATCTTTTTTTTTTAATGTGAAAACTCGGTCGGGCTTCGTTATAGAGAAAACATATGTGTTTGATGTGTCCGTATCAGTGTCGACTGTGGAATTTTCTTTATGACTTGCGACGTTGTAACGAGGTTTCCACTGCCCAGTGGGCTGCGACAGGTCAGTGTTCAAGTCTTCTATGACTATTGATCTCGGTCCGATCAATTTAGTGGACATATGGTGAGAGGGGGGGGGGTAACTGGGAGGAGGTTTCCATTCTGTCTATAGCAGCCCAGCAAACACAACTCAGATCGAGTTCAAACTCGAGTCTACATCGAGATTTGAACTTTTTATTCAGCTTAAGTTTGAAGTCACTTACAGTCTAGTTCTTCTCTAAACGCTTACAAATATTTAAACAAAGATAATCTCATTCTCAAGAGTCAGCGTTGTTTGACTTAGATGTAAACTCCGACAAGCACTTTTCACATCATGACATTCTTGACCTTTCTTTTTCAAAGTGAGGGTCATAGGTCATGGCATAAACCTGCTCCTCTATAGTGTGCATTCGTTTAGTCTTAGGAATGCAAATATTGATGACGTAATTCAATACTAAAACTCCTGTCACGGTGATTTTGACCAGTAACGATTGGTCTCGTTTTCACTACGTTTGCCTAAGACAAACACAAAAGAAGACCCCCAAAAGGGAAATAACCAGATTTACAATTGTTTACTACATGTACACAAATTCAATCATCGCTTCTTGGCAAGTATTGAACATATCATGCAATATCTAACTGAAAACATGTCACTAGGTTTCATAGTTTATAATATGAATTTACTTTCAACTTTCAACTATATGTAATTCCCCCCCCCCCCCCCCCCCATAAGAAAATTCTTTCTTAGAGCAGACCACATACTGTTTTTGTTTTTCTAAAGTGTTTTCCATGTTTCGGATGTTCGGTTAGGCCTCTAGACAATTTACTTCCTAGTCCAAGCCACCATCAGGACAACGGGGGGGGGGGGGGGGGGGGGGGGGGGGGGGGGCAGGCAGGGTTTGAACCCGGGACCGTCGATAAGTCCGAACGACAGTCCAGCGCGCAAACAGCACAACCATATCCAGGTTGACCAAAGCTTATATGCGCAAACGGTATATCAATAAGGGCTTTAAGTATTCTTGTCTTGCAATAAGAACAGATATAACGGCACCATGTTTTTTGGTATTACAAAACAAAACAAATCGATCAGGCAGGATGACGGGGCGAGCAAGGTTCAAACTCATGTGAAAACAGTCTAGAGTACAGTTTCTGTCATTTTCATTGAGCTTGGACTATCTCCATGTTCTCGTGATTATCATATTTTGCCCAGCACGTCATTGTAGGCTCATATGCTCTAAAACGACCACCTGTGGACAATGGTTATGCTTGCTCTGGATGTGGCAAAATATGTAGGTCACAGCTGGGGCTGCGCAGCCACGGAAAATACTTTATTCCTCACTAATGTTCGGACTCGAAGACAAGCCTTATTATTATTATTATTATATAAATAATTTGTAGTCATTCTCTGGCCACGTCCAGGAGCAATATTAGTTAGAAGAAAAAAAATGTATTAGTCTCTCCTTAACAGTATCTTAGAGTTTTCTTACGATGTGGAAGGTCGCTGCAGTAGCGCCCCATGACAGATGTTACAAATCTTTCTAGGAATGTGCCTCAAAGATGTCTGCAAGATCAGTTGTCACCACACCTTTGACTGACACCACGATATTGTCAGTTTTTTTATTGCTTTTGCAACGATAATAATTATTACCCATTTTCACGATTCTCATTGATACGGGGAACAGGTCTATAATAATTATTATTTTCAAGTAAAGACAAAGTGCATAACACAGAATTTTGTTTATTTTTTTTACAAAGCTTATATCAAGTCTGCCTGTCTGTCTGTCTGGTACAAATTGTATACACGTTTTTTCGCCCACTTCCAATTCTCGGATCAAATTGAAATTTTGCACAATTATTAATCGTCCCTAACAAAACATAAATCAATCAAAAAATTAACCAATTAATAAAATAAATAGTTGTAATTCATTAATTTTGCTTAATATAGAAAAGGGAAATAATCTTCTAGTATTGAGAGCATATGTCTGTAAATTGCAGTTCTTTCCACTTTATAAATTTATATATATATATTTTTGCTTGTTTTTTTTTCTAAACAGCAATGGGCTAAAATAATGTCCAAAAAAAAATATAACGGAATGAAATTGAAGCGTTATTCAAACCTCGCCATGGTTAGTGACTGCCTGGTTTAAATCTGGGCCTAGCTTGGGTCACGTCTGGGTGAAGTCCATATGGCTAAGAAGTTGACATGTTTTCCAGTAACATTAAGCTCGTTATCATTAATTGTGTTGTCCAGTTGTTGCAGGAGGTGGGTGATGTCTAGAGACTAGTGTTGACCACATCGACAATCCTAATCTCCTAAGTCTGATCTATGGTCATGTGATTAACTGTGGTCAATTTAGTCATCATCTCTTAAAGTTGCTGACGTTGTATTTTTTTTAAAACGGAAGTAGACAGGCATGATGGGGATATCAACTATACATGCTCGTGTCGAACAAAGGACATTTTCAACTCTAAACAAGGATGTTATATTAGAAGATCACTTCTGCCAATTGAATAATTTAAAAATGAGCGTAGAAATTTGAGTCTACAGCGCTTAAAAAAAAGTGCGCGAAATGTATCGTATGCCTTCTAAATCACTCAACCAATCAACACTTTCCGTTTTCTGTACAACGAATTCAACAAAGACTAACTATATTCATTCGCAAAGGAATCAAATCCGCAGTACCAAACGGACTGATAAAAAATCAAGGTATGTATTAATGGCAGAAGTCGAACAGGAAAAAGGTGAAACAATTATAACTAATAATTTTTTGTTTTGCACGAGTCTATCATTATAAAATTTGGGATTAATAGTCACGAAGACAAATTATTATTAATTTCAAATAAAAAGAAACATATTTTTAATCACTTCTCAGAAATCGCTCCGCTTCACGGACTATTCCAGCAGTGCTGCGTTGTTTCTAGAAACTTTGCGCCCTGATGGATTTTCAAAAACATGGATCAAAAGTTTAGAACGCGCTCCACATGAAGCTAAGGCCCAACACATTATTTTTTGATTCCAAAGAAATGAACCTAATTCGATGTTCTGTTCGCCAGCTTCAATAGCAGAATCTCCGAAAAACACAAACACTAATTGTCAAACAAAACTAATTAAACCCAACAAAACAAATTCAACCTAGCTACTCCCCCCTCGACGAGGTGGCTGAGTGGTTAAGCGCTTGGCTTTCGAACCTAGGATCCTGGGTTCGAATCTCGGTGAAGACTGGGATTTTGAATTCCGGGATTTTTAATCCGCCCAACTCTAATAGGTTCATGACTTTAGTTGGGGAAGTACAGGCGGTTGGCCGTTGAGCTGGCCACATAACACTCTGCTAGTTTACCGTTAGCAGGGTCCCACACTTTCATAGGTTTCGCGCAAAATCTAGGTGCAAATTATTAAATTAAATCATTTTAACTTATTAGTAAAGGGTTTCTGGAGTTCTCCTGAAATTGCAAAATATACGAAAAAGTTATGAAAATCTCTTGAACTTATTAAAATCTTCTAAAAACTCATGCGAATCTCCATAAAAACGGACAAAATTGTCTTTACGCGGTGTCGTTCAATATGGGAAACGCCAATCCTACTAGCGATTAAAAAATAAAAGGCATTGTCTGCTTCCATTTAATAAAAATGTAATGATAAGGCCAATTGTAATAAATAATAATAATAAAGGAATAAATTGCAAAGACGAATTTATTTTCTAATATAAAATCTTAATTTTGACTTATCCTTTTCCCTATCCAGGATGGGCCCCGCGCAATCCGTTTCTCATAGGGCCCCGCAATCTGTAGACCCGGCCCCGACAGTTAGACAAAGAAACATATGACTTTAACATCATCTGCCCTATAGATCGCAAGGTCTGACAAGGGACTTCACTCTCAAACACACACCTTTTTTTTTCTCTTTCCTTATTTCACTTCCTTATAATAAAACAATAATGAAAATTGTGGTCATAATTTATGCATCGCGACCCGTGGCCCGATCAATGCGTACCAAATAACGGTCAATCGACATGCGAAGTTAAAGGTCACTCGAACAGATGGCATGCGGAGCTAGAAAAAGTACGTTTTGTATCTGGCATCGGCTACTAACTGCATAGGTCACGTGGGGTGGCAGAGGAAAGAAGACATTGTTTGGTCATCTATTTTGACCATGACGATTTTGTTTCCTTTGAAAAGACAAATAGACCTCATTCAGTGACATTCACCAATCGTAAACAAACAACATTTAGCCACGTGATAATATTGATAAAACAATGAAAAAAAAACGTATCACGTGACAGCCTTTATGGATTGCGTAATTTGTATAGAAGAGATAAAGAATCAGGTGGCTAAATGTTGTTTGTTTACGATTTGATGTATGGTGCTCATATGGTGCTAAATCTAAAAAGTTAAGCAGCACTATTAGCCTACAGAAAACACTAAACCAAAACCTTTCACAAAGATAAAAGCAGATTTCTTATTTCATTAGCTAGGACAAAGTTTTATAAGTGCTCTTTCTTCCCTTGCGCTATTAAAGGATGGAATGGGTTGCCTGAATCAGCCGGGAGAGTTTAGTCTCTTGTTGACGTGCATGAATAGATTAACACACGGATATATGTATGTATGTATGTATGTATGTATGTATGTATGTGTGAGTGTGTGTGTGTGTGTGTAATATTCTAATCGGAAAGAACGTCTGTACTTTATATGATATTATTTTTAATGTATCTGTGGTCCAACCACACTGGGGTCCCCACCCTGGATCGCTATTAATAGCAACATCCCCCTGTCCCTAGCAGGGGACGTAAGTATGTCTCACATATTTCTTCTTACATGGTAGTTTCAAACTGTTCTCTTTACAAAATATAAAGGGGAATTATTCAACCTATACCACACCAGTCAAGTACAATTTCTTTCCCTTTTTCGAGATACCAAACAAAAGAATCAATTACAATAGTTAATTAGTTGTTGTTTTTTTAATTGATTCATTTATTCTTGGTTTGTCTGGTACACCGTAAAATAAATAATTTTTCGAAGTTTTGGTCTATCCGACATTGGGTGTGGGAGACACTAACGTCTAGGCCTACAAACTTTTTTCCAGAGTGAGTTGATAAGTTTTTTTTTTAAAAAAAAAAATGTTATTGAATCAGCTCATGACTAGCGTTTGGGAAATTGATCTGTCTCCCTGCCCCTACCAACCCGGCCCTCGAAACTATTCATGTTCGGTAAATCCCGTTAATTGTTTTGACAGGATATGACGTTGGGGAAAAAAATTAGTTTGAGTATTCTTGGCCATAATTGAAGTACGTACAACTGGGTTATGTGTACGCAAGGCATGAATAGACTTATATTAAGTCTGTGTGTGTTATGTGTGTGTGTGTTAAGTATGTATCTGTGTTATACATTTGTGTGTGTGATTTTTTTAAAATGTCTTTTCCGTTTTATTTTATTTGAAGGAGAGATAGCTGAATAGGTGCCTCACTTTCTCTCAAGTTGTTCTTTTAATCTCTTTCTCTCTCTCTCTCTCTGTCTTTCTCTCTCTCTCCTTTTTTCTCCTTCTTCCATTCGTTCTTTCACTATTCTCTTTCTCTTTTTCTCTTTCTCTCTCTCTTTCAAGTTCTCTGATTTAATTTTACAACTTTTAATTTGTAAGTTCAATTATTTTTAAGTTAATCGTTGACACCATTCCTCTTTCATTCTGAGTGTGTCCGTGATGGAGTGTGATGTGTAGCTCAGAGAACCGAAATCAATATCAATGAAGAGATTGAAGCAAAAGCTTGGCGCCCACTCGACCATAGCAATAAATCGCAGGTTTTTTTTTTCTGTTGTTTTTTTAAACATGATTTATGTATTACGTTGATGTCACTTTCCAATAAGAACAAAAACTGATGACGCAATCCCGGCTTAATCTCCAAACCCTTCAGGATCTATTACGATCATTAAGACGTTCGATGTAATCAATGCATCACAAGGGGAGAGAAGCATTTCACTCCTCATTAGCAGCTCTGTGGTGAGCGGTGTTATGCAAATTTAATTGCCTTCTTTTATTTTATTTTTTTTCATTTCTAAATTTCTCTATTTTTTTTCATTTTTCGCAAGAGATGGGGCTAGCATGGGCTTATGTTGTAGTTCCCAATGGTCGCTAAAGTAGTGCTTCCCCTCCACCTTTGGCGAGGGTAGGAAAGAAATGGGGATTGGTGGGAGGCTAGTTGACAGAACTCTGGCTCAAAGATCGACAGTTGTGAATTTACATACTTTAAAACTGGTTGCATGTTATTTTCTATGAGAAACATGTCTACTCATTCTCAGGTAAACTCTATTTAACCTGCCCTGTAGATCTTAAGACATCAGACAGAAACATGTCCACGCCACCTATTCAGGTATTTCACCTACCCTATAGATCTTGAGACGTCAGAAAGAAACATCTCTACTCCACCTTCTCAAGTAACTTCTATTTCAACTACCCTATAGATCCTAAGACATTAAACAGAAACATGTTCTCTCTCATTTGTAGGAGCAACGCAAAAAGTCGCTAACCGATATATTTTTATATTTGTTTTGTTGATGGGTATATATTTTTTTAGCATTCTTTATTGCATATGTTATTGTCCGGTGAGTCCTTTGTTTTTGTTTTTGTCTGTTTGGCCATTTCTTTCTTCTGCTGCACCTGTACTTACTCACTGATAAGATATCTGGTGGTAGCATAGATCTCCATATATATTTTATAGTGAGAATTAGACAATTTGGAAAAGTGTGAGGGTGGTTGCGCATAAAACCTGGACTGTAACAAATTCAAATCAGAAGATTAATTACAAACTACTTAGAAAAATAAAACTTGTACCTCTTTGTTAAATAGGGCTTGGTTAGTCTTATGAGTTTCCGGCATCAATAGCGCTCCTGGTGGCTAAGTCTCGTTGGTTTAAATGTTATGTTGACCTTTGTTGTAACGCTCCAATTGACACTCGCGCGGTCACACAAACACACACACACACTATTACAGTTATACGGGGGCTGCATATTTTTTTTACATAACAATGTGGAACGCGCATAGTTTAAACTGTGGTGTTGTATCCAGGCGTTGCTACGGACGCCATAAAAGTACACTGTAGGCGACAACAAGCCTGCGCTAAACTCTCCATAAAAGAAACCAAAAAAAACTGCAGTAGATCGGTGATTCTCAGCCAATTCCGCTGGGGAGCATGTACGAAACGAGCGACTATGGGTGCCCCAAAGTCCAAACTATTACAACCATTGTACGAGGCTATGATTATCTTCGGGTAAACCTGCAGACAATTGTGTACAGACATGTAAACAAAAACCAATACGTCTGTTTAGGTCGCACTATTCCTCATGCAGTTAGTTTAGCTTGTTTGTTGTTGTTTTTTTAAAGAAAAGTTATCCCCCTTTTCATATCTTGTGATGGCAATCCTCGCTGTAGATAGTTTATGTGTGGACTATCGATCCTATTGAAAAGTGATTATCTTTATAATATGTGTTATCGACTACTCCTGCTTAATGTTGTGTGAAATTTTAAGAGTTACACCCCCTCTTAGTTTATAAATAGACACCTCGAAGAGTGCGTTCAAGAGCGGTAATACAGCAACGGCCAGAATACAAGGTAAAAAAAGCAAAACATTACCAGGCTTTTTACAGGCAATAAAACTACCCATAACAAGTTTCCACGAAGCGTGCCGGCTATAAAGATGTTTTGTGTTCAGTAACTATTAAACAAGGGCGCGAGCTTTTAAATAATAAAGTGTCGACAACACATTGATCGTTGTGATGAATAATGTACCTTTGTTTTCAATGTTTGCACTATTATATCTAACAACGTGATATATACTTAGTTACACTGTCGAGGATTTACACTGTAATTTTCTTGCAATTTTGACACATATATAATATTGAGGATATGTTGACTTTTTTGGTGTAGGTAGTTAGAATTAAGTGTAATTAGTACAAGCCCGCGAGATGTCAACTCCTAACTTTACATTTAAAGAACGTTTGTCAAATGTTTTACATGTTTCTGAGGTTCCTTCAGAGTTGAAGATAATCTACTTCCTTGTCCAAAACCTCCCGCAGGATCATGGGTGATGGGAGCGGGCAGGGCTTGAGCTAGGGACCGTCGAGAAGTCCGAGCGCATACCGCAAGACCAGGCGGACAAGTAAATTGGCGGAGGGGGGCCTAGGAAGACATGTTGTTTTAAAATTTGAAATTGACAAAACAATAATTAAGCTTTTTTATACAGCAACCATTAGCTGTCTAATTAACTTTGCCATCACTTACTGGTCTGGTAATACTTCACTGACTCAAAGATATCGACTAAATAGACAATGCGCCGTTGCATTTTTACCCTTCTTTCTACTACTGTTGTGTATGGCATCTGCAATCCGAGACCCTTCCTTCATGCTCTCTCTCCATGTGGATCTATCCAGTGCCACTTTTTCCAAACTGCTAGTGTCGATTTTGAAAAGTTTCATGTCGCGTTTGCATACATTCGTATACCGTAAAACTGGTCGACCAGCGGCTCTTCTGCCTTCTGTTAGATCACCATACAGAATTTCTTCTGGAAGTCGACCTTCTGGAATTCTATGAACTTGGTCAAGCCAGCCAATGCGTCTAATGCTGATAACACAGCGGATGTCCTGGCACCCTGCTCTTCGTGGCACTTCCTCATTGGTTATTTTATCTTGCCTCCTTGAAGATCCTCCTTGGGCATCGGAGGTGGAAGATATTAAACTTTTTTCCTGCCATGTCTTAAAAACATGGTCCGGCAGTGAGTGATCGAACTCAACTCTCATAATCATCGTAACAATAATTGACACTTATAGCATGGAAAGGTACCTGGCTATAGTCGACACTTATAGCATGGATAGCTGCCTGGCCATGCGGTTAGCGCTCAGGATTCTCGTCACTATTTTCGCGAGTTCGAAAACTGCAAGCTTTCATCCCCTGCCGTCCCGCCGAAGTATGGGCTAGGACAAGGGCCGGATTTTAGTGGAAGCCAGGAGGCTGTAACCCCGCCGACCCTCCCTTAACTCCGACCCTGGCTATGACGTAATCATTTTCATTGTTGAAGGAACGTCCAAAAATTGTGTACAACATGTTTTGAGCCAAAGTGGCTGTGTAGTCAATCAGTTCTCGCAGCATGTGTATCACTGTGACATTCTGTGACGTTTCGTTCCAGGCAGACGTTGAAGGAGACGTGGAAGACAGCACTGAGCCAGTAGATGCCGGCCTTGAAGGGGACAAGGAAGAAGAAACCGTTGAAGGTAATGTTAAGTAGTTACAATTTCAACACTAGGTACTATGAAGGACGAGAAGCCCACACACATACACACCTTTGTCGTCTGATAGGCGCTCCAAATATCCTCATGATGGCCCCGGGTTTGAACTCTAACCTTCATCATCCTCTGGTGTCTTACAACCACGAAATAAATCTAAATTCTGTAAGGCTAGTAAAACTTACAAGTCAGTCCGAGTGAATTTGTAATTTAAGTGAAACGGGACGCGTTTTAGTTGAGCATTTCACGTCTGCAGCTTTAAACAGCACTACTTAGCGCGTGTAGTGTTTCTGAAGACATTGTTTTAAAAGTATAGTAAGATGTACTCGGAGAGGACTGTATGGCACAGTTAAAGAGACTATAAAGTGTAGTGAAAGAGGACGGTATGATGCAGTCATTAAAAAGAATCAGTAGAATTCACAGACGAGAAGGGAGTTGTGACAAGAGGGACAATAAGGGTGGCTACCTTTATTTTTTTAAAATTAGAGTTAGTCCCCTTTATTACTTGATTTAAGTCCCTTATTAACTGTTTACAATTGCCACTCTCTCTTGGGTCTTTCAACTGACTACTGTAGTTTGAACTAAATCTCTGTAATGTTTAACTAATACTTATGTTGTACTATTGCTGTGTTACTCAAGAGGAGTGTGCCACTGTTGTGGGAAGAGTATTTCGATAATGAGCTAAGTAGACTTTTTTTATTTGTTAGTACTAAGTTGGTTTATGTAAATGGTATAGAGTATAGATCTACTTAGTCTGTTATCCTCTCCTGTATGTTTTTTTAAAAGACATCTTTTGTTTAGATACGAGACAGTAGTGTGTCTCATAAATGACGTCATTTCATCGTTAATGCATGTATGATAATATTGTAAACCATCTATTTGGTTTTTCGGCATAAGACATTATTGTGCCTCTATGATGGTGGTTCTTTAATTATATTGACCGGAAACTGTCTTGCTACTTTGCTTTGTTTCATTATGTCATTTTCTTTTGTAAGCCTTTATTGACATTTATATTTTCCATGATCTTTTTCTTTTGTTTGTAAATAAACTCCTTTTTTTGTTGCAACTGAAACCTCAAAAGTATTACTTTTCAGTCTCAGTAGTTTTGTACATCTAGAGGCTATAGTTATTAGCCTAGATAATATAATTTGGGACCACAAAGTACCACTGGACTAACTTGCCAGTATAGTACAGGTCACTGGTCTTATGATTTATCATAATACTAGGTCACAGGAGTAATAGAATAGACGGGCCAAAAGTGAAATTGTTGAAATGCGGCAGCTTTATTTACGTGCAAAAAAAAAGGGGGGGGGGAGGGTTCGGCCAAAATATCACGTGAGTGTTACGATTTTGTACATAGTCAATTTAATAATTTAATTTTCTTTTTTACAAAGCTTCTATCAACTCACTCTGTTTGTCTGGTCAAAAGTTTGTACACGTTATTTCCCTTAGACCCAATCTCGGATCAAGCTGAAATTTTGCACAATTATTTCTTTTACTCTACAACACACGAATGAGTTACAAAACTAACCAATAACTTAATTAACTATTGGTAATTAGTTATTTTGTTTGGTATCTCGAAAATGTACTTGGCTGAAGTGTTAGTATAAGCTGAATTAGTCCCCTTTATAGGTCGCCACTTGAAAATAAGCTGGAAACAAACAACCGATAACTAAACAATCTTTTTATTTTCATAGGCGCCTCACTAGCAGAATGGTCAGGATGTCGGCTTGAGCCATGAGTTCAAATCCACCCAGATATCTCTTCCTTTCCTACCCACCCCCCACCCCCATTTTTCCAGCATGTCCAGATAAGTGATAGGATTATAAAGTATTGAGAAAGCTAAAAGCATGAAATAGTGCTAAACAAATACAATAGCTAAAAATATTTCTAATCGCACAGATTTATTGTTGTTGGTCTTGAATCCTCTATTACACATTTAATGACACGACTGACTCCAAACTAATTGATACAATCACACTTTGTATAAGTTTTTTGTTATTGTATTGTTTTTCTTGTTATATCTCTTTCTATGTTCTCATAACATCTCGAGATACATTATCCTTGTAAGCACTACATAATTTAATGTATTATTAGTATTGTTACAAATGTTTTCTCTTAAAAAAAGAACCTCTACTTGCTGTTTAACTATTGTTTTTATATTAGATACATTTGCAGTCGAGAGTCTGCCATGTCCTAAATGTGGTCTATATCTAACAGAACCTGAACCGAAAGACGAACCAGCTGATGAGGCAGCAAATGATGAGAATGATGATGGTGGATATGGTGCTAACGACGAGCCTAATGTCGAAGATGGAAACGAAGGAGAAGAGAATACAGAAGAAGAACAGCCAGTAGCAGTAGATGATCAACCCTCAGATGATCCGGTTGAAGAGGGTAACAAAGACGCACAAGAAGATGACGATGTCCCCGTTGATCCGGCGACAGAAGAGACGAGCAAGGACATGGAACTGGCGGAGTCGGAAGAAAGTAAGAACTTGTAAAAAAAAAATAATAGTTAATCAATTAGTTAATTAACTATTGGTAATTAATTATTTTGTTTGGTATCTCGAACAAGGGAAAGCAATTGTATTTGACAGATTTGGTAGTATAAGTATAATTATTCCCCTTGAGGAATCTTGAGCCCTGCATTTAAAAAAACGGTGTGCTAAATGATCGTTCGTTGTACTGGTGGACCAGCGATGGGTGGGGGTATCTGAGAGAAAGTTTTCCATGCTGCCTTTAGGCGCTCAGTAAATACAACTCTGCCTGAGTCGGGTGTCGAACCTCGAGCCCCTTTCATTGGTAGCCAAGTTCAAGCCTACTTAGCCTCTCAATTAAGCTTCCCACTACAATCGATACAACTACTTTTTACTGATATAACATGAAAGGGTCACTATAAGAAAAGTTATAGGACTTAATGCAATGATGCCTTAAAAACGGCCAGCGGACCATATCCGGAACGTGATGCTATACTTTCCGGTTCCATTAAATCCCTGTCCACAGTGCATAATGAAACCAAAGTTGTTCCATTAGATTGTACTGGATGATTTTTGTCCCTTGTGATACGGCCGCTTTGAAATGTGTGTTGGAAATACAAATAGCCCTATGACGAAAAGGATTGGGCGTCACTGTCATAACACGTAATACGCTAATGCGGATAGTTCCTGACGCAGACGAGTAAAGAAAAATATATAATTGTCCGGTTCACGGCATTTACACAAGTCAAATCGAAACCAATTGTTATAGACCTCAACACAGACCTGCAACATCACAACATGTGGTCTGTACGACGTGTCAACGAGCTATTGGACTAAGCTGCCCACAGGCTGTGACTTTGCAGGTCAGTGTTCAGGCGGGACCATTCATTATAGAAGGCCTCAACACTGATCTGCAACGTCACAGGTGTGTACCACGTGGCAACGAGCTATTGTTCTAAGCTTCCCACTGGTTGTGACTTTGCAGGTCAATGTTCAGGCCTTCTATAACGATTGGTCTTGGTCAAATGTCCATTAATGATGAAATGTTATGCCATGGTATGTGTGAAAAAGTAGAAAGGGAGGGAAGGAAGTTTTCTCCTCATTGCTACCAGCTAGTGGAGAGAGTAGCTTCCCTTTTCCTGATCTACTTTTCATTATTTAAGTCTGTTCTTTTATTAAGTCTGTTCTTGCTAAATATACTAGTATCTACGTAGACCTCTGAAATCGTATCTGCCAAGCCAACTAACTGTACCACTGCACTCACTATTTCTTAAAAGTTTATTCATTCTGACACTAAATGTTAGCACAGCCAATCACAAACTTTGTTGCCGTGTGGCATAGATTTATAGGTAAATAGACCTACTAGGAATTTTCCATCATTTTGGGGCCCGGGCTTGACCTCTTTGGAGGCCCCAGCAATTAGCGTGATATTTAATATTTAATGTAAAATACACTCTTTTGGGGGCCCCCCTCAAGTGGGGGCCCGGGGGGACCACTCCTCCCCCCACCCTAGCTACGCCACTGGACCTACTAGTCTATTAGCCTTATCCACTTATGAGAAATATCTTAGTGCAAGGGAGTTTCGAGTTTCGAGTTATCTACTTGCTGAAGAAGAGAGTGTCGTTAGTGGAATTTGTTTATTTATAGCGCACCCAGTTGTGGCTACTTGCAAGTCAATGACGCCAAATTGGCTAATTTTTCCCCTGTAAACTGTCATTAAATCTTCGGTTACTATTGACAACCCCCGTCACGTTTGCTGTCTTCTTTCACGACCACAATGAAAAGATCTATTAATTTTTGAAAATTTCTTAAATTAACTCCCTTCGTCTGTCTAATTGGTACACATTTCAACAACTTTATTTCTCCCAACTCACCTTCTCGTATCAAACTAAAACCTATCACAGTTAGTCGTTATTCCTGTCAAAGCATGAACCAAGAACCAAAAAATTAACCAATTAGTAAATTGAGTAGTTAATTAATTTATTTTGTTTGATACTGAGAACAGGAAATAAGTCTTATACTATTGAAATATATGGTTGTTAATGTTGAGTTCTTCCCTTTAGATAAGCCTATTTTTTAAAGTATATATTTTACTTGCTATTTATGTTTATTCCAGAAGCCGTTAGGACCCCATCTCCAGCTGAAGAAGATGACGATAAAGGTGACGACCAGGGCGATGAACAGGGCGATGATAAGGGAGATGATGACACAGTAGTTAATAATTCGGTTGAAGAGAATAACAGAGGTAAGCAAATTATATGCCAGCGAGAGAGAGAGAGCAGTGTGAGTTTATGTGTTTTTTTATGTCTAAAATGTTGTTTTTTAGTCAAAGCAATAATATGTAGATTAATATTTTTGAAATTCGAATTTTAATTGAAAATAAAAACAGGTGTCTCTTTATTTTCAAGCAGACAAGATTACATTAAATATAAAAAATGGAAACCACAGTTTTAAGATTATGATTTTTAAAAAAACAGAAAGAATTATCTCCCTTTAATATATTGTCGTATTTTATTTATATTTTTTAAAATAGAAATATTGGTAGAAAATAAAATCAATTATCGACAAGAACACAAAGCATTCTAGTATATATAAAGATATATGCCAGGTGTTAGTGTGGTTGAATTTAGTGGTATAAGCTTTGAACTGTTTACACTGTGGTTCCGAGTTCAAACCCCCACTGAGGTTTCGATTAGGTCGTGATAACCTTCATTTCCCATACTTTTCAAACAAAGCCTAAATCACAATGGCGTAGCTATGGTTGGGGGGGGGGGGGGATTTGAACCACCAACCCTGACCCCCACTTGAAGGAGGCCACCAAATGAGTGTTCGAATTTTTTTTAAAATTATAATTAAATATTACGCTGTTATCTCATGTCATGATGTCAAATGTCAGAATGCTGGGGCCCCTAAACAGGTCAAGCATCCCGGGACTCCAAATGATGGCAAATTCCTAGCTTCGCCACTGTAATACCTCCACTATAAGAATTCACTGTCTGTGATCAGCCAAACTGTCAAACTTTATGCCCTTAATTACAATGTTTGTTCCCAGCTGATGTTCCTGTAATGTCTGACGAAGAGAAAGCAAGTAAGTTATGTTTTACTTGGTTTTTTTTTTCTTCCTAGTCAATTGAATTGTTCCTTTTTCTTGTACGTTAGATAACTGCGATTACTTTCATTAGATAACTGCGATTACTTTCATTAGATAACTGCGATTACTTTCATTAGATAACTGCGATTACTTTCATTAGATAACTGCGATATGCGGCCATAGCCAGCTATTTCAAAGCCTAACACTAAGTTGGTGATCAAGTGCTTGTATTTTGTTTGTTTATTGTTTATGTTTTTTGTTTATTTTGTAAATCGAAGGCAATGACCGCTCAAGACTTATGAATGCTCTCCGGTTGTGTAAAACACACGATTTTAAAACCAATCGTATTTATAACTATAAATTATCTATGACTTTTTACAAAGATTATGTCAATTAACTTATATTATCTGTCTGGTACAATTTTTTATTCCAATACGAACCCATTCTTGGATCAAGTTTACACAAGTCTTTGTTGTACCTAACATCCGGTGCTCTTAGAGTTTCAGTAACTCCAAGAAGGTATGACGCCATGTTTGATGTGAACGGCGCAGTTTTCCTTCATGTTATGTCTGTATTTGAGAAACATGTTTTGAATCTGTCACGTGAATCACATTCGACATTTGGTCACCACTTAGTAGGGTACATAGCTGCCGGTGGCATGGTGTGGTAGAAAATTGTCTATTAGTAGTAACATGATCTAGGTTTGCATTTCCTAGAAAGCGATTTATTTGTCTCCCTTTGGTGTGTGTAATTACTAATTTCATCCCATTCTTCTCTCAGAATGTCGCCGGTTGTTTGACAAGAAGGCCGTGAATGAAAGGCTTGATCTGGTTGGACTCAAGGCAGTGTTCAGATTGATGGGACAAGTCATCTCATCCAGTGATGCCGATCAAATCTTTGATGAGGCTGATAAGGATGGTAAGATACATGGGCGGACTTGCTATAGGGGCATTTGGGCAAATGCCCGGTGAGCCGGTACTCAGATGGCCCTAAAGGTCCTCGTGAATGCCACTATGGCACGCATTAAATTGTTATAAAGAGAGGGAACAAGCAAAATATAAAAAAGATTTGAAAAAAAAAAAAAAAGCTTATCTAAAGGGGAAGAACCCGCCCTTTAGACTAAATCTATCGATAAAGTTATTACCATTATTAGATATCAAACAAAATAATTACCAATATTTAATTGACTAATAGAGTATTTTTGTTTATTGATTCATGTTTTTTAGGGTACAATAAATATTTGTTTAAACTATCAACCAAACAAATTTAGCCATATCTATAAATTATTAAATATTAGTTTCTCTTGTTGCTATAAAGAAAATAATGAATTACGAATAATGAATTACGAATAATGAATTACGAATAATGAATTACGAATAATGAATTACGAATAATGAATCGTCTAACTGGCTTCTTTTTTTTTTTTTATTGATATATGTTTTGTCTATGTCAATGAATAATTGTGCAAAGTTTCAGCTTGATCCGAGAATGGGTGTGGACGAAATAACGTGTACATACTTTTTACCAGATAGACAGAGTGAATTGATATAAGCTTTATAAAAAAAAGGTAGCAAAAATAAAAAGAAAAATATTTAGGGGCCACATCAACATTGATGCCCAGTGCGATCGCACATTTTTACCGCATTCTGAAATGCAGACATATGTCAGGGATTAGCTTACTGGCTTATAGTATCAGAAACATCCAGTATTTCCATGATTTTTCCAAGCTATCTCAACAATTTTCCAATGAGGATCAATAGAGCAGCCGTAATCTTGGTCTTTATTACGTATGATGTTAAGCCACAACTAACATACCAATGTTTCATTTTCTCTCAGATGACGGTACAGTTGATTTCGAAGAGTTTTGTCGTCTGTACAGTAAGTTTGGACAAGAAGAGGAAGTCAGAAGGTCTCTTCTGACGGACAGCGTCAAAAAGCTGTTCAAGTCGAACAGCAGAGGAGAAATGGAACTCAGTCAGGTAATTCAAGCCTACATAGTGGGATATAAGTTTTAAGCCTGCATATGCGCGTTATCTTTAAGGAGATTTATCAGAATTTGTGCTATTCAATTTTAGCTTTGTCATCATAGGAATCCTTGGGCCTTAGGCCTCTTTTCTTTGCCTGTTTTTTTGGGCTTTTTTTTGTGGCCCTCCTGCCTCTTTTATGGGCTTTTTTTATATGTTCTCACATTTCACAAATGTTAAAGTATAAAGAATTAAAATTAAACTTTGAAATATACCTAAGTAGTAATTAAAATAGTGAATCTACATAAATAGTCGGTAGAAAGTTCAAGATTAATGAAAACAAACAAAACTTGATCTGTCTTGTGAAGATTGGTCTCTTGACTTGGTTGTCTGTTGATAAACTTTGAGTCCATGTGATGAATATCTAATGTAATTAATAGTTTAAATATTCCTTTCTAGTTAATAGTTCTCATTTTCTCCCTTTGGATAAGAAAAACAATATTTATTTTTTTAACTTTGAGGTAATATAATTAATACCCCCAAAATATTCCTAGTTGAAAAAGCAAGGTTCTATTTAAAGACCAATAACCTTAGTAACTAACATAAGTTAGATACATTTCCAATCATCTAATAACAATTTTTTTCCCTATGAAATCCCGAGGTAGGGGATTATAATCCTTTACCATCAAGGTTGACAGGAGTCTAATAGGGTATTATGATTGTAATTTGTGAACAGTTTTGCGATATATACATTCGCTTTTTTCTAGTTTTACGGTTGCATATTTTCACCTTTGTAATGACACTCAATATTAAAACTTCAGATATTTGTTGAGTTCTTTCCTTGAGTTTTCTTTTAAACTGCTATTATCTTTGTATTGTTCAAAAGGCAAAGCGAAAGTTGTTCAAATGTTAACATTCTTTTCTAAGGGCTTGATGATGTTACTTTAATGGCGTTAAGAGCTTACTACTATTTTGCAACCTCTACAAAATATAACTCAATGTGTTTCATTATTAATTTATTTTTTATAAGTTTAAAATATGGTCAATATGTTTTTCTATAATTTATAATACTTTTTTTTTTTAAAGCGTTTATGTTAAAAAAATTTGACTGATAAATAGATAGATACATAGATAGATGTAGAGGTACCAATATGGATAGCTATATAGAGAGATTTTTTGCATCCCTGAGTCCTTGACAGACCTGTAACTTGTCATCTTCATGTAGTCACTGCATTTCTGGATGGCTGCCTGGTCGTGCGGTTTGCGCGCTGGACTGTCGTTCAGATTTATCGATGGTCCAGGGTTCAAACCCTGCTCTCTCTCATCCCCCGTCGTCCTGCGGGAGGTTTGGACTAGAAAGTAATTATCTTCAACTTTGAAGGAACATTCGAAACATGTACAACATTTTTCTATACATTTTCTTTGAGTGTGTTCGCCCACCTCCATTTTTCAAATAATCCACTATACAGCTGGACAGTCTGTCATTCAAGGTTCTTGTGTTAAGCCTATCTGCTTGAAGCATAACTAAATCTGTTGACATGCTTTATTTCCATATTTCTAACACGGAAGCCCCAATCATGAACCCATGCAGTCTTTAACCTGACATTTTGATGGACATAAAACGTTAACCACCAACTATCTGTTATTGTTAGCATTATCCTATCTCATTAACCTTGGCTAGGCCAGTTATAGAATATGCATCCTCTGCTTGGGATCCCTCAACTCAAGAAAACATTAAGAAACTGGAACAGACACTAAATAGAGCAGGGAGATTCATAACAAACAAATATTTACATTTAACTTGAGTAACACCTTTAGTAAAATCAATAAATTTAGAAAGCCTTTATGATAGAAGACTTAAAAGTAAAGCAGCAATTATACATAAAACACTGAACCATAATCTTCAAATACAAAAACAAAATTTAATAAAATACTCAGAAAGACACAAAGATGAAGGTACATTTCGCATCTCATATGCTAGGACAAATTTGTACAAATACTCCTTCCTCCCTAGTGCTATTAGAGCATGGATTGGGTTGCCTGGGCTAGCCAGGAAAACCAGTGACTTGACAGAATTTAGGTCATTGGTTAATATGCATGACTGAATGCATGACCCGTAGGACGTAATCATCTTCTTTTATTGAAGTAACATCTGTATTATATAAGAAGATAAGATTGACTGCGCCCTGACATGTTGCATTCTAAACATTCATGTACTATAATTTAAAAAAACATTCTATCCAGGTGGAGCAGGTGTTATTAAAACTCCAACAACCAGGGCCCAACAGTAAGCTACTCAGAGAGAAGAGTGACCTGAGGCCAGAGGACATCCGGTCACTGATCAAGACGATGGACAAGGATGGCAATGGACGTATCACAGAAAAAGGTGAATATGAGAACTTGCAACTTTTTTTTCTGGTCAAGTTTTGTTTGTAAGTCAATAAGTCTTAAAGGAGTTTTGTTAAATAGTCAATAAGTCTTGCGAAGTTTTGTCAGTAAGTCAATAAGTCGTGAAGAAGTTTTGTTTGTAAGTCAATAAGTGTTGCGAAGTTTTGTTAGTAAGTCAATAAGTCGTGAAGAAGTTTTGTGAAGTCGTGAAGGAGTTTTGTTAGTAAATCAACAAGTCTTGCGAAGTTTTGTTAGTAAGTCAATAAGTCGTGAAGAAGTTTTGTTAGTAAGTCAATAAGTCTTGAAGAAGTTTTGTTAGTAAACCAATAAGTCTTGAAAGTCAGTCAGTCGTGAAGGAGTTTTGTTAGTAAGTCAATTAGTCCTGAAGAAGTTTTGTTTGTAAGTCAATAGGTCTTGAAGAAGTTTAGTTAGTAAGTCAATAAGTTGTGAAGAAGTTTTGTTAGTAAGTCAATAAGTCTTAAAGAAGTTATGTTAGTAAGTCAATAAATCTTGAAGAAGTTTTGTTAGTAAGTAAATTAGTCTTGAAGAAGTTTTGTTAGTAAACCAATAAGTCTTGAAGAAGTTTTGTTAGTAAGTCAATAAGTCTTGAAGAAGTTTTGTTAGTAGGTCAATAAGTCGTGAAATAGTTTTGTTTGTAAGTCAATAAGTCTTGCGAAGTTTTGTTAGTAAGTCAATAAGTCGTGAAGGAGTTTTGTTAGTAAGTCAATAAGTCTTGAAGAAGTTTTGTTAGTAAACCAATAAGTCTTGAAGAAGTTTTGTTAGTAAGTCAATAAGTCGTGAAGGAGTTTTGTTTGTAAGTCAATAAGTCTTGAAGAAGTTTTGTTAGTAAGTCAATAAGTCGTGAAGGATTTTTGTTTCTAAGTCAATAAGTCTTAAAGAAGTTTTGTTTGTAAGTCAATTAGTCGTGAAGAAGTTTTTTTTTGTAAGTCAATAAGTCGTGAAGAAGTTTTGTTAGTAAGTCAATAAGTCTTGAAGGAGTTTTGTTAGTTAGTAGTCAATAAGTCGTGAAGGAGTTTTGTAAGTAAGTCAATAAGTCTTGAAGAAGTTTCTTTTGTAAGTCAATAAGTCGTGAAGAAGTCTTATTAGTACGTCAATAAGTCTTGCGAAGTTTTGTTAGTAAGTCAATAAGTCGTGAAGAAGTTTTGTTTGTAAGTCAATTAGTCGTAAAGTAAAGTTTAAATCGCTCCAAAGACCCGGCTGTAGCCCACTAGCCACTACTGACCCTGGTGAAGTCAAAGACCCCATTTTATCGCATCTGTTCTTCATTAATGTTACTCGTACAAAGATGATAAGTAAATATGTAAATAGTGTTAAGGGTACGATATCAGTGGTGCTTGAGAGGGTGCATCTTATCTTATCTTATAAATTACAGACGTCCCTTCAAAAGAGTATCATATGTTAATCTAGTCGTGCGCGTTGATTAAAAGATATAAACTTTACTAAGTCATTGGTTATTCTGGCTTATTTAGGCAACCCATTCTATGCTTTAACGGTATTAGGGAAGACTTCTACGAAATAGTATATGGCATAAAATAGCATATGGAATAAGAAATATGAATTTATTTTTGCATCTTTCTGAGTATTATTTTAGGTTTTATTTGTTACTTTTATTTGTTACGTTACTTTTACTCCGCACGTACAATTATATAATGTAGAAGTTATTTCTCTTATTCGATATTAAATTCAATAATTAGCCACCAATAATCAATTGACTAAATGAATATTTTTTTTATGGATACATATTTTGTTTGGTACATTAATATTTAAAGTTTAAACTTTATCAGATAATAGGTGTGGAAGAAATAACGTGTTCAATTATCTAAGGGGATAAAACCCTACATATTTAGACATATATATATATATGAATACTGGATTAATTTCCCTTGTCGGTATCAAACAGAATAATTAATTACCAGTAATTAATTGACCAATCGGTTAAGTTTTTTTTCTATTGATTCATGTCTTGTCAATGTCAATGAATAATTTTGCAAAGTTTCAACTTGATCCAAGAAAGGGTGTGGGGAAAAAAACGTGTACAGAATTTTTACCAGACAGACATACAGACAGAGTGAGTTGATATAAGCTTTGTAAAAAACAGAACAGTTTTAACCGTGTCCTTAGGATTGTCTGAAAAATATCAAAACCTTGTTCTTTTGAAGTCCTAACTATTACTGACGCCCTAAAAAGTAGCTTCCTTGTCAGCCCGAGTACAGATCAACATAATAAGTTACTTAATCCCCTGATAACTGGTTAGCAGAAGGTGCTTTGTATGATTAAATACTATTATAACTGATACAACTCTCTAATCCAGCCTTACCCTGGACATGAAAGTGAAGAAAATAGTCTCTAAATTCAGACAGTACAAGTTCGATTTAGGGAAAATAAAATCGATACTCAACCAAGAAGATTCTAAAGATAAGGATTTAGTACAAGAATCGATATCTTTAAAGTATGTGTTAGAAGTGTTAGCTAGATGGGAGAATAAACCATTTTGCTTTTGACTTAGATGGTTACAAATATATTGTAACAAAAGCAGAAAAATTGGCTGCTTGGACGTGTGCTATGCGCTGTGACGTCTTGATGATCCCGGGTTTGAATCCTACCCGCCGCCCTGATGAAGGTTTTGGCTGGGGTGTAATAATCTTCAATTCTGACGGAGCATTAGAGACATATAAAGCGGAAATAAAAAATAAAGGAAAACAGTTCACGATCTGTCATCTCTATCTACTAGCTCTAGATCAACTTGTTTGTGGTTGATGTTTTTTTTCCTTTCCACGTGTTTCTTCAGTGACGAATATTAGCCTACGTCATAGCCCAAAACTGCCATCTTTGTCCTCAAGAGATTAGCTGAAGGACAATGTCTCTGATTACATCATAGATATATAAAAAAAAAATAAGTTCCCAGCTTGGTCTGCAGAGTGAAATGAAATACTGGGCTCATCCTTTATCTTCGAACTTGCCGGCAGGGCGAACTTAGACATAGGCAAACTAGGCAACCGCCTATGGCTCCAATTGGTAGAGGCCTAGCATAGGATTGAAAACATTTTTATAGAGCAGAATTAGCGAAACTTTGTGCCCAGCGCTATTGTTGGAGTACACTAGATTTAAAATAAATTGCTTAATTTTATTTTTCGCTGTTAACTTTTATTTTTCTATTTCATTTGGGGGCCACCAAACTCAATTCGCCCAAGGCGTCCTATAGTCTAAGACCGGCCCTGTTGCCTGTAAGATGGCGGGCACGTCTCAAACTGAAGACCATCGTGTCGACAGTCCGAAGTGCACTCAACGCGACCAGGCAGATATGAGAAGCTGTGATGTAGATTTACTTTTGTTTATAAGTGGGGTGGCCGCGACTGATCTAGATCTGTCTACTTCACATGTTAGCTGTGAATCGTCATCCATCCCAGTGGCGCTACAGCCCATGGAGGGCTCTGGCCTGCTTCAACACATCCTTCCATTCAGATCTCTCCTGGGCCTTTCGTCTCCACGCCCTAACTCCCAAGCTGTTGCAGATCTGCTTCCGCGTCGCCATCAATCGTCATAAATCTAGACCGCCTGTACAGTATCATCATATATGTTTACCTTTTTCCCAGTGGCGTAGCTAGGGAGGTAAATTTGAAAATTCCCCCGGGCCACCACTTGAGGGAAAGGGGCCCAAATAAACGTTGTTTTTTTACATTAAATGCAGGGGCCCCCAAAAAGATCAAGCCCCCCGGGCACCTAAATGATGGAAAATTCCTAGATATGCCCCTGCCTTTTGGAGATACGCTAATTCCCATTTCTATTTCAATACCCTTTACGCCTCTTGAAAATCATAAATAATACAGATGAATCTGTAATGTTCTAATAGCGTATTAAGCCTACATTACGTTTGTTAGCGCAACACTAATTAAATTATCATCATCTTATTATTATTATTATTATATTGCTGTTGTTGTTGTTTTTTTTGTTCACAGAGTTTGTCCAGACCTTGTGCCAACATTTAGAGTGTTAACAGTAAAGTGTCGACGAACAACCCATGCACTTCAACCTATTAATCAAACACATTTCATGCGTATCAAACGAGATGTAAAACTCATGATATTATTGTCACCAGTGATACTTCAACGATTTGCTAGCTCTTTATCTCTTACACTAAGACCTGCTCAGCGAATGATTGCGTGCTAAAACAACATTGGATGCATATAACGCCTGTATATAGTATCCGTCCATTCACCAATGTATTATTCTATTTATTATCACATTTTCTTTTGCTTGTATACTATATTTGTGGTGCAATGTATCGATATATTACGGACACTTCCAAGCAATACGCCCTATGCCAGGAAACACTCCACGGAAACACGAATTTAAAAATATATTTTATTTTACTATTTATTGTTTATGCCTATATTTGTACAAATATATTGTGTTTTTCTTTTCTTTTCGTGTTCTAGCTGCTAACGGATCGCTTCTTTTTAAATGTTACTCTAAAAACATGTAAATGTGTAAAAATCACTTAAAATGTGAGGCCCTAACGACGGCCTAAAAGGTGACCGCGCTTTCCAAACTTCTGCACATAAAGAGGCCGCAAAGCCTCTGTTTCAATAGACTCGACGAGGTGTTGTTTTTTTTTTTCGGGGGAGTGGGGGTTGGCTGTTATGCGGCCGGTGAAACGTTGGTGTGAAGGGGGGAGGGAAAACTTTTCTGGTCCCCATACAGGCCGAAAAAGTGTTGGGAATCACCGAGCCTTCCCCTTTCCTGAACATTCGCTCATAGTACCTAGCACCATTTATTTCATTGAGACTCGTGAAGGAATACTTGCCAGCCTGTATATTCTTAGTTTTTGAGGGGTTTTTTGCAACTTTGATCACAATGAAGCCCCTGCAGGATGCTTCAGCAGGAAGCAGTAACAACATTAAAACTAAGATTAAAACTAAGATTAAAACTAAGATTAAAACTAGGACTATAACAAAGACCAAGACTAAAACTAGGACTATAACAAAGACCAAGACTAAAACTAAAACTAGGACTATAACAAAGACCAAGACTAAAACTAAAACTAGGACTATAACAAAGACCAAGACTAAAACTAAAACTAGGACTATAACAAAGACCAAGACTAAAACTAGGACTATAACAATGACCAAGACTAAAACTAAAACTAGGACTATAACAAAGACCAAGACTAAAACTAAAACTAGGACTATAACAAAGACCAAGACTAAAACTAGGACTATAACAAAGACCAAGACTAAAACTAGGACTATAACAAAGACTAAAACGAAGACGAAGAAGTTAGGACTGAGATTAGAATAAAGATCAAAAGTAATTAGTTTAAAATAAAGACTCAGACTGTGGCTGCTGTGCATTTAGGTGTCTAATCTTCCTTACGAGTCTCTTCAAGAGCGTTACGTCTGAAATGTAACTTCCATTCCATAGTTACGACCTAATTTCTTCAAGTAAAGTTACCCGAGACTCTAATAAAGGTTTCTTATAGTGACCGTGGAGATCAGTACAGCTCAATTATTGGAAGGAATCAATTTAGAATGTTTAGCTATTAGACCGAAAAAAAAAACAACCCACAAGTAATTCGATATAGGTCTCTGTTATTTTGAAGGACGTAAACTTTACGCATGTCCCCATTGCTGAGTCTTTATCCACATTTCTCCTGAGATCACAATCATATTCAATCCATCAAGAAACAAAAAAAAACGGGAGATTGTCATAGTCTTATATCTTATATAATACAGACGTTACTTCAAAAAAGATTAGTCGTTTTGGGAGTATGATTGAATTATGTCAATAACATATGTCTACTGCAGCGTAAGTCAAATCTTTGTCAATAACATATGTCTACTGCAGCGTAAGTCAAATCTTTGTCAATAACATATGTCTACTGCAGCGTAAGTCAAATCTTTGTCAATAACATATGTCTACTGCAGCGTAAGTCAAATCTTTGTCAATAACATATGTCTACTGCAGCGTAAGTCAAATCTTTGTCAATGACATATGTCTACTGCAGCGTAAGTCAAATCTTTGTTAATAACATATGTCTACTGCAGCGTAAGTCAAATCTTTGTCAATGACATATGTCTACTGCAGCGTAAGTCAAATCTTTGTCAATAACATATGTCTACTGCAGCGTAAGTCAAATCTTTGTCAATGACATATGTCTACTGCAGCGTAAGTCAAATCTTTGTCAATGACATATGTCTACTGCAGCGTAAGTCAAATCTTTGTCAATGACATATGTCTACTGCAGCGTAAGTCAAATCTTTGTCAATGACATATGTCTACTGCAGCGTAAGTCAAATCTTTGTCAATAACATATGTCTACTGCAGCGTAAGTCAAATCTTTAACTATTGATGTACATTTGTGGTCAAACAAAGGCGACATAGTTGTCATGGTAAAACTGGGCCGTGTAAAGTGGACAGAATCTGTTGGATGAAGAGCATATTAAGCCTTTAAACTCTGATAAGCTCTGAGTTGTTGAATTTTTTAAATATTTTTATTATGTAATTTACGTCACAATTTATAATGATGAAATTTGAATAAAGTTTAAAAATGTTGAATTTAAGTGTTTGGTGTACTATAACTAAGGTATCCCTCATCTATCCCAGTGACGATACAGCCCATGGAGGGCCCTGGCCCCTGCTTTAGCACATCTCTCCATTCGGATCTATCCTTGTGCTTTACGACTACATGACCGGACATTTAGCTGTTGTAGATCTGTCTCTACCTCATCAAGCCACCTTACTCGCCTTTGGGGCGCCTGTCCTTTTTGGGTTTTCAATAAGGGAAAAGATCGTCTCTCGAGACGTAAAATGCCACAAATGTATTGATTGATGTGTATAATGAATGCAATATTAGAAACCAGCATTCATTAATTATCTCTCGACGACCTTTTGACCATTATCCACTGACTGTCCACTACATGTAATCACTAACTTCATAGGAATGGCAAAGACCTTTCTGCCACTGTCACACTTCAGTGTATTAGCCTGAAGAGAAAAAGAGACCTAGTGTGGAACTCAAGGCAGACAAGAGAGGGTTGGTCACGCCTTAGAACGCTAGTCGGTAGAGCTGAGCTATTTCGTAAATCACATTGTCTGTATGTTTAACTCTTTCTCTCCTAACTGAAGTTACCAACGTTGATTCCACCAGAATGTGGTAATTAATTACGGAGAGAAAGAGTTAAGTAAAAAAAAAAGTTATTTACTTCAAGACTGAATCATCTCGAAAACCTTGAAGAAATATTGAAGTAAACAATCGTAACTGTATATATATAAATCTCTACGTTGCCCAAACATGCTGGACACCACGCACGCACGCAGACGCTCTAACCTTCCTCCCGCACCCGCCTCGCTCTCCAAGGCATGCGCACACAGTCGTTTGCTCAAACGCACCCCATTTGGACAACTGTGTCTTTCAGGAGGTGTTCAGCCGTCACCAAATAGCGACTTGTGCTACGCAGCGGGTCGGCTCGTCTACAAATTTTTAGATAAGATCGAAGGGGAAGATAGAAATTTAAGAAACTTGAAGAGAAGACTGACAATGACGTAACCAAACCACAAAAGTCTGTGCACGCCACTTCAAAAGGCATTGCTCCGAAATTAATCGCTGGATTCCTTTATTATTGAACTGAATTTGAAAAGTATGAAGCTCAAGAGAAATATATTCTACACAGAGCTACACTTTGTTTCCTCCGTGTGTTCAGTCGAGGCCATTCGTTATGGAAGGCCTCAACACTGACATGCGACGTTGCAATCTGTGGACAGTTTAGACCAAGAGCTCGTTGCCACGTCACAGGCCTGTAATGTAACGATTGGTCTCGGTTCAATAAAGGCATCTGCGAATCCGCATGCGTCTCGCAATTTAGGGGGAGATAATACTACTTTCCAAAATAAACCCGTGCCATGCACAAAAGCTTTGACCTTATTTACAAATAGCAGCGCTATTATAAATAAAAACTTTTCAAACACTTCTCTTTATGCAAGTCATAGATAACATTTACAAATATATTTTACGTCCAATGTTAAACGTAAAAACAATATTTGAAAATACACGCTGATTCGTCCAAAAGTTATATATATTATATATTTTTCTCCCCCCCCCCTACGAAAAAAAATGTATATGTATTCATGTGTGCCCTAGAATAGGTTCTTCCTGGAGCCCCGCCGCCAAGCACTATTTCTGGTATTGAAAGCCAACAAAATGCATATTCTGAGGTATCTACAGTGCATTTTCCTGCTATTTAAAAGTTTTATTTCAAAAAAGCTAATGTGCTATTCTTACTGACTTAGACCCACCCGCGCCGTTCGGCACATTTGCCGTCAAGCTGTTTCCACAAAAATCTGTCACTGGTAATGACTGAAGCTTCTTCCCACCTTCTCTGAGGACCTCCATGAATGTGTGGCGCCAAGTTGTACTAGGATGTCATCGCAACTCTTCTTATGCGTAATTTATTTTGTCGGAGAACATGTCCCGCAAACCTCATGCGACGCTCTGTCACAATCTTACTAAGGGGTCGACTCCCAGTTTGGCATAGGATTTCCTTGATTTAGACCCGATCTCAATAATTGACTCCTAAAATCTGTTTTAGCCATCTTCGTTGAGTCACATTTAGTGTTTTTCAATTTCGGCAGATGACTATTCACTGCACTTTATTAATGGAGCCCCGCCACTGGTAGAAATGTGTAACCTCTCTTGAATACACTCTTGGAATTCAGTGACTGTAGTTTGCTTTAGATTTTATATCGAAAAGGGAAGTTTTATCGTCAGAATCATCTGTTTTAAATTTAAAAATTTCTAGAATTGTGTTTTTTCAATCAAAACCCCATTTAGCTACGGTAATAGAGTTTAGTAACTGTATTTTGCTTTAGAATAATATTGAAGATAGAGGTTTTCCACCTCAAAACCCTCTGTAGGGGGATTTTAAACTCAAAACCATCTGGAGGGGTTTTAAACTTTAAAAAAAAGCCATCTGTAGGAGAGGGGTTTAAACTCAAACCCCCAATTGAATTGGCTACGCTCAAATAAAGTTAGTGTAAATTGTTTTGTTTTTTTTAATATTGAAGAGGTATTTTTTAGCATCAAACCCCTCTGAAGGGGGGTTTAAACTTGAAACCCCTTTTGGCAACGCTCATAGCATTTTGAGTGGGTAATTTGCTTTTTTTCTTACACTGAAGATGTATTTTTTAGCTTCAAACCCCGCTGGCGGGGAGGGGGGGGTTAAATTCAAAACACCTTTGGCTACGCTCATAGAATTTAGAGTGTGTAATTTGCTTTTTTTTATATTGAAGAGGGGGTTTATCGTAAATTTCGGAGGGGGGTTTAAAATCAAAATCTTCCTTAACTGTGCTCTTGGAATATGGGGATTGTCGTTTGCATTTTTTACGCCAACCCCAACATCCCCCCTGGCTACGCCCATGATATATATATATTAAACCTCGCTTATTTTGAGTGAAATTGCATTAATTATTTTGAATCTATCGTGTGATTAATTTTTTATAGATCTAGAGCTCTAGACTAATAATAATGTTTTGCTATTGGAAATGTGTTTTATTTTGTTTAGAGCAACTTTCATGCTTAAAGCATACTCAATGGGCTAGGGTTCAATCACTTTTGTGGACCAGTGGACGAAGAAGGGGCTGGAGTATCTGAAATAATGCTTTTGTGTTGCCTTTTCAAAAGCTATTTGAATAAAAAAAAAAAGGTGCCCAAGTCTGAATTCGAACCGGAACCTACATGATAGAAGGCCGATGCGTTAGCAACTGAGCCACTCAAGGATTCATAAAAAAATAGAAGGCTTTAGAGTTAGTTTAAAATAGTTAGCGAACGAATTTATTCTCAACACAATGATATAAGCTTTGTGAAAAAAAATAGAACATCTTGACAGCTTTTTAACGCTTCTAAGAAAATGTTATTCATATTCATAATGTTTTTGTTAGTTTTTATTAATTTTTGTAAATTGATTCGATTCAGATCCAAAACTATTAACAGGAGGAGGGGGGCCGTTTAATTCTTATAGGCAACTACAAAAATAAAGTAATTTGATTTTACTACCTAAGCAGGCGGAATTAAACTCTAGATTTGTGTATGAAAAATAGAGACATCCTGAGTTACTTCCACTTATCGCCGTAGTCGAAGTTTGAAACCGAGGCTCAAACGTAAAAGCAAGATGTGAAAGGGAGGGGGGGAGGGGAGGGAGCCGGAACTCCAGTGGCTCGAATAGAGAGAGACGTACATTAGGTCACACTTTACCAAAAATATGCCTAGAAAAATACTATTGTTTCAAAAATAAAACTTTTTTTTTTCTTGATCTAGACTATTCTAGGGAGATGCTATGATTTATATTTTAGAAGCTTTGAATTAAATGTCATCGATTTACAATCCTGCCCCCAAGCCATGAATGGAGGGGGGAGGTGACCTTTGATTAGGATAGGCGGCGCAGATAACATTCACTAAATTAGTGAAGCAGTGCTTATCATGCAGTAAACTTTCTGACGCTAAGGCTTGAGGGGGTAGTGAAACGGCTGATACTCTAGATGAGCCTAGATTAGGTACTAGAGAAGTAGCTAAAATCCGATAAGGCTAGGTGTCTAGCAGCATATGAGCCGCCAGCACCGTGATGATCCATGACCGAGGCTAAAAAGGGTGGAACAAACAATAATAGCGCAGTGCAGAACGGAACACCGCCCCACATGCGCTTACTTTACCCGATTTCGCACAGATTTAAATGCTCGTTGCTGATATTGTGGAGAGTGAGTGGCGACAAAGGTGCAGGTCTTGCAAGAGACTTCGCAGCTCCGTGAGCCGTGGGGAGCTGTTCCTTTTGTTATTGTCGTAACAGTTGAGTCTAAGACTGTAGGAACTGAAGGCATATGAAACTTTGCTTCCAGCTGACTGTCTGAACAAGCTTCTGTCTGGGAAAGATCCAAGCAGATGTAAATTATTACATCCTTATTACCAATAGCTCGTATCCCAAGATTAGAAGCGAGGCCAAAGACCGAGCACACCAGGGTTAACCCCATCCCCCATGTTCCTTCTCTGTGCCACATCAGCCTTGCAGGTGTCTGCCTTAAAAAAAAGGCCCCTCGAGGAATGTCATGTGGATAATGTTCTAAAAGGAAGGAAAAATTCAAATAACCAAATACCACAGGCAAATATAACAATATAAATGTTCTCGTCTCTGATGAACAAAGTAGAACTATAAGTTTCATACGTAATGGTTAAGAAGACCGTAGCCCTAACCCTAACCACTTCAGAAACTAAACCTGCCAAGAGTGTTTACCTATGTTACACGTTAAATCCCAGTCTTGTTTTTAATTGTCGCGTCTCTGTCTCTTAGTCAAAAACTTTTACCCTTTCCATGAAACAAATGTTTGTTGTGACTTTCTTTCATCCCTGCCAGTGAAATGGGCTCGTCCATAGGCATCCCAACGAAGAATTTCTTTGCTTCCCTCTAACGACTGTTTCCACCCGAGCTCCACGGTGAGGCTGAGAAGCATTGCCCGGGGGCGGGGGGTTGTATCGTGTGATTGTCTAAGAGCTGAGCCGAAAGCTCCTCGAGTTCTAGGTTTGAACAAAAAAACCTGATTGAACAGGGAAAAAAAACACCTGTTTGAACCTGTTGGAAAAGATCCGAGTCAATGCCTACGTAAAGCATTGCTATTTCCTATATATCTGGCACTCCGGGCGCATGAGCTAGAAAGCATGGCCGAAGGCCGAGTATACCAGGAACCTCCGCCATTTTCCTATGTTGTACCAAGCTAACCGTGCAGGACTCGCCATTATGTAACGGTCCCTTGAGGAACGGCGCATGGATTATCAACAGGGCCGTTAGAGCTCTCTTTCAACTCCGCTCCGTACAATGGGACCACTCTCGCGTTCCCTTGGACACTCCCACGGGAGCTTTGTTTTGCTATTCATTTAGCCTAACCACTTCCTCTAATGATCGTTTCCACCCGAGTGCCACGTTGAGGCAGAATAACGTACTCGGGGGGGGGGGGGGGGGCCTGTATCTGCAATGTCACTAGATCTGTACGAGAGGTGAACAAGTTTCCTTCTAAGGAATTATGGGAGTTGTCCTTTCTTTGTCCTGATGCCTGAGTTAATCTCAGGAGTATCGTGTAGATAAAACTAATTATGTGCATTAAAACATAAATTCTAAATCTATTCTGAGAAAAACATATAAAAGTAATAGCTTGACAACAATAGAATTTAATCATTATAATAAGCTGTTGTTTTTTTTTTTGCTCATTGTAACATAATAATAAAGCTTGTCTTCGAGTCCGAAGATTAATGAGGAATACAGCATTTCCCGTGGCTGCGCAGCCCCAGTTGTGACCTACATATTTTGCCACTCCCAGGGCAAGCATAACCATTGTCCTAAGGCGGTCGATTTAGATTTTCGTTTCGCCGTCTGCATTTGTCCTCGGCAGCAGATTATCTTTTGGTCTCAAATGTGTATCCCGCGGCCGTCGTGAGTGACCTCTAGCTGTCTCGTTCCGACGCCGCATGCAGCCAGGTGCTCTCTTTTATGTCAGCCAAGGAAAGTTGACGCCTAAGCTGGTCTTTGAAGCGTTTCCGTGGGGCGCCTCTGTTATTTCGACCACCTTTTAGCTCACCAAAAAAAGACTGCCTTTGGCATACGTTCGTCTCCCATACGGGATACTTGCCCTACCCAGCGTAGTTGTCGGATCATAAGAAGTCCCTCTACACTGTCCATACCGGCGTTCGCAAGGACATCGCTGTTTGTAGTGCGGTCCTGCCACCGTATGTCCATGATAGAGCGCAAGCGTCTTTGGTGAAAGCGCTCAAGAAGTCTGAGTTGTAAAAACATAATTAACAACAAACGAAAGGAAACGAATTAAATTATTAAAACAAAACAAAATGTGCTTCAAGTTCTGATTTGTAAGATTTCAAATGACATATTCATTACTGATTTTGTATAGGGTAAACTGACCACTAGTGTAATGTAGAGCAATAAATAGCACAATGCATTTTATTATTCTTAAAAATTTTAACATTCGGAAGAAAAGGAAAAAAAAAGATAAATACGAAACTTCAACTTTCGTCCCACGGGACCATTCTCCAATAAAAAAGCTTTCATTATGAAAAAAAATTTAACAAACACATATGCAAAAAAAAAAAAAAAATATATGGACACTTTTTCAAGTCCCGATTGTTATCTCAAAAAGGAAATGCTATTCTTTATGAGTATTGAAATGTTCTATCCCAAACCTTCACGTTTCACGTCTCATCTCAACACCAGGTGCCACGTCTCAACACCAAGTGTCACGTCATGGGAGCAGCAAATGTCTGATTGAGAAAACAACTTGAATAAGCGATCATTGCAGCTTTTTATTGGCCATAAAAATATATATTATCTTTTATATATCAGATTTTTACGACAACATAGACTAGTTCTTTTAAATAGACTGCAAAACAGTTTTATGCAGAATTTAGCCAGCAGTTTTAGGCACATAAATAGGTGGTTATTACGTGTTAAATGTGACTAGTTTAATAACGGCCATACATTTCGTCATTGAAAAAAAATAGGTATTGTACAAATGTGAGCCTTACAATCTGACGAAGTCTGCATCCTATTTCCTAAAAAAATTAAAGTTACCATTC
Organism: Biomphalaria pfeifferi; assembly: GCA_030265305.1. Taxonomy (NCBI): domain Eukaryota; kingdom Metazoa; phylum Mollusca; class Gastropoda; family Planorbidae; genus Biomphalaria; species Biomphalaria pfeifferi. Next base: position 6,426,209 of record JASAOG010000011.1, read on the forward strand.
TAATGGTCCTTTATCTTGTCCATGAATTACAGTTATGTAAATCCGATTCATCTTCTAACTGTTGAACAGTAGAAAAAGTAAAAGATGTCGGTAGGCAACGAGCCGATTCATTCTGTAACAAGACGAAAAGACATCGTTGTCTTTGTTGATATTTTTTGCGCCAGTAATAGTTTGAAAATTTTGATGCTTAGTAATAGCTGTAGCTTCCCGAGTTCCTGAGCAGCAATCCGATAGCACTGTACATCGGAACGCCCTGAGAGGAAAACAAAAAAAAAGGGCAACCTTAAAGGCTGAATGATGACATCTTAATATGTGGATTACAAGATGGGGGCATGGGATTAAAGAAATATGTTTTGAAAAGAAAATAAAAAGATTAGGCTTATATAGCGAAATACTTCTTTTTTTTTTTTAAATAATACATTTGTTGAAATGTTTGTAAAATACATTTAAATAATGCAAAATACAAAACAAGAAGAGCATTTTATATTACTGTTTAAAAAAGACAATACCTTCTTTATACAAATTATAGAGGGATTATCTTGCTCTCAATAAATGATGAATGTTAGATTTTCAAAAAGGAAACATTTTTCACCCCGACACATCTGCCCTAAAGATCGCAAGCTCTGAAACGGGAACTTTTCTTTGCTCCTTTACCTCCACCCCGCTCCCTTTCCGATAAAGAATCTTGGTTAAGGGAATGTATAGTTCTACTAGACTTTATAATAAACCAAAGATAGGCCTATAGATCTAGACTAAGAAGCAAAATGTTCATGAACATTAATTTATCAAACTCTTTAACTCTTGCTGGGTCACCATGAAATCTTCAGATCTTCTTATCTTATATAACGCAGACGTTACTTCAAAAAAGAAGATGATTACGTCCTATGCGTCATGCATATTAACCTATGACCTGGCTGCTCAGGCAACCCATTCCATGCTCTAATAGCGCTAGGGAAGAAGGAGCATTTGAAGGAATTTGTCCTAGCATATGGGACGAGGAACGTGCCTTTATCTTTGTGTCTTTCTGAGTATTTTATTAGATTTTGTTTCTGTATTTGAAGATTATGGTTCAGATGGGAAAGAAGACAAGATTTTGGGAAAACAACGAGACTCCATCTTCACGTTGTGTAAAGGTCATGTGTTCTGAGCCATTGTATACAGGCTGAAAGGTCAAAAGGAAGTTTAGTTTGACCGTTTTGTACTACATCATTAGTAGAGAAACCTCACAAGTGAAAACGTTGGGTTCACTATATCAGTTAACTTACCGATCCTCTGATTTGATAGATATCATCGTCCAGTGATGCCATGGGGAGGGGGCTGTAACGTGAAAGGTCGTACAGCTTCGAAGGCGGATACATGACGGGTATAAGTGGGTTGCCCCTTGGTTTCTGCGTGGTCTCCTTAGCCTTAGGTTCACTCGACAAGTAGTCGCTCATGCTGATAGGAATCAGAGGCGGAAATATGGGCTCGGGTTTGCTGTTGTAGAAGGGCTCCGGCTTGGGGTAGTACTCCCTCCTCGTAGGCGGATATGGTTCAGGTGAGGGTGGGTCATAAAAGACATACACCGGCTCCTTGGCGGGCGCTGGTGGAGGCGTCTTGACTTTTACTGGTGGTGGTGGCGGAGGAGGCAGAGGCGCCTCTACCAGTGGGTCTGGTACAATTGGTTTTGCAGGGGCCTTTTTAGGTGGCGTCTTTTTTCTCTCCACGGGAGGCGGTGCAGGCGCAGGCGGCGGCTGAGGGGGAGGAGGCAAAGGCTCGACTTTGTTCAGCTTAACTTTCTTCTCTACTGGCTTTGACTGGGGCGCCACTTTTTTCACGGGCGGCTGTAAGAGACACGCATACACACATTTCAAATCTATTTCATTAAATCTGTAATGCTGATATATTAATGTAACATGATAGTTTTAATTGGAAATAAAATATACTTACAATGAGTTAGACTGCGAACATATTAACATAATAACAATAAAATATATTTTTAACTTTTAACGCTCTTTCTATTTAAAAAACAACAACAAATTTAGCGAATTTAATCACCAACAACATCCCACAAAGAAAAACAGAGATGAAGAAAGAAGGTGGACTGTAAGGGAGGGAGGGGGTGTCAGGGGGAGGTATGGCGAAAGTGAATATGTTACTTTGATATCTTAGTATGATTGTTATATACCCTTGTTTATGTACCCCCAGGTTATGAATGTAAGTAGTCTTGCACGTGTTATGAACTGAATGGTTTAGTCTTCGTTGAATGTGCGAGAGAGTGTGTTAGTTAGTGAGGTCTTGTCCCCGGTCCAGGAAGGTTGGAAGGTGGCTTCCTGGACTGGTGGTTGTTTATTAATATTAATATTTATTATGTTTTATTTATGCTCTATTGGATATTAAAGTATTATTTGTTATTCATTGATCTGAAGTTGAAGTATATTTAGCATTAATTGTTCTTGATTGTAATTATTAAGTAAACCCCTAATGATCTAAGTCAAGCAATATAAAGGAACCCGACAGAGGAATAAGCTAAAGATAGAAATACAGAAACTGCTTTATGCTATCAAAGACAAATGAAAGAGAAAAATGGGGAAAAAGGAAAAAGGATAGGTGAAAGTGAATGTGAAGTTAGATGTGAACCTGGCCTAACTGATGTCTTATAATGAATATCTCATTGATCTTATTGTTTTGTAAAGGGTCAATCTCTTTTTCAAATCCTCAAGTAAAAAACATTTTCCGTTAAAAAAAAAAATCCCTTTGGTTATGCATCTTGTGGGAGTGTAGCATCGGTGCAGTTCACGGGTTAATATGAAAACCTACTTATTAATTTTTGTTTTAAATTCTGTCCTACTTATATGTATGTTAAATAGATTTTTTCTCTTTAGAGATATTTTTACCTATTGTTTTTACTTAGCGCAATTTCCTGCTTTTAGCTTTCTCAATACGCTATGATCCTAACATCTATCTAGACCAGTTAGAAAGGGGTGGGGGAGGAAGAACGGGGTATCTGGGTGATCTTTTTTTTAAATGTATTCATAAAAAAAGTGAACGACCTTAACTCAAACTTGTGGACTAAAGCCTTCTCAAGCCTCTCAAGCCAAAACGTAACCACTCTGCTTGTGAAGAGCGTATGAACATGGGAGATTGTATAGTTATCTATTGTTTCTATTTTATGTTTGTGTCCACTAAGCCTCAGATTTATACGACTTATAAAAGAGACTAATTCAGCTTATACCACCCCTTCAGTCAAATACAATCTCTTTCCTTTGTTCTAGATATCAAACAAAATAATTAATTACCAATAGTTAATTGGTTAAAATTTTGTTATTGATTCTTGTGTGGTCAGGTTTACAAAGCTTATATAAACTCAATCTGTATCTGTCTGCCTGGTACACATTTTGTACACGTTAGTTCTCCCACTTCCCAGTCTCGGATCAAGTTGAGACTTTCTACAATTACTTATTGTCGATGACAACAAATGAATCAATAAACAATTAACCAATGAGTTCATAATAATGTGGATTAATTAAATTAATTTTGTTTCTATATAGAAAAGGAAAAAAAAATCTTTCAGAATTGAGTTATGCGGCAGTAATTGAGCGGTTTTTTCCTTTTATTTAATGTTTGATTTGAACATGTTGTTTATAGTTTGCTTGTTATGTTTTTAAAGCTAATTAGGAAATACCTGAACGCTAAATGTTTACAAGTGGAGACAATAAACACCCATTAGTTTAAAATGCAGAGACTCTTCACAATTATGTACCTGTTCTTTCCTTTTGGGAAATCCGTAATAATCCTCCGGCAGCTCATACATTTTCACTGGACTATAAAAATAAAAAAAAATTAAGTTTCATATAGAAATAGCATCTCACATTTTTAATAAGAAATTGTCACTAATATGTAACATACTGCGCCAGTTTGAGTTCAAGGAACTCAAACATTGTTTTGGATATTGTCATTATTGACATGTTTTTTATCATATCGGATAATGAAAAGAATTTGAGATCGAGATATTGCAGGATAGTGCCTAGTAAAATAGATGATTTTTTTTTATGTGATCTTAAAGGACGACGGCGTAACAAAGGTGCCCCCCTCCCAAAATCGCCCTCACTTGCACAGGGGAGAGCTTTCACGAACCCTGTTGGGAACATTTGAGGCCCGAAGAGAGCCTTTGTAGACGACAGGCGCAGAAGACGAAAACGTTAAATAGACCGCCGGCGGACAACGGCTTTGTCTGCACAAGATGCGGAAAAATATGCAGGTCGCTATTGGGTTTGCGTAGTCGCTGCACTCAATCCTTAATCTTGGGAATCGAAGACACTGGTATTACTATAATTATTATTTTAACAAAAGTGTTATTTGTAATTTGAATGAGGTGCCAACATTTTGGGTAGAAATGGTATTTTATTGTTCTGAAACTTAAATAGACACGCGGTGGACAACGGCTGTATTTGCATTATATGTGTGAAAAATATGTAGGTCGCAACTGAGTTTTCGTAGCCATGTGAAACACTGCACGCATTCTCAATCTTCGGAATCGAAGACAATGCCGTTAACATATGCAGCTTTAAATTGAACAAGATGCATGATTCTAAACAGTTTTTACTTTTTATCGCTACATTTTATCATATCGCAAGAGGACACTTGTTTTTTTTCAGCTTTTTATATTTATATTATAGAGCCGAGCAAAAGGAAGTTAATGTGTGAAATCATCTATTATGTCAGTGTTTCCTAGAGTTGGGTACAAGTATCCCTAGGGAAACAGGGAAAGTTTAAAGGCGGTACGCGTTTTACCTCATTAACTAAGCTTATTTTTTTTTGTTTAAATACATATTAAATATGTCCAGTTGATAAATTTTTTTTCAGCATTTTTAAACATTAAGTCGAAAAAATCGCTTGTAAGCAAGGAGTATTCAGCGTTACGAAAATTCTAGAAAGGGTAAAAATAGGTCAAACGTTTGGTAAACCATGTATTGCCGATATTTTGATATATCAGTATCTGATGAATGGAACAACTGAATGTTTAAACAAATTTTCAAAGCTAGACAGAATCTTACTTGGTGGTTTGATTGATGTTTCCTTTGTACAGCTTCGGCTCATAAGCGTTCACCTTCTGCTTAGGATCCCACTTGATATTGGGTTCGTATCCTTTAAATTTGGCTTGCCTCGGTGCTGGATTCGCTGTAAAACGAATCGCAAGCTCATGAAGAAAGAATTTAAACAAACAAAACAGACTAGACGTCTTCGGGAGTTCATGTATTTAGATCTATGTTATTTTACCTGCACGAGTTGGTTTCGGAGCTTTTGGCTTTGGTTGTGGTGGGGGTGGTCTGTTAGCTGCGCGCTTTGGTCTTGAATCACTATCTCAAAAAAAAAAATTAAACAAATAAACCACATTTTAATTAATAATTATGCCGTTTCTTTTCTTTGAACTAGATAGTCGAGGATGCAACTGTATAGAGCAACAGACAATGCAGAAATAAAAAAAATTGTCAGCTATCATATTAAATTAAGCCTACAGAAGTGAAATAAATAAGTAAATAAATATATGTTTAGAACTTACATTAATTTCACATATGTATGAAGGCCTATGGCTATATTAATTATTATATTAACATTTCATGGCTCGAGGCAGCTTTTTTTACTATGTTTATCTGTTGTTTTCATCGCTTTCTCTGTCTGCCTCCGAGAACGTGATGGGAAGACAACATTAAAGAGTGGACGGGCCTGCCGTTGAAGAAGGGTCTAAGGCAAAGGACAAGGAGGAATGGAGAATGATGGTCGACAAATCTTGCATGGTGCCCCAACTGTCCAACAGACTAAGGGATAGGTAAAGGGATAGGTAAAGTAAAGGTAAATGTAAAATCTGTTGCTGCTTTTAAATATAGATTATCAAGAAGTACCTTTTATACAGAGGTCACGTTTTCACTGTAGGAAGTAGCATGGCACTCTAAAAGAATTCTAATTTAAATTTCATAACATAGAGTCATCATCAGGACTGGAACTCACGACTTTCTGGTCGGAAATCGAGCTCTTAATAACTCCGTCCAAGAAAATCAATGTAATATTTTCCGATCTCCTTATAAAAAGTAAAGATAACTATCTTTTATTCTTAGTACTTGAAATAAAAGACAGTATGCCGATTTGTAGTATGCTTACTAGCGAGTAACAGTATTATCTGGATCTTGCAGTGTTTTAAATTCTCAAGGCATAAGAGAAGTACAATAAATCATACACCAACACCTTATCAGCGATTGAGGACAGACACTATCAGGTCTACTTCGCGTAGATATAACTTGCTCTTTTCAATACCTCTACAGAAAGGTCATCATAAAAATAAAACCATATTTCTTCATATTGCTTGCTCATTTCTCTCTTAAAGTATTTTATTGCTAAAGAACTTCAGTGGGAATTTATAAAACTCAATTTGCAAAGAGCAGATTAACTTCTAGCGTGAAAAAAAACCAAAATGGTTAGGATGGACTTCAAAATAAAAATCTGGACAAAGTACATGCAAATAGAATAAAAGTCTGGTCACGCTAAGACATATGGACTACAAATATCTACTGATTGCCTCAAATTTCATGAAATTGATCCCTCACTAGAGAAGACCTCCTCGGAGAATGTTGATTTTACTAGAAAGAAGGAATCGGGTCTTAGTTTGAATTTCTTTTCGGGGGTTCACTAAAAAAAACAACAATGTTCGTCCACTCAGTTTTAAGACTGCTCGAGTCAATGGTTTATTATATGATATAGATTTTAAAAGCTCTCTTTTTTTCAGACTTTGTGATCTACAGGGCAGATGATGTAAAGATCATGTTTCTGCGGACTACGAGGGTGCCATGTGGTCAGCACAACGACCAACCGCCATTACTTTTACCCAACTAATGTCAGGTACCCAATAGAGCTGGGTGGACTCAGAGGAGATCAAAGATTCAGAAATGAAAAATTCCAGGATTTGAACCCGGGACCCCCGGTTCGGAAGCCAAGCGCCTTACTGCTTAGCCACCGCGCCTCCAGATGATGTAAAGATTATCTAATTCTATTGGTGTCAGGTGGTCATCTGCCTTTACATTCCCTTACTAATACCAGGTACTTAGGTGGACTCTGGGATGTTCTAAAATCCCAAATTTCAAAACCCAGACTTCGCCGAGATTTAAATTTGGTTTGTTCGTGGTGTTAAGCGGTTATTTTTCTGATGTTTACGCGGTCATCGTTTTGGTGGTAAGTGGTCCTCTCCCTGGTGGAATTCGGCCATTTGTATGGTAAAATGTGGGCCTATTTCAGGAGAACTGTAACACCTTCCCATTGGACCTCTCACCAAGCTGTTGATAACATTACTGTTATACAAACTAACGACACACTTTTGGTGGAGACTTACCCAATCCCCCCCCCCTATTTTTATAGTTATAGTTGTTGATTATTAATCGCTCGGCTTCCTTAACGATGGGTCTTGTGATCAAATCCTGGTGAAGTTTGGAACTTTAAACCTTGAGGATTCTTAAGACGCCCTTAAGTCAACCCAACTCTAATGGGTGCGTGACATACTTTGGAAAAAGTACATGTGACTGGTCGTTGTGCTGGCCTCATAACACCCTCGTTAACCGTCGGCCATATAAACTGATGAGCTTTGCATCATCTTCCCCCATAGATAACAAAGGTATGAAAAGAATACCTATATGCCTTCCACCCTTCGTTCCATTTTTTAAATGTTGATAGCCCCCCCAATATTCATTACTAAGTATACAAACTATACCTTGTATTAGCATCATCAGTCGCACTAAATTCAGAGACATACATTCATACTTAAAGCTTGTTATATTTACTTTTAAACAGCTTTAAAGGTTCTCACATTGTTTGCTTATATTCCCTGGGCTGGGATTTCACGTCCTTCGGGTTGATGCTTGGCTTGTAGTCTGGTAACTTAATCCCTGATTTATCCACAGGGTACTTTAAGCTGTCCTTGCCTATATTGCCTTGGTAAGGCTTGGAATACTTCATAGCCTCGTTCATATCTAAATGTTTTGTATTGACTTTTAGAGTCTACCTGGCAACCACCTAAATAGCTTTTTTTGACTTCATTCCTTAAGAAAGGGAGATTACTGTCGTTATTTTCTTTATTTCCTTTTTGAATCTCATTAACTAAAGCTGAAAATTAACATAAAATATAAAATATGTTACACAGAATCTTAAAAGTTGCAAATAAAAGTATACGATTATTTGTACCAATTTGTACAAACTCTCATTTTCGTCTTGAGGATGCTGTGACAGTTCACGTAACCATACCCGTCCACTTTTCCAGGTCAGTAGCTGTTCTTAGCAGGATATCAAAAGAGAGGCCGGTACATTCTTTCATGTTGTCCATCACAATTTTTTTGCAACCCTTTTTCGTACTCCCTCTATCGTACCTTGAAGAATGACTTTTGACAATCTGTCAAGTCTTACATAATGACTGAGCTAACACAGCTTTCGTCTAAAGGTATAATAAATTCAGTCTTATCTTATAAAATACAGAAAACAAAAAAGAAGATGATTACGTCCTTGGGTGTTCCTTGATCAATCTATGCATGCATGTTAACCAATGACCTAAGTTGGGTTACGATGAGAAGGTCAATGGACATTCAGTCTACCTGTAGATCTATCTAGTCTATGTCTACTTACCTTTCACATGTTGTGTGTCTAGGGGGAAAATGTTTTCTTTTAACCTCAGCTTATTAAGTGTCTAAATGAACCTAAACATTTACAGTTTCTAAATCATCTAACAAAACAAAACGAAGATGTGTATCCTGACATGGTCTTGTATACATTAATCCCCCATAGGTATGTAGATTTTAAATGGCCAATAGTTCCCTTATCAAACGGAATTACGTGCAGCTATTGTGATGAATGTTTTGGTATTTGATAGAACCCGCTACCACTTACCAGTAACACTCTCTAAGTAGGTTTAATATTTTCACTTCAGACTCTGGGATTCTCAGACGGTATAACTCTGGACCAACAGCCATAAACATAGTACATTTTTATCTCTCAACGTTTTAAGAAAGTGCGCATTTTTATATACGTAAGCTTATATAAACATACGGCTTGGTTTTTATTCGTATACAGACTTTCATTTGTTTAATTTTGTAGTAGAAACCTGTACGTTAAAACTGGAGACTCCTTGGTCAAGACGATTTCCTATTCATTCACCCAGAACCAAGATCGATTCATGAACTTTTGATATGTTAAGCAACTCCTGTCATGTCTCCCCTACCCCTGATTATTAATTTTTTTTTTTTAACATGAAAGCGAGGCATACATTCGTATGATTCGTATATAGTCAATCATATTTAGATAACCCTATCTTCAACTAGAATTAGTAGCGGACTTTAAATATAAGAAAAGAAGAAAGGTGACGGATATAATGTGCAAAAAAAAAGGGAAATTAGAATTGCATAAATCATGGGATATTTAACAGTATTGATTTTAGGGATTAAATGAAAATAGTGTAAACTGTTCCATTGCTGCACCTGAGAATTTCACTCTGTTTTCACAATGTATGAAGATGTCTGGCCATGTTCCTCTTATTCAAGGGCAGCTCGAGAAAGAATTGATTTGTGTGCACATATTCCCTTCTCTTAATTTTGCAGTTTATCTCAAGCTTGGAAAAGACTCCTCTTCAAGTCCAAAGATTTAGGGAGCATAAAAGTTGTTGTTTTTTATATTTGCTGTTTTTTTTTTAATCAAAAGCAAATACAGATTTACTAAGATAAATATAGTGGAAGAAAAAGTGTGAATGACCTTAAAAAAAACTTTTTAACTGCATATATCTCTTGCCTTCCAATCTTGAAAACAATTATATATTGTTTCAGTTTTAACGATCCGAACTTTATATTCAAAGACTTTTAAAGAGACACTACTTCAATATGGTAACTGGTGTAATAATGTGTGTCTGTGTGGGCATGGTCGAATGTGTGTCTATGTGGCCTGGTTGAATGTGTCTCCTTGTGGACCTGGTTGAATTATGGACCTGGTTGAATTTGTCTGTGTGGGCCTAATTGAATGTGTGTCTGTGTTGGCCTGGTTGAAGATGTGTCTGTGTGGGTCTGGTTGAATGTGTGGACCTAGTTGAATGTGTGGACCTGGTTAAATGTGAGGGCATGGTTGAATGTGTGGGCATGGTTGAATGTGTGGACCTAGTTGAATGTATGGACCTGGTTGAATGTGTGTCTGTATGGGCCTACTTGAATGTGTGTCTATGTGGGACTGGTTAAGTGTGTGTTTGTGTGGGCCTGGTTGAATGTGTGTCTATGTGGGCCTAGTTGAATGTGTATCTGAGTGGGCCTGGTTGAATGTGTGTCTGTGTGGGCATGGTTGAAGATGTGTCTGTGTGTGTCGCTCAAGTTACGATGACAAGTTAATCAACTGCGTAGATTTTCAGTAAACTGTTCTTAAGTTTGGTGACGTTTGAGGTCTCACTTAAAGTAAGCCTACATAGATTGATAAATACAGTTGGGGAAATTTGGCCGTCGCTATGGAAGCTCAATGGCGCCATATCGATTTTTTTATTGTATTGTAGGGCTTATTTTTAAATAACCTTTATGAAAGTAAAAATGACGAAAGTCGTGGAATATTGATTTTTTTTTAGAAGTGTTTGATTTACTTTGATAAAGTTTTCTAAAGGACATTTTAGAGTAACAAAAGAGAAGTTGGTGTTATGAAGCTGTAGTGACAGTGTTTCACTTTGTCTAGGTGACGTATGAGGTAGGTGACGTATGAGTCAGGTGACGTATGAGGTAGGTGACGTATGAGGTAGGTGACGTATGAGGTAGGTGACGTATGAGGTAGGTGACGTATGAAGTAGGTAAGGGTAGGTTCCCCTGACTTATATTTGTCGTCTGGTGGAAGCAGAAGCGTGCTTCGCTTTGCGCGGTGCACTGGACGAGTGTTATATCAGGGCGATGGGCTATGGACAATGGATTCTCTTAACGCGGGCCCCATAAGGCGCGGAGCATGGAGCGGTCACCGTATGGTACGGGCTAGAAAGAGAAGAAATAGCGAAACGTTTTCCAAATGTTAATGTTTTAGTACAACCTTCCAACTAAGAACAGGACACACACCACTATTAAATTACCACCTGGACAAAATAAACTCTACACAACTGCCCCTTCCTTTGCAGACACTGCGCCCACCCCTTTCAAACCGTAAACCATATCCTCTTTGAATGCCCCTCCCTAATCCACCTTAGGCAGACCCTACTTCCACTACAGCCCAACATAACCAACACCCTGTACGGCAGTGCTGAACAACTGAAGTAAATAGCACACTTTTTTCCATTTGCGAGGGAGAGCTGAGCAGCAATAAATCTGGCTAGAAAAAGAAGAAGAATGTTGTTAGTAAACGTGGTTTTAATAAAATTGCATAATTTTTTTTTTTATTTTTCTATTTCATTTGGGGACACAAAATTCAATTCACCTAGCGCCTCCAATTATCTAAGACCGTCCCTGGTAGAAATAATACATACAATACCGAACCATATTTTACAAATAAAAAAAAAGAACATTATAACTCAGAGCGCTCAGAACAATGGAAGTAACATTTCGTACTCCATGGTGGAACATTTTTTAAGGGAGAAGAAGTAAAAGAAGAAGATGGTGGTTGTTCATTAGGATAAGAAGCACAAAGGGCGACTATCAAGCCTAGGGTTCACACGAGTCTAGTTCAAAGCTCTATGAGTTTAGTTCTACCTCTAGGAGTTTAGTTGTACCTCTAGGAGTTTAATTCTACCTCTAGGAGTTTAGTTCTACCTCTAGGAGTTTAGTTCTACCTCTGGAGTTTAGTTATACCTCTAGGAGTTTAGTTCTACCACTATGAGTTTATTCCTACCTTTAGGAGTTAAGTGTTCTACCTCTAGAAGATTAGTTCTACCTCTAGGAGTTCAGTTCTACCTCTGCACCTGTTTCATTCAAGGGACTAAACTGGCTTTTTTTTTTAAAGCAAATCATTCATCTTAGTAGAGATCGAATTATTGCTCCCTCTTTTTTTTTTAATATAAAAAAAAATTCTTTATTTGGCTGACTCTGCAATACTTTTTTACAACTACGATTCATCCGTATTTATACACTTTTCCTGCTGTTGTTTTTTTTTTTGTGTTTTTTTTTTGTTGGTTGGTTGTTTTACAAAGCATATATCAACTCACTCTGACTCTTCTTCAATTTATACGTTATATTTTCGTACAAGGTATCTCTCCCACTTCCCTTTCTTAAAGCAAATTAGAAGTTTGCTCATAGTTTGCTCAATAATTCATTGTAATAAAAAAAAAAACACACGAAACAATCGAAAAGTCGTCCAATTATTTTGTCAAGTAGTCGTAATTCGTCAAATGTGTTGTATATACGGACCGTAGTAGCCAAGGGGAGATAAGCCTTGAGCAAAGGACGAGGTCGTCGCCCCAAATGTTTTAATTATAAAACCTTCTAATTTCATAAGCAGTTGTCTAGCTCTGTGGCTAGCTTGTTGGCCTTCCATCAAGGTGGTTCTAAGAATTTAGTTAAGAAGAATTTTTAAAATTCAAATTGCTTTTGAGAATTGAAAGAAATGATTCTTTTTTTTTTTACTTGAGTTGGTGAGAAAATCTCTTATGTTCGTCCCCAATAATTTACTGGTGACATCCAGTGGCGTCACTAGGATCGGTGTTGCCTAGTGCGGTTAGCTCAGGGTATCACCCTCCCCCCACTACCATCTAAATGTGGCATATTTGGGTATATATGTAGATATTTTTTTTTAAATGTGTCTACTTATGCCAACTTATTTTTCCAACTTTGGTGTCCCCCCCCCCCCTCAAATGGGTGTCACCCGGTGCAGACTGCACCCTCCGCACTCCCTAGTGACACCACTGGTGACATCAACTCATCTAAAGACTTTTAATTCAAGATGGGCAAGAATAATAATAATTAAAACATCTGGTATAATCTTTTCGATACAAATTCATCTTTTTTTTAAATATTACAGTCACCATCTCTATTCTCTTTCTTATAGCATGGGCCGGCACTGATGTCAAAACAGTTGGTTTTAATCTACATTTATATGGAATGGAATGCCTGAGTCAGCCAGGAAAACCAGTGACTTGGCAGAATTTAAGTCATTGGTTAACATGCATGACTAGATGCATGACGCGTAGGACGTAGGACACCCTCGTTAACCGTGGGCCACAAAAAACAGATGACCTTTACACCATCTGCCCTATAGATCACAAGGTCTAAAAGGGGAGCTTTACTTTGTCTTCTTTTACTAATTTCAAATGCAGATATAAGATAATAGAATATGCATCCTCCTTTTGGGACCCCTCAACTCAAGAAAACATTAAGAAACTGGAACAGACACAAAATAGAGCAGTGAGATTCATAACAAAAGAATATTCACATTTGACTAGAGTAACACCTATAGTAAAATCACTAAATTTAGAAAGCCTTCAGGACAGAAGACTCAAAAGTAAAGTAGCAATTATACATAAAACACTGAACCATAATCTTCAGATACAAAAACAGAATTTAATAAAATACTCTGAAAGACACAAAGATAAAGGCACATTCCTCGTCCCATATGCTAGGACAAATTTGTACAAATACTCCTTCTTCCCGAGTGCTATTAGAGCATGGAATGGGTTGCCTGAGCTAGCCAGGAAAACCAGTGACTTGGCAGAATTTAAGTCATTGGTTAATATGCATGACTAAATGCATGACGCGTATGACGTAATCATCTTCTTTTTTGAAGTAACGTCTGTATTATATAAGATAAGAAGAAGATATTGGCTTCATATCTTCCACCAGCATTTGCGCCAATTCCTCTTCAAATAGAGACTGTCACAAAATAGGTGTTGATTGCATTATTATTTTTTTTTTATCATCAAAGTGGTAGATATCACATGATCATAAAACCGGATCCAACAGGTTTTATAATATATATATATATATATAGGTCACATCTGGGTTTCCGTTGCCAAGTGAAACACCGCACTCCTTAATTTTCGGTTTCGAGGACGTCATTATTCTTGTTATTTATCACCATGTGAAGAAGAAGAAGAAGCGGCCAGGGGAAAATACGTTATTGTTTTTGTGTGACATGTCTGTCCGTTCGTCCGTCCCGTTTAGATCTCAGAAACTAGAAGAGAAAATGAAAATCGGACATCATGATATTTTATATCATTCAAAGTTCTGATGCAACGGCTACTTTTTTCTTTACTGAAAGCGAACAATCTAATTTTTTTAAATCAATTATACAAGCAGTTTTTTCATAAAAATACACCATCTTTTACAAATATTCACTATTAATAATTTAATAGTAACAAACACTAGAAGCTTTTTAACAAGGGAGATTACTATTTACCATTTTTTTAACCCATTTATGCAAATGGTTTTAGATTTTTGATCAAAAATATTATTTTTTACAATTGTATTGCTAAGTTAAATAAGTTCTGTCGTACTAAATATTACATTTACAGAAAAAAGTTAACTTTTTTTTAAAGAGAAAAAATCTATTTACTATGCCAATAAGTTGGACATAATTTAAAACAACAATTAATAAGTAGTTTTTTCATATTATCGTGTGAGCTGCAGAGAATTTACAGCACCACGGAACACAAAACTAAAGGAATTTACGAAAATATTTTTTTCCTGAGTTTTTGAATAAGAGATTGACCCTTTACAAAACAATTAGATCAATTAGATACTATTATAAGACATCAGTTAGGCCAGGTTCACATCTAACTTCACATTCACTTTCAACTATCCCTTGGTCTGCTGGATCTTTGGGGCATCACACAGGATCTGTCAACCATCTTTCTCCATTCTTCTCTGACATTTGCCTTTGATAGAACTTCATTATGGTATTCTTTTTGAAAATATTGAAACCTGCCTTTTTACCTGCCTGGGTGGACCACTTCTGATAGAATTTAATACCGATATTCTTCTGAAAATATTGAAACCTGCCTTTTTTCCTGCCTTGGTGGACCACTTCGGGGGCCGATTTTGAGTTTGTGTTTCCACACAAACTGTCTTGTTTTAATTGAACGTTTTGATTCGTCGCTTAAACAAAATAACTAAACTCTGATTTTCTAAGAAACCCTTTTTTTTTTCCTGCCTAAACTTTGGCCTTAATTCTTTTTAGTTAACTTTTGCAAATCAGTTAGTCTCAACCAGGATATAAAATTAAACTTTTGAGATAACACCTACAAACCACGTTATGCAAAAAGAGAAAGAAGAAGATATGTGTTGATGGCAAAAGAAGTGGTTTAAAAGAATAACATCCGACTTTTACAACGTATTAGGACAGGCGTAAGAATATAAGTCCGAGTTCCGCTACACAAAAGTAAACATGTGCTGTACAAGTGTGCCTGATAACAGCCCCAAACAAAGGAAAAGAATGATTATATTAGCTCTCGTGTCTTTGTTTGCATTATTTGATGATGTGAGTATCTTTAAAAATAGATAGAAACTATTGAACTAAAGCTATTTTTAGGCCTACCTGTATTCATTCTGTTTTGTCATTCTCTCTTTCCTTCTCAATTATCGCTTTCCTTATTTGTCAGTCTTTCATTGTCTTCTCTTTTTGTTAAATCTGATAGGCTAACTTTGGAAATATTTTGTGTTTATGTCTAGTGTGTTGGCGACTGTGTCTGGTATGGTCAGTGTGGCTACCAGGGATTTGGACATAAACTTAACTGTAAGTACACTGGACCACCTAAACCATTTTCTACGTTGGAAGGACTTCAAAAATTTAAAGAGTACTGCCCTAGCTTATATACAGGTGAGTGATATTAAAAGAAGCAGTTTACATCTTTGAGTGCTGGGACGAGTCCCAAAAAGCCCCCCGTGGAGTCTGGTAGTGCATGAGGTGCCCTGATCGCAATTCTCCGTGGTGGAGGCTGTACAGGCCTGAACAAGCTATTATAGCACAGTGTTATATGTTGGTTTGGTTTATATTTCTCACAGCTATGGCCAAATTTTGACTTACGGTGCCCCCTGTCATATACCAGTTTTAGAACCCCTGTAATATTTGGTGACTAGTAGTCACTGAACTATTCCGTGCAGTTAGCACGAGATTTTTCCTGATCGGGGACTGACCACGAGGTGGACACCTCAGTTGATCTTGGGCTCTCGTAGAGAGAGGAATATTATGGAAATCTTGTCCAGTGTAGTAATGTATAGATATTAAGGTTGATTTTTGGACTCCTGAGAGCAAGGAGCATGTGTGATATCTAAAGTATTCCATTGGATTCTAATGTACTATGTTTTGTGTATATTTCTTGATGGATGGACTTGCCAATATCTTTTATGAATTATTTTACATGTAATAAAAACTTGTCTGCTGACCCTGCATCTATTTATAATTTTGAATGTTGTAGTTGTAGAGTTCAGCATGATAGTGTTCTTGCGCACCAGCAAATATAGTGCGTGTGAGAAGGTATTTAGTTAGTAAGGCAAAGAACTTTATAGTGGTACCAGAAGAGGTAGCTACACACCCACAAAGGCAGACCAGCTCAAGATCGTCCAGACCTGTAACGATAACCAGGCTGTGACACCCCCGCTGCGGGGAAGAAGAGGAAACCGTGTCTCATATTCGTTTTGACTGCCCCAGACTTGCTGATCTCAGTCTCGACAGGTCTGGGAAATCAAAACTTCTCGACCTGTATGGTGACATGTATGCACAACGCAAAACAGCAAGGTTTCTGTCCAACGCTTTTGCAAGAGAGGATTTGAGCCTCTCAAGCTCTCACTCAAATGGAGTTTGATGATGACAATGACCTCTGATAAACATGTAGGCACGTATGATTGTAGAGAAACTAATTTTTATAAACATTCTTCCTTAAGCTCTTACACGTATTTCACAGACATGTTCATTATGTGAAGCTTGTAATAGATAAAGACCTTCCTTTCTTTAAACTACTCTTATATAGCGCATTAGCTGTGGTCGGAACGATGTCGCCCACACACCAGTTCCCCCCTCTCCACGCAGCTGATGTATCCAAGCATTCATCTCACTCCCATTAGATGATCCATAGTCGCTTCGCGACTGAAGGAGGCCATATATATTCATGCTTGTCTATAACATGGCTCAGATCGTTAAGGTCTTCTGTGGACCTTTGGGTGGGATGGGCTGTCTGGAAGGTTTCCGTGAAGCCTTCATATGTTCAGCAAAAGCTACTCAGCTCGAGTCGAGCCCCCTTGATAGGTAGCCTAGCAGTTTTTTAGCCAAACATTTGATATATATTTCTAGTGGTGTTTTGAACAATGTTTTTTAAGGCCTCACAGCCTGGGTGCTTGAAGTAATATCCGGTCTGGATAAATGAAATAACGCTTAAACTGTGCTGTGTTTTATGGCGGTCATAATCAATCAAATAAGATGTATGGGGCCATCTGCATTGCCTTTAACGCAGCGTTTGTCAAACTGTTGGGTGTTTAAGGTGTTTAAGTTCAGTTTAAGTTGTGTCTTCAAGGAAAGAAAAAAATTCTTTGGAGAAAAAACAATCTAAGTAAAGTTAGCATCATTACTAATGTAGTGAGAAGAAAAAATAATTCTCAAGTGAAAGGCGTAGTTTCGTCTTCTAAGTAGCACTTTTAAAAATTTGTACCGCTTTCTCAGAAGTTGTCAACAAGATTGACTCGAAAATTTTATTTTTTTTCAATAAGACTTTTGCGTAACAAAAACTTCCTCGTTAAGACGTCTTAACATAAAGATGATTTTACGAACGATTATACCATTACAGGAGAATGTGTGGCTCAATGTACCTTGAATGTTCCTCGCAATGGACCTCATTCACCAAAAAAGAATGGTCACGTGATAATATTGATAAAACAAAAAAAAACGTCACGTGATAACCATTGTTGATTAAAATTAGATCGTAATTTGTATAAAAGAGATAGAGAATCACGTGGCTTTATGTTGTTTGTTTACTATTGGTGAACGAGGTCCATAAAATTTCAACCAAAATCCTTTTCACCCCAAAAGAATCCAAAAAAAATAAACAATGTTAAAGGTGCAGATGTAGGTTTCAGTAGGGATATTCTACAATTACAAAAGTTAGGGGCTTGATGGGTGCCTTACTTTCAATTATTTGTACCAATTGTTTCTGTTTAGCTCAATTTCATGTTACTTACCTGTTTTTTTTTGTGTTTAGTTATTTTTTCCTTTTTCTCTTTCTTTCTACTATGTCTATAGAGACATTCCTTATAGAAAGAAAGGATCTGGAGGGTGGTTTGGTCCACCAACTAGGTACTCTTCTAATAAAACTGTCCGGACAGGGAGCAGTTTGAGCCTCGATGGCATCTATCATCGCCTCCTTGAGGCTCGGGCCGGAGGAGGTGGGTTCCCTGTACCGGTTTGAGAACCCTTTCCTATGGTTCTTGGGTGTTTCCTAACTGGTGGTGAGGAACAGGATCATAGAAAAGGTCTTTGGAAACGAAGATTCCTTTAGAGTGGAAGTTACCACCCTGGAAGAGGAGAAAATAAAAGTAACACTTCACTGGGTGTCACCCACCATTTCAAAAAAAAAAAAAAAGTATGCCTTACTTCCAAAGCTGAAGGTTCACTAGTGCGAAGACCGTAATTTTCAACTTTGATTCTTTGGATCATCCAGAGTCCAATCAATCCTAATGGTAAAGTAAAAATGGTTGGTCGTAGCGTTAGTCACATGACACTCTTGTTAACTCTCGTACAAAGAAACAGATGAAAAGTAAAGTAACGTTACCCTTTCAAACCTTGCGAGCTATAGAGCAGATGATCTTAAAGTCATCTGTTTCTTCGGCCACGAGTCGGGAGTCTTGTGTTGTAGCCAGCACAACTATCAAACATCTTAAGTCAGGTACCCATTAGAGTTGGGTGGACTCAGGGGCACCCTAAGAATCCCGAAATTCAAAATCCAAGTCTTCGCCGAGATTCGAACCTAGGACCCTCGGTTCGGAAGCCAAGCATCTCAGCCACACCGCCCGCTACAGAAACAAAACATTTTTTACACGTACGTATTGATTTTCGTAATTATAAATACAAAGTAGACATTTCGTTTTCTTTTTCTTTCCATGAAGATCTAGTACAACAAAATGTGAAGGATTCCACAACAAAATGTGAAGGATTCCACAACAAAATGTGAAGGATTCCACAACAAAATGTGAAGGATTCCACAACAAAATGTGAAGGATTCCACAACAAAATGTGAAGGATTCCACAACAAATTGTGAAGGATTCCACAACAAAATGTGAAGGATTCCACAACAAAATGTGAAGGATTCCACAACAAAATGTGAAGGATTCCACAACAAAATTATTAATGCTTGATTGACAGTAAAAACAACTTAAGGCCAAAGCGACGGAAATAGGACAATGAGTCAGTCTAATGACTTCAATTGTTTAAGTGATGCCACATCTGGACAATTGTCAATAGCATTTAAGTTACGAATCGAAACAATCAAAGCTGGCAATCATTATTTTCAAGGACTTTTTAAAAAATATTTAAAAAAACAAGACTCAAAGGCAAAATGTTCAAAGTGCTCTAGTTGTCAAAAGAATATTTCTAATTTGTCTCAAAGATAAGTCACTTGTGTTTAAAAATCTTGTCAGAGATATTACTAATCGGTTTGTCAGAAAATGCTTAAATAGTTTGAAAAATACCTCATCTGTTAAAATGTTTTTACTACCCCCCCCCCATATGTTCTATAGCGCACTTATTAACATACAACGTGTGTAATTTTAAAAAAAAATATTTGCCTAAATTTGTCACATACAGTACCTAAATCATTCCATAATTTGGGGCCCAATATAACCTATTGACCAAGGTCAGAAAACATAAAACTTTAACTGTATAAACATAGAAGGGCTCGCAAACACCTTCCTGTACAATTACGGTACCAAGTCAGAGGCAGACAGTGAAAGCGATGGTCAGACAACATTAAAGTCAGAGGTATAGTGAGAGGGGACACGGGGGAAATTTCCCTGGGTGCCACCCTCAAGGGGGTGCCACACGCAACCTATATTTCTATGTGATTGTGACAAGTGAAAAGCTTGCTGCCAGAGTCACTCAAATTCATCACAGCATTAATCATTATTTACTATTATTTATTTATTTTATTTTAGTTATTTCCCCGTCCTATCCCCAATTTCTTCACCCGCCCCACCTTTTCCTCGCCTAACTAGACTGAGTCCACCACCTTGGCGGCTTTTCACTTATCTTCCCTTGAACGGGGTAAAGATAAACACACAATCTCTTTGATTTTACCCGCCGGATGTCTGACAGCCGCAGTTGACACCACCTTGCGTGGAATGCGAGTCAATCTTCCCCCCCCCCTTTTTCCACGTCTCTCTTTGATCAAGGAGATCACTCGGACAGACACATCTATTGACCTTTCCAAGGTGCGACTCCCACCTCGAGTCATATTCACCCACGTGTAAGATAAATCTTAAGTCTAGGACTATTCCTGTTTCCGCCCACATTTTCCAGGCCTATAAAAGGTAGATTAAATCAAGCCAGACCCTCTCATTTCTCTATCGCTGTCAATCGAGTCTGGACTATATCATTTATTCTTACTCCTAGAGGAATACCTGGTGGTAAGCCGAACTTAATCACAAGTTCCATCTTTATTACTTTTGTGCATATTTCTCACTGGATATCATTATGTGTATTTTATTATTTCGTTTACATTTAATTAATGCATTGTGTATTTCTCACTGTCGTAAGTAGAAAACATAAACATGGCATATGTATTTATTTATATATTGCATTGCTCTATTAATGCTACGTTGCTCAATTGATCGTTAATGCAACTCTGTATATATTTGTACTTCTTATTTTATTTCCTTTATCTCGGCTGTCCGCCTTGATAATTTTTCTAGCGCACTGATACTGCGTTTAGAAGAGAGATATGAATTATCTCCCCTTTAGTGATTTTACTTGGACGAGAGTTGCGCCCCTTGAATGGACACCCTCTCCATTCAAGCCCGCTCCATTGTTCTCGGCCGACGGTCGTATGTAAACAAACCGTCATGGTCGCTGGCCACCGCCCATCCCCCCCCCCTTTTTTTTTCTCTTCCAACTTGTGTTGTCTATTTGAGATTATTATTTCCCCTTTTTATGTACATTTTTATATTGCTACTCTCTGTCGTGTATTTTCCAAATCCCATTTGTCATCATCTCCCCTTTGTGCTCTAAAGCAAGTTTACCAATCTGACAAATGCCCCGCAGTCGAGGGCATCGATAAGATGCATGAGAGACATGTCCTAACTTGTCTTTATTTATCCGCAGCCTCCCTCAGGTGTCTGCCTAAATACCTGCCTATTTATTTGGCAATATCTGCCTAATTATCGGATCACTTGCCCACTTGCTATTGAGTATTCTCTACTGCCTACGTGGATCTACTCAACTCTACTACTTGGCGCTATCGGAACTACTTGCCCGCCTATTCGACAGCCCACCTGTCAACTTATTAGGTGCGACGTCCCTATAGATCCATTTTTGTGCGAGACGTCATAGCTACGCCAAACCCTCTGCAACTCACTGGACTTATCCTGTCAACTACGCTGTGTCATCTGTCCCACGGCAGATCAGCTCTGCCCGCAGTAACCTTGTGCCCACGGTAGCCGGCCACCCGCCCTACTGTGTCCACTACAAATATCAGAACTTTGGATTGAGACTCCACAAGAACTGTATCACGCCACCTCAAGCTGCAGAACCTCAAGCCAGGATCACAGCCAGCTGCGACATCAACAGGACAACCAGCTAAGTTCAGAAGTCAAAGTGAGATACTCTCTTATTAAGTGCAAGAGTGATGATTAAATACAGTATCAATTAGAGATAGATGCAAACCCTCCCCCTTTTTATTCTTATATGTAAATATTTATGTAAATAAATATTCAATCATTTTTAACTTTGTATTCTTTCATTGCTTGTCTCGTTGCGTTCCTGCTTCAGATTTATATGCTGACGGGTTGGTGTGTGATAGTTTCAAATATAATCATTCCCTAGACATTAAACACTCCAAACAAACGTCACTTTCCCCAACCTGTCACAGTGATGTTCATGAAAAGTTGGGGGGGGGGGGGGGGGGGGGGGGGGTTGGGGGCGCTGATAATGTTCCTTACCCTAGCCGCACGTTTTGCTCACTACGCCTCTGGGACGGTCCTAGAGTTGAAGGAGACCCTAGTCAATGAGAAAGACAGAGAGGAATGGAGAAAGATGGTCGACAATCGTGTCCCAATTTGCGCAGAGATAAATGGAGAAAGATGGTCGACAATCGTGTCCCAATTTGCGCAGAGATAAATGGAGAAAGATGGTCGACAATCGTGTCCCAATTTGCGCAGAGATAAATGGAGAAAGATGGTCGACAATCGTGTCCCAATTTGCGCAGAGATAAATGGAGAAAGATGGTCTACAATTGTGTCCCAATGTGCGCGACTAACTAAAGGTTAGGTGAAGATGAATCAATCGCCCCCCTTTTTTTTTCATTTCTATCAAACCATTTTTTATGAATTATTTTTCACCAACTAAAATGGTTTTGTTTCTCCCAATAAGGCTCAAATGTTAGAACATGTTGCTCCGATGACCAAATGTTGACACTGGACACACAAATGGGATTCTCAAGACAACTCTTGCAACAGTGTCCTAGCTGTTTCTACAATTTCATGAACCTTTGGTGTTACTTAACGTGTGGTCCTAACCAGGTCATTAACTCATTTTTTTCTTTCTAAAGTTATATATTAGCATCTGCAGCAACACTCTACATGTCTGGTCTGGTTGTAGTGGATCGTTTCGGAAGAGAGAAAGAGAGGCAAAGAGATAAGATAAAGAAAGAAAGAAAGAGACATGGGAAGAGCGAATGAGAGTAAAAGAGTGAGAGATGGTTATGGGGAAAACAGAAGAAGAGAGAAAAAGATATTGCAGTGTAACTGAGTTGTTTATTTTCTGCGTGTGTCCAGCGTCAAAAGTTCATGTCCATAAGTGTGTGTCCGTACAACTTGAAATAATCAGTCATGTGAGACGTGGTTATGCTTGTTTACAGTTTACTTGTTGAATCAAGGCAAGATATTGGTTATTCTGATAGTATTATATGAGATATCATTACAGATATAGAAAAGACAACAAAAACATAACAAAATATTTTTTTTTTTTTATATTAAGCATAGTTATGTCAATTAGTTTAGATCAGTCATGTAATCAAATTTGTAATAGATCTAGACTTGCAGGAATACATCTATGCGATTACAAATATTTATACCAATGTTTTGATTAGCAAATTTAATAAAATACTCTGAAAGACACAAAGATAAAGGCACTTTCCTCGTCCCATATGTTAGGACAAATTTGTACAAATACTCCTTCTTCCCGAGTGCTATTAGAGCATGTAATAGGTTTCCTGAGCTAGCCAGGAAAACCAGTGACTTGGCAGAATTTAAGTCATTGGTTAATATGCATGACTAAATGCATGACGCGTAGGACGTAATCATCTTCTTTTTTGAAGTAACGTCTGTATTATATAAGATAAGATAGCGTAATGTACTCTTTGTAGCTTTTTCAATACGCTACAATCCTATCACTTGTCTGGACCAGTTGGAAAGGGTGGGGGAAGAAAGAAGGGTGATCGCTCTTTAATGCAGTAATAATATAAATAAGGGGGGTAACGACTCGAATTCAAACTCATGGCTCAAGCCGACACTCTAACCACTCTGCTAGTTAGGAGATTATGAACTTAGAAATGTTTTTATAGTTATCTATTGTTTGTTTGAAACTTATCTATAAAGGGGACTAATTCAGCTTATACCACCCCTAGAGTCAAGTATGGTTTATTTCCCTTGAGATGCCAAACTAAATAATTAATTACCAACAGTTAATTGACAAATTGGAAATTTTTGAAATGGATTCTTGTGTTGTCAGGTGAAAGAAATAATTATAAACCTTTTCAGCTTAATCCGAGATTGGGTGTCGGAAAAATGACGTGTACAAACTTTTTACCAGACAGAGTGGATATAAACTTTGAAATAATTGGAGAGGAAAAGAGAAAGAGAAAGTGGATCTGAAAGAGAATGAGAAACAAAAGTGAGAATTTAGTACATATAAATTCACTTTTAAAATAGAATGTCCATTTATTATTGTGGTTATCTTGGATTATCTCCCCCTAGGATGAGTATATGTCTGTCAACGCTACCAAGCCCTATGTAACCCCAAAGAACGAAACAGTTGAAGCCGTCATCTCGGTAAACTACGCAGTAGAAACAGACTCCGCCCATGGAATGTTTAACTCTTGTCGTGATGTGCAGGTTTGTTAATTTTTGTTTCGTAATATTTATATGCAAATGCTGAAAATAAGGTTAACTCTTTCTCTCGTAATTATTTTTCCACGTTTTGAAGGAATTCTTCATTTGACTCATGACTGTTTCACTCCCCTTGTTATGATTGGGCTTCAATAGCTTTGTTGTTTGTTATCAGAAAATGTTGTATTTGGTATAGAATTAAAGAGAAATGCATGCTCTTTTTATTTAATTCAAAGTCAAATTTAAAAAGTTAGACATTAATTTAATTTAATGAGGTCAAAATCAACGATGGTATCGTCGATTAGGAGAGAAAGAGTTAAGCCTTTGCCTACCATGTAGCCTTTATGTAGTCTATATGCGGCATGCTATGTATAGCCCAAATCTATCCTATGTCCAGCATTAGATTCAGCCACTATGACTGTAGGTCTTTACAATTTTAATTATGCATATGAATACCCTGTATGTTGCCTCTAATCTCCGTGTAATGTTACAGAAAAAAAGGTAAAAGCTTTATGGCCATGTGACTTTTTTAAAAACTAAATTAATGGTAGATATTTTTTTTAGGCTAGAGAGGGCGGTGTGGGGTATGTGAAACTAGTTAGTAAAAATTGTGCTATATTAATTAACAGTCATACAACAACTTACGTGCCTTGTCCTTCCTGTGTGGTGAAGATGCAGAGACATGTACACCTCAGAGATGGCTGGACTACATGGGAAATAGCTTGAAGAGCGAAGCCCCATTTGACATCTATTTTAGCGTTTCAAGCAGAAATGTCACCATTAACAGTAAGTAGCGTACATCTCAATGTATGCAGCAGATGGTCAAGGAAGGGAGTGTTGGTGCCTTGTTCACCCCCCCCCCCCCCCCCCCCCGCCCTTGTCTTTAAGCATACGCTCAATAGCTACCACTACCAATATAGAACAAAAATAGTCCGTTTTATACCATAAATATATCATTCAAGTGTAAGGTATAATCGTAGACCTTAACCATTCATTATCTGGTAAGGTACTCTAATAAGCAGCAGCAGAACAAGACCTGCCCCATAGATTCTTAACTTATGTGTTCGATGCATAGTCTTAGCAATGCCGTGTGGTATCGAAAAAAAAAGGAGGATTTAATATGGCTCCTTCTGTGACGGGGCAGAATCTGGAGTGACTGATCAAGCCAATCCTGGAGCGCAGAGTTTGCCACAGTTCGTGCATGTATATGCATCTGTCCTATGGCTGGCTGACAGGGCAGCTTTCTTTTTTCTTTCTCTTGACTGGTGCAGCTTCGTTTCCATTGCTCAGATTGTCTCCATGCTGGCTGGTCTTGGGCTATCTCCTCCCACATACTTTGTTCGATGTCCGTGGTTCTTGTGTCTGTAGAGATGTAGACATCTCTGTAGGTTAGTCTTAAGCGGCCCTTGGGTCTGACCTATCCGCAAGCTTAGCATATAGGATGTCTTTAGGGATTCTTCCATCTGACATGCAATTGACATGTACGAGCCAGCGTAGTCTTCTCTGTGTCAGAAAAGCATAGATGCTGTGCATATTGGCCCATATCACAGAAAAAAAAATGGATAGTAGTTTTCACATTTCTATTCATAAAAATTCCATTTAATAAGAAAAAAGAAGTAAAAGAGCATAAATATCCTGCTTTTAGCCTTACTTCACTAATAACAGTCTCTTTGGTCATCATAAAAGCTAGTTCTTCTTCAATAGATAAAACTACCGAAACTGAGAGTCTTTCCTGGCCCATTTAATGGTTTGTTTTTAATTAATTGTTAATTTTGTTAATTTTGAAAAGCTCCTTCCAGCGGAAGCTGTACTAAAGGGTAGGCTGCATTTATTTAAAAAGAAATTAGAATGACAATTTGAATTTTTAGATAAAATTTCTTATAACTTATTTTCTGCTATGTATCGAATAAGCTGCTTAACATTTTTAACACAATTTTGTAGATTAGGGATTAAGTTTTTTAATCTATCAAATAATTCCAAATATTGAAAGTCACTGCTCGAGTCACTAGCAGGACAGTGTGTCAATTTTGACAATTCTTTAATATTTCGATTTTGGAAAACTTGTAAACTTATTAAATCATGAGCAAACCCACATTTTCACAATGTTGATTTAATGATTTCATATTGTTTACTACCCATGTTCTGCTGTAGGCCGGTGTGCATAGTACGAATAACCATTCCACAGTTGCGCTGGGTCCGATACTTATCCCGCATGAGAGACGTTCACATGTCATAGGCGATCTTCTTTGGCGAGATTAATGGAGGACGGCGTAACAGAGGTTTCCCCCGTAAGCGTTATAAAGATCAATTCAGGCGCCATTTCGCCCTCACTGGCATAGAAAAAAGTACTGGCAGCAGGTGGCCTTAGAAAGAGACAGTTGGAGAGCTTTTACAAAGGCTGTGGGACACACATTTGAGACCTAAAGGAAAGTCTTTATTGAAGACAGTCGCAAAAAACAGAAAGAAAACTTAATTGGACCACCGGTGGACAACGGCTCTGTCTGGTCTACATGCGGAAAAAATGTAGGTCGCAACTGGGTTTGCATATTTATGTGATACACTGCAACCATTCTTTAACATAGGAATCAAAGACATTGCCCTTACTGTTATTATTATATTGTTTATAAAAGAATAAATAATATGCCGAAACAAATATATTTTATCCCGGCATTGAGGGGATTTCAATGATTAATGGAACATCTGTTTTATTCTTGGGAAGCGTGGTCGAGAGGCTAAGTACGCCTACCTATGAAGGGAGCTTGAGGTTCGACACCCGACTCGAGCAGAGTTATTTTTACTGAGTGCCTAAGGCAACACGGAAAACCGTCTCCCAGATACCTCCTGCTTCCCCAGATACACACTGATCCACAAAAGAGGTTGGACCAAAATGCTATAAGCATGAAAGTAGCGCTATATAAAAACTATAATTTAATTTTAATAAAACATCCTTTTTCATTTAGGTTATTTTATTTTTAAAGTTAGTTCACAATTTCTTTTTTTTTTTCCGATAAATTAACAAGATTGAAATTTAAAATTTTCGAATCAATTCAAATGTATATATAGCCTCCTTCAGTCGCGAAGCCACTATGGACCATCCTGGTGAGATGAATGCCTGGGCATGAGCTGTGGTCGGAACGATGTCGCCCACACACCATTTTCCCCTCTCCACGCAGCTGATGCATTATATTACCGTGAATGACCCAATACTAAAATGAATACAGATGATGAAGGGCAGTGCTTAACCGAACAAGTACAGGTTGCCATAATTTGCATACGACATCGACACGTGATAACGACTTATCATCTCCAGGAATGTTTTCAACCATTTTTAGTCAGAACAACTAACAAAAAATGTTCGTTTTTAAAATCGATTCCTTCCCTATGGAGCTGGTGGTGGTTTATATTGTCTCTTAACTGCCAATGAAATTTGGCTTACATCTTTTTTCATTTTGAACTCGACTTCAGCGAGAATTACTTGTATCTCTGCCACAGACACCGTCCTCGTGCCATTGGACATGAAGCCAGTTCCTTGTTATAAAGCTGTGTCCAGCACTTCTAAGCCCTGTAGGTGTACTGATTGTCCTAAGGCGTCGTGTGACTTTGTATTACCCACAGTCTCGTAAGTACAAAGAGATTTTTTTTATATCTTACTTGTAGTTTCAGTTGGTCATGTACTTTTTTTTTACAGAGCTTATCATAACTGACTCCGTCTGTTTGTCTGCCTGGGTGGAATCTTTTACGCGTCATTTCTACCACTTTTTATTCTTGGATCAAGTTGAAACTATTGCACAAATATTCATTGTCGCTGACAACACACTAATCCATCCAAAGTGTAATCAATTAGTTAATTAGTTAATCATACTGAGATAAGGGGAGATAAGCCTTGTGTAGAGCATTGGCTGGCTAAACATTTTCTGTAGCTATAAAACCTCATATTTTTATAATTATATAGCTCAGTGGCTAACGCGTTGGCTTTCCATTTTGGAGGCTCGAGACCTCGACTTCGAATGCCGACACTAGCAACTTTATTTTTAAATAGCTTTTGAAAAAAAAAGCAGCATCGGAACTTTCTACCAGATCCCCTCCCTTTCCTTTGTCCACCAAAGTGACTGGACCATAGAACAATGAGCATTCTTTAAGCATGAGAGTTGCGCTAAACAAGAAGCAATTAATAAAATATTTCCAATCGCACTAAATGTATTATTGTTAGTCTACATCTGTTTAGATAAAAAAAAATACATTATTGATTCCAAATAATTTATACTATTTCACTCAAAATAAGCTTTGTTTTTACAAAAGTATTTTTTTTTAACTTTACTTCTTTCAGCCCTTTATTTCGTACAGAAAACATTATCATCAGGCGGCCCAAAAACTCAACACGTGTGCCTTGGATAAATAAAAACTTCACTAGTATATTTGATATCACTTTTATGCATCAGGTAACTACACTCTTTAACTTTTCAGTGTCAGGTAATTTGACACTAGTATATTGTATTTACCTTTTCTGTGTTAGATAACTTAATTCGAGAATATTGGATTTAATTTTCATACACTGCGTAACTTCAACAAAAGAAATTAGCTTTGAAATAATTTATTAGCATGTTTTATCCCATGTTTTTTTTTTGTTTGTTTTTTTGAGGTCTTTTTTTTCTCCTAAGAGTTACCTATATCTAAGAGAAGATAGTTCAGGCGGACAAGATCTAGCAGACTGTAAAACTAGCTGACAATGACACGCATTATTTAATATAAATGAGAAAAGTCTGTAGGCCTACTTCCCCTTCACATATCGCTTAGTCTGTTGGATTGTTGGAGCACCACATATGACCTGTCGACTGTCTTTCTCTATTCTTCTTTTTCCTTGACTTGAAGATTAGACTTTCTTTCAATGACGGGCCCGCCCATTCTTTGATGTCTTCCGGGACTCTTCCCACCGTTTTCTCTGCCTCTTCTTCTATTGTCCGGTATGGTTCCCTGCAGGAAGCTCTTTGCGGACCTCGTGATATGGACCAACAGTTTAATTTTACGTTTTCTAATCGTTGTTAGCAGGTTATCGTATAGCCCATTGTGATCATGTAGAATTTTGCTAGTTTATCTAATTTTTAGGATACAAAAAAAAACACCAGAAAGAGCCTAATCTATTGCAATAAGAAAATTTATATATAATAGAATGGCTTCCTTGTCTAGTGAAATTTGTTGATTCGAAACATTAAGACGATAGTCCCGAGTTCAAACCCTCCCAGTTTCTCTCAGCTATTCTGCTGATTTGGACTAGGGCTTCATTTTGAAACATCCGAAATTTATAAAACAATACAAAATCACCAAAAAATCTTTCTGCTTTTTTAAAATAAATAAATGTTTCAGATACTGGATCTACGTCTGTCTAGTACAAATCTAACTGCTGCGTCTTTCTTTGAATAAACTATTTCAGATCCTGGACCTACAGCTGTCAATCACAAATCTAACTGCTGAATACAGAAATGAGAACATCACACTAGAAGATATCTGTTACGCTCCACTGAGACCTGACAACAACAATTGTACCGTAATGAGCATATTCAACTACTACCAGAACTCTCATGAGATGCTAGACAAGGTAGCATTGGATGACTATGGCTGGTTTGTGGTGGCCAATTATCTGGACCATTTTCTTTACTGTGTCTGGTAAGTGTTTCATGTTTTAGCTTTCGTAACAAAATAGTTGCTTTTTATGACTGGGTTGTTAGCCCTGCGTACAACCATCTTGAGGTAGGTCCTTTCAGTTCTTTGGATATCTTCCTTTTTTGGGTAAGATGCCTTAGAAACAAAAAAAAACAAAAGGCAGACCACGAATATGATGGCTTCAGATGTAGAGGCAGAATTACAACAACTCAAAAAGTTTTTGTATGGAGATGAAAAACTCAAGAGGTTTCGATTTGGAAGGGCCCTCCTTGGGCTGTAGCACCACTGGGATAGATCACAAATTGTCTCCAGTATTTTTGTGAATTTTCGATAGCATGACTAGTATTGGCTAGGGAAATAGGTAAGGGGTGCGGGACACAGGGCAAGTGTATGGGGTATGAAGAGCCGTGCCAGGTGGTGGGCTAAAGTTTTCAAAACTACTTTTTTTTTCACTGAAAGAGACAAGGATTCAAACTTTGCAATTTAGGGTCTTTAATAACTAACTTCTCTACTTAGTCACATTACCTTGGTTTCTCTTATGATCCCTTAAAATCATCATCATCAGACTTTGAGTGAGGGCTTGGGCTTGAGCGGTTCAAATCCTCTCTTGCAAAAGCCCTGGACAGAAACCCTGCTGTCTTGCGTAGTGCATGTATGTCATCATACCGTTTGAGGTTTCCCAGACCTGTCGTGATGGAGGTCAGCAATCAGGGGCAGTCCAAATTCTGCCAAGTCACTGGTTTTCCTGGCTGGCTCAGGCAACCCATTCCATGCTCTAATAGCACTAGGGAAGAAGGAGCATGTGTACAAATTTTTCCTAGCATAAAAAAGAATAACTTGACACTTGCTTGCTTATACACTATATACAAAAAAAAAAAAGCTAGCTATTTATTGTGTTTTCCGATTTGTAGGAAAATCTTCAATAGAGTTTAATAAATTTTTTTTTCACTTTTCAAAGCATTGTAGAATTGAATTAAAAATCAACATGTAAACAAACACCAGATTGGTGTGAATAACTTTCTGTGTTGCAATCTTCAATAAAGATATTTATGCAAATGCACGGCAAAATTATAGAATTGACATTTCTCATAAGCTTGGTCCCGGGTTCATGACTAGATTAATGACGCGTAGGACGTAATCATCTTCTTTTTTGAAGTAACGTCTGTATAAGATGTTTTATAAGATGACATAATAAATAAAATACTTGTGTACTTTTGAGCCCTGCAGATTCCACTTTTCTAAGCTTGTAACACAAAAGTAATGTCATTAGAAAGGAAGCATTCCTTCCATGACTTCAAACTTATTTAAAAACCAAATGGTCGATTAACTAGGGGCTAGGGGGTTTAGGGTAATAAAGTAGTTCTTCGTAGATCAACTGCCACGCATTGAAACTATCGCTCATTTCTTTCTTTATTTACTTGGCAACAGTAAATTTCAAATGAGAATCCACAGGATTGTTGAGCTTGTGATGAAAATTCTAAATAAAAACTAAGCAAAGTCAAGGACGCTTAATTGAATGTCCATGTTGCCAACTAATTTTGTTTAAAAAGGTGAGATACAAACAGACGAGATTAGAAAATTTAATTCTACAGCTCCAAAAAGTCCACACACAAAAATTTTATTTTAAAAAATTTTGGTTTAAGGGTAATCCGGCATACTTTCTTTTCAAATTGTATCTTTAGGGATCCTGCTGCTGCTCACGACGCGTCAAAGCTCAGAACACCTTGCTTGGGAACTTTTGGTGGACCAGTCTATCCTTCGCTTGTATTACGTGACTATGAGGGTAAGGAATTTTTAAAAAGCCTCTAAGCTTAGGTGCGAATTGTCATGCCCAAGCAATTAATCACGATAGGAAAAAAAATATTTTTAGACTCAGCTTTAGAATAAATGGTCTACCATCAGCTGATAGTTCATGTCATGTTGGATGTGGGTGGTAAGTACTATTGTAAACATTCGGACATAATGTCCGATGATAACAATAACGGAGCGTATTTGAAAAACCATTTGAATTGAAGAACCAACAAGAAATCTTCTTTAAAATATCTAATTTAATTATTGATTCACATTGAAATCGTAAAAATTAATATCTGTGGCATTTTGTGTTTTGCTGAATTATAAATCTCCCTTTGCAATAACAATAGGCTACTCCGAACAGGGATAATGTTATCTTCTATGAACTAAAATATGGATCTTCGGAAGAATGAAATTGGATTGTTGTTCGTGTATTTTGTTTCACGTGTTCCTTCATAATTGAATCACACGTTCTTACACTCTGGCATTCTGGAGTCGTCTTACTCTCTGCACTAACACATAAATACATCTCCTAGGACACACACACAAACACACCATAACGCTAATTAACTTTTACTGATAATGAAAACAATTAACTTCCTTATTTTCAAATATGTTTAGGCCAAGAATACTGGACAGCCAAAGCGTTGGTCATCACGTTTGATGTGCTCAACGGTAAAAAAGTCAAGGCCTGGGAGAAGAGGTTTTACGCCTTCATGAAAGAGTACAAGACTTTAAATAAAGACCTGGACATCACCTACTTCTCAAAGGTTACAACTCCTTCAAACTAGGTTCACCTGGAAATAATATACGGTCAATGTTATGATACAATCCAAAGAACATTTACAAGCCTAACCAGTGGATATATATATATATTTCGCTTTAAAGAAAAACAAGACAAACATTTAAAATATGTTATTGTTGGGTTTTTTTTTAAACAAAGTTTATATTTAGTGAAAAATGTATTAATTAGTTTAGATCAGTCATGTCATTAAATTTGTAATAGATTTAGACCAACAGCAATAAATCTTTGCGATCTTTGAGCTAGCCAGAAAAACCAGTGACTTGGCAGAATTTAAGTCATTGGTTAATATGCATGACTAAATGCATGACGCGTAGGACGTAATCATCTTCTTTTTTGAAGTAACGTCTGTATTATATAAGATAAGATAAGATTAGAAATATTTTTACCCATTGTTTTTGTTTAGTGTTATTTCATCTTTTTATCTTTCTCACTACGCTATGATCCTATCACTTATCTGGACATTAATTAACCACTCTATTAATAAAGAGTTATGATTGTACAATCATCTATTGTTTGTTTCAAGTGGCGACCTATAAGGATGACTCAGCTTATTCCACCACTTTAATCAAATACAATTTCTTTCCCTTATTTTTTTTTTGTTGGTATTCTTGTTTTTGTCAGGTAAAATAAATAATTATGAAAATGTTCAATTTGTCTGAGAAATAACGTGTAGGAAAAAAAAATTTGACCAGACAAACAGACAGACATAGTGAGTTAACATATGCCTTTTAAAAATGATTTCAGTACAAACCTCTTAATACGGTTACTAAAAAGACAAAACTCTAGTGTCTGTATAAGATTTAGCAAACACTAGTTTTAAGGATGGAATCAGGTGGTTAAAACATCTTGGTATTTTCAAAACTTTAACTTTATCTTAGCAAGCAGAAAGCAAAAAAATCCTATTTTAAAAATAAAGGTTATCTAAGTGGATATATATCTATCAATAATGTATAAGTTAGTTCCCTTAGTCGATATAAAAAAATTACCAATAATTAATTGAATAATTGGTAATTATTAATTTTTTTGTAGTCATTCATGTTTTGTTAGCTACAATAAATAATTACTTAAAGTATAAACTTGATCAGAGAATGAGTGAAGGAAATAGCATTAACTATTATACAGGGGAACTAAACTCTACACATGTAGCCATTTATGTAACTGGTGAAAGATTAATTTGCCTTGTTGGAACAAACTAAATAATTAATTATATTATTTTAAAAAATAATTAGGCAGTAATTAATTGACTTATTGATTTATTTTTTTTTGGTATTTGATTCATGTCATGTCTACGCCAATGAATAATTGTGCAAATCAACTTAATCTGAGAATGGGTTTGGAAGAAATAACGTGTACACTGTACACACTTTCTACGAGACAGACAGATGAAATAATATGATATAAACTTTGTAAAAAAAAAAAACAATGTCCAATAACCCAGATTCTATCGTTTTGCCAGACATAGGCTACTTGTTTGAGTGAAGAAAAATAACAGAAGTAGGCCTACTAGATGAACGTAGGCCTACATTTAATACATCCGTTGAGATCATGTAACATTTTAAGCACACATTATAGACACACAATATAGTCCTCGTGTTCTTCTAGGCCCTACCTTCTCCAACTTAATCAAAAGATCGAGCAACTTATTTTTAGTTTTCATATATATTCTGCTATGGACAACTTATCTGGCTATAATTAGTACTGTGAGAACTTGTTTAAACATTTCGTGGAACCTTGCCGTGCACCATAGGCCTGCATTACGTGACACTTGTTTACAAAGATAGATCTGCCTTCTTTTTTTTTCCTAACGAAAATATTTGTGTTGCTTTACATTTTTCGGATGTTCTTTCATGATTAAGGATTATTACATCCCTAAGCCCAGAACGACGAGGATGGCGGTGGGTGGGGTTTAAACCTGGAACCATCGATCGAGACGACAATCCGGAGCGCATACAATACGACCACGCAGGCATGTAGAGAGAAATTCATCACGAATAATAAAGGAAAATTTAAGTGGCAGCATTATGTCATGCGGACACAACGTGGTAAATTTTTTTGTATCATAAAAAAACAAAAATTATTAACGAAATAATAAATAAACAATTTTAAAAATGCAGCTTCCAGGCAAAGAGGACAGTCATTAGCAGGATTAGCCTACCAGGCACCTGCACGCCCATGGGATGCCAAAAAGGAGGACAAAGCTCTCACAAAGGAGAAAACTTGAAAATGTCAGGGCTGTGTAAAACGTATAGGGCCTACTAAGTATCGTGGTTAATATATGAAGTGACTCTCAAACTAAGTCCTGAACAGACTATTTCTGTGACATTATGTCCAGAATTGGAAAAGAAAAAAAATGCAAATCTTAAAGGCAAAGTAATAGTTTGTTTTTTTTTTGTTTTTTTTTAAAGAGCCTTGAACATACAAACACTTTTTCACAATAAAGACACAATACACATCTTTATACTAGGCCTACTTTTGAGTTTGTGTGTTTAAATGAGACCATTGAAAGGGATTATTTCGATTGTTGGACTAATGCAATACTAATAAATAGCTAACCATGGAACCATACTAACCAGGGTTAGGGATGACACCAGAGGAAAACATTTTGTCCCTTAGAAGTCGCCAACATTACGATGTATTAAAGTAGGGAGAAATTCGACCACAAGAAGAATCATGTTAACAAAGACGTTTTCAAATATCTTTATTAAAAAAATTGTAGAGTCGACGTGACTTCAAAAAAAAAACAAGATAATAACGTCTTACGCATTTCATGTCACTCATGTGTCAATCATTATCTTCATTTTGCAAGTAACGTCTTTTTTTTTCTTTAAAGATAAAAAAAAAAAAGATGAGTTACCTACCTTTAAAAACAATGGCGACAGCCATATCATTTCTGTTAGGAAGACAACTTTCTAATTTTGGTTTAAAACGACTTTCTGCCAGATCTGGATCTACTTATGCTCAGGTTGCCGTAAGTAGGCCTAGACCAATATCTTATCTTATCTTGTATAATGCAGACGTTATTTCAAAAAAGAAGATGATTACGTCCTACGCGTCATGCATTTAGTCATGCATATTAACCAATGACTTAATTTAAGTCTTAAAGACACTTCAGTAGAGTAGAATAAAAAGTAAAGTATCTAGAGTAGTATTGAGTCTACAGACTCACTAACTCAGTAATTACTCTGTGACAAAGTTAAAGTTGAGTCTCACTAAGACTAACTTAGTTAGACTTAGATAATGTGACTTATTAAACTAACTTACTTCACTTAGACTTAGTGACTAGATCTATTCATCTAAGTTTAAGTACAGTTAAGTCTAGTAGTTAGTCACACTGTGATGACTGTGAGTCACTGTGACTACAGATTCTCAGACAATTAAGACAGATAAAAACAATTGCCACCAGACACACGCTGGAGACTTGACCCTCTGTTCGTCCTTAACTGACCCAATTTCGTTTTGCCAACCGAGATGCCCGTTGTGAGGGCCGGGTTTCTACCAGACCAACAATCGAGCTCTCCGTGCCGCACAGAACTCTTTCCTACGTACAACACGCTTAATGCGACCAACTATGGACACCACATGTGCCCGCGGCCCCAAGAGCAAGGGGAGCCAACGAGCTATGATCTCTAGTTTTGATCCAAGTTATAGTATAGGTCTAGATTCTAGTCCGACTGTCTAGATCAGTAGATATGTAGTAATGTACTGTAGATCTAGACTATGATTAGTATGATATAATAAATAATAATACTAATATTACTATATAGTCTAGGACTCTAGATAGATGTACTATGATCTAGCTCTAATTCAACAATTCTGTCTAGAGGTGGGTTTTACAAGTATGAGGCCAGCTAGGGGATGATACATTATAATAATTATATAATTAACTGGGTTCTCCACCACGGCAGGCTAAAATGTGTTATTAAATTTAAATAATGATGACAGCAAACCCAAATTACATTATAAATAAATTAACAAACTGTAAATGAGTATATGTGTATTTTTTATCCTGTAACAGTAGTTACTAACACATTTCTGGTTTTAAATTACTTTTCAAACTTTAGATTTTGGCAACGGTTTCTAAAAGATTTTTATTTCCTCAGTTTGCTGGTCTTCCAAGTTTTGTCAAAGTTGTCGAAGTTGGGCCAAGGGATGGACTTCAAAATGAGCAGGTCGGCACTTGATCTTTATGTGACAATGACGTACTTGTAGATTGAAGAGATAAAATCTCAACTTAGATCTAGATGCCATTAACCAAGCATATATATGTTTGTGTGTGCAGTCTTCTAGAAAAAATTTGTGTGGGCTATGCCAGTGCTGCCAACATTTTTCCATCTAGGGACAAAGCAAAATAACCGTATGGCCTCTATAAGCACTCGTCAGGTTCAGTGGAATCTATCTTCTGCTGTTTCTCTATCCAATGGGACCAGAAATTTGAATTTAAAGCACCGCAGGCCATAGTTTGGGCATCCCTTGGCATTGCATTCTTTAAAAAATTTATGAAACTTTATAAATCTGTATATTAGAAATTAAACACAAACAAAAAAAAGGAGGCCTTTATTCAGTCATCCTTAAAAGAAAAAAAAAAGCATTTTTGTATTCAGTAGTTGAGATCAAATCTGTTGTCAGGGTCTTTTTACACAATCCTACCTTTATAATAGCCTGCAATCTTTCAATATCTTCAGACTTGAAAATACACATTTATTAATTTTACTTTGAGATCAAATATTAAATTAAGCTTTGAAAAATTATAGAAATATGAATATTATAAAAAAACAATACATCTCCCAATTTACATTTTATACAAAAATTAACAGTTTAATTTTTTTCATTTAGAATGAACACAATTATTAAGAAGTCTTTATATTTCTGGATGTATCATGATAATTTGGTTTGGTCAAATGGCTGTCAACACTATCACACCAAAAATCAGGAGTAGAAAGTACTGCTATTTTAGCAGGTTGAAAGATAGTTTGAAAAAAGTTGCATAACATTTGTTACATGTACTGTTTATCTCTCAGGCAAGTGTCATGTGCTATTTCTTAGCATAAATGAATGCTTTTTTTTTTAAATGGATAAGACTTCTTATATTAACGGAGATACACAATTGCATTAGATGCCCAAAAATTGTTTAGGACCACTAAATTTTGGCCATTCTATTAACTTGCAAAAGTTCACTGGGTTTTGAACTTTAGACCTTTAGTTTGATAGCCAAGTGCTTTACCACTTGTTACCACCTCATTTTGTATTAACTTAGGTCATTTAAAAAAATTCTCACGTATTTCATGTAAACTTAACTATCAGATTGCTCATTAATTTTATTTTCCTCTTAGAAAATTGTTCCGACAGAAGTCAAGATAGAATTCATCAACAAGTTGGCTGATGCTGGGCTCAAGACTATTGAGGCCACTAGCTTTGTATCACCCAAATGGGTTCCACAGGTGAAATAGGTTCTTACCCTAAACAAAGTACTTTCTGATACAAATTATGGAAGATCACTTCAGGTGCATGTGTCCAGATTTAGATGTAATTGCCCAGCTTACTGAATCACTAGACTCATTTGAATGACTTAGTTTTCTGCAAATAGAAAAATTAAAGGTTTAATCTTTGTATGGAAATAATATCAATGAGTATAGGATACACTAAGATGCAATGTAATGTGCTTTTTTTTTTATGCCATAGTTCTTGAAGATTGAATTGTATATATCCCTGTGGAGGCTCAGAGCTTAGCTGGATGACTCTGTTTCTTGAGATTCATTTAGATAACATGAAAGAAAACACTAGAATTGGACTTGACCTTGACCTTATTTTTTCTAAATTGTTGTATTTGGTAGCCTAATTAAGTATAGCATGAGAAGATTATGAAAAGTTCCTTATGATGTTTTGTTGTGTTGTTTTTCTATATACTTATTAAAGTTCTGGTAAGTTTAGTTTCAAGCCTGACTGGTCGGTACATCTATTGTTAAATAGGATGTTTATATGACCATCTCTATTTCTCTCACCCCACCCACCCACCCCTTTTTTTTTTTCCTAAATAGATATCTTCTAGGAAAGGACGTAAGCGATGAATGGATACTCTGTCTTTACAACCCATTCTAGTTTTTTAACATTTTATTTTATGTTAAACAATTGACTAATCTTGTTTATTTTATTATATTTTTTATTAGATGGCTGACCATAATGAAGTCATGAGAAAAATAACCCGTAAGCCTGGAATTGTGTTTTCTGCACTGACTCCAAACTTGAAAGGCTTTCAATCTGCAGTGAGTTACTGTTGATATTTTGGGGAAAACAAAAATTATTTATTCACTCTTCACTGTTTAATTTGTGAGACTTTCTTATTTTATAATTAATATAATATTATCTTTTTGAAATATTTGTTTTCAATTTGACAAATTGTAA
Source organism: Biomphalaria pfeifferi (assembly GCA_030265305.1). Taxonomy (NCBI): domain Eukaryota; kingdom Metazoa; phylum Mollusca; class Gastropoda; family Planorbidae; genus Biomphalaria; species Biomphalaria pfeifferi. Next base: position 6,465,111 of record JASAOG010000011.1, read on the forward strand.
CATAGTCAAAAGATGTTAAAAGAATTGGATTTTTGCATTAGAACTCTTAAAAATAATTATGCGAATGGATATTCATAAACATTCTGTATATAAATATAGCAGCAACTTTGTAGCACTGATTGTTATTCGCTAGTTTATTTATAAATCAAAGAAATGTTTTAAATTCTTTCTAGTTGGCAGCTGGTGCTCAAGAAGTTGCCATATTTGGCGCTGCATCTGAAACTTTTAGCAAGTAAGTTCTTGTTTTGTTTTGTTTTTTTTCAATGTGCTGATTTCTTGCTCCTAAAATCTATTCATTTTGATGCAATATTAACAGCACTTAATTCCTGTCCCAAACATCAGATCTGAGTTCAGTGTTACACACTTTTATCTAGTGTACACAATTTATTTTCACTTTTTATTTTTATTTTTTTTTTGTACTTCAGTTTTTTTTTTCCAATATATATTTTAATGTATTTATTAAATTAAATCTTACTGGAATTAGCTAAAAGTATCATAATTAGCGATAAGAGAAGAGTTAACTTGGTTTGTTTTAAATCCTACTGTTGCCTAAAAATTAGTTTAAACATTTTAAACCAGACTGGACAGACAGGATGACACTGACAGGCAAAAATGTGAAAATTGTCAAAAAAACAAAGGTTGACTATGAAATGTTGGGATAAGCAGGCTAGATTGTTTATCAGCCTCACCATTTGACTAGTGTCATATTTCGTTTGCATTTCTTGATAAGAGATCAAAGGTAACTTTTTCAGACCTTGTGATCTATGACGGGCAGATGATGTGAATGTAAAGTTCATCTGTTTCTATGACTGATAGTTGTAAGGATGTCATGTGGCCAGTATAATGACAATCGCCTTTACTTCCCTTATGTAAGCCAGGTGCCCATTAGAATTGGGTGTCCTAAACATTCCGAATTGAATTATTGTCTTCACCAGGATTTGCACTTGAGACATCTTGGTTCAGAGGCCAAGTATTTTACCACTCTGCCACCACCACTTTTTAACACTCTTAATTAGTAGGTAGAAGCTGACCTCTAAGGCTCTACTTCTGAATTGTCATACTCTTAAATCTTTTTCTATTATTTTGTATAATGTTAGTAAAATATTTAAACCTTGAAATTTCAACTATGTATAAATTATCAACTTTGACTTGTTTTATTTTGATGTAAACCTCAACAGAAAGAACATCAATTGTTCTATTCAAGAAAGCGTAGAAAGATTCCAAGAAGTTACTAAAGCCGCAAAAGAAGCAAAAATTCCAGTTAGAGGGTAAGGATTTTTTTTTTCTGTCTAAACGGAAGCTTTCTTTAGTTTTAAACATAACCATGCCAAAGACTGGATAATTACAGTTACAGAAACTATTTTCATACTCCAAGTGTAACACATAATAAGTTGAACTTTTCAATACTTGAATACAAGTTAGGTAACCATACCAATGTTGCATGATGAATCTAAATATACTGAATATAATCCAGTAATAACTCATAGGTTGTGATATTCACAGTGAGATGTCACTTTTTACTTTACAAATTCATCATCATTTTTACTGACTTCTTTAATAACATTTCTCAGTCTGCAATGCACACTATATATTTTCACAAATAATATTTTCCCTTCTGTAGATAAAGCTTCTCTAAGTTACATTTTACATAACTCTATACTCAATACTACTTCGGTAGACCATATACTAATTACTAGCTTGACTGCCTACTAACTACTTCTTAACTCTCTCCTAACAGATGATACCAACATCGATTCCACCAGAATGTGGTTAATAATTACGGAGAGAAAGAGTTAAGCTTGACTTTTTTCCTATATGGCTCCTTAGTCAACTGACAAAATCAATTAAATCCTTTCACTCATTCATCCCGTCATCTGATAATCAATGTTGATATATCCCGTGCTTTTATGCTCTATTATGTTCAATAAATTATTATCAAATATAATGAAGTACAATAAGGTTACTATTTTAGCTGTGACAATTATATGTATGGATTCCTTCAGTCATGAAGCAACTGGATCATCTCATATAAATGAGATGATTTTGTAATCCTATTTTAAATGATTATAATGTTATATTTAAAACTATTTTTTCCTTCATGTGTTCAGGTATGTGTCCTGTGTGTTGGGCTGTCCCTATGAAGGAAATGTCAAGCCTGAGAAAGTTGCTGAAGTAAGTGTTTTTACTAAAACATTTTTTTTTTTGAAAGCTAGTGAAACTTTCATAGTCTTTGGCATAGGTGGATGTTGTGTAGCCAGCACAATGACACAAGCTCTTCAACATTTTCATACAATTTTAGGTACTGGGCCAGCAGTATGGTGGCTGACTGGTTAAGCAGAACTGATGATTTTTCAATGTGAATCTTATCTCTATAGCTGATGATTTTATTTGTGTGGATATATTAAGACATCCATCAAAACACAGAACTCTTCACAGCTTATTTTACTTTACCTAGCTAACTCAGATCATAGATGAGCAATACAAGAGATTGAAACTTGGACAGTCCCAGAATCCCTTTGACTTGCACTTGGTCTGTTTGCTGGTGACACACTCTCCATATCACCTTTCAACTCTTACTTCACTTGACCACAAACTTTTCAGATAGACTTCATAGAAATGACAACGATATAATCAAATAACATTTTCTTTGTTTGGCAGGTGGCCAAGATGTTACTGGATATAGGATGCTATGAGATCTCATTGGGTGACACAATAGGCGTAGGGACACCAGGTGCTATGAAAAATTTGATTGCAGTAGTGTCTAAAGTTGTACCGCTGGATAAGATAGCAGTTCACTGCCATGACACCTATGGTCAGGCGCTATCCAATATTTTAGCAGCTCTTCAGGTGATTCATTGATATATTTGTTATCCAAATAAATGCTTCTTTTAAGTATAATACTCAGGACCATGATATTTTTTTTGATTAAATCAAAATCCTTGACAATAGGGTAAGGTGCAGATTATTTAGGCCTTTCTTAAATTTTTAGTATTAAGCTCTAAAATGATATAAATAATTCAAGGATTTAGGTACTAAATATTATACCTATTTTTGTTCTAGAAGAAAGCTTTCATTGAGATTTAATAGCTTCTGTATATTGTATTCTCTGAAGTTTTATTAATCTTGTATTTCTCCAAAATTATTCACAAATTAAACTAAATGAAACATTATTTGCTTTAAATTTGGATTTTTTTTTATTTGAAGAAATACACATTGGCTGAAAATCAGATTTTAAAATATATATATTTTTTAGTGTTTATTAGTGATTATCAAAATGTTGCACAATTATTTTTTTAAATTTTTAGTTCATCTGTAAATATATAATTTTTCATGCATTTCAAAATGCACTGATTAGACAATGGCTACATTTGCCATATTTCTCATGGACATTACATAAAATACACAGTAGCAAAGTAGTCACATCCAGAAAATTGTTTGTCCTCTATAGTTTAGTGTTTAACCATTTGATGACCCAGTACAATAAGATATCATTTCATAATACTTTCAGGCTTTCATACTCAACCTGGGATTATAAGTTAATAGGTTTTTTGTAAATGGTTATTCGCTCTTAATAGCTACCTTAAAGAAACAAAGTGAGGACATTGATTTTTCTATTATAGAAATCATATTTATTAATAATAAATTAAAACAATTAGTGAACCTACAGTCATGTATAACATATTTAGTATTGCAAACCCTTAAGTTCTGATTCCAGTGTATTTAATTATTCATGCTGTGTTTGTCCTCCGACAGATGGGTGTACACATTTTTGACAGCTCCTCTGCTGGGCTTGGGGGTTGTCCATACGCTAAAGGTGCCAGTGGAAATGTGTCTACTGAGGATCTAGTTTACATGATGAATGGTCTAGCAATAAAGACTGTAAGTGTTAACTGTTAACTGTCATGATTATATAAATTAAATTAAGAATTATTATTTATAATAAAAAATTATCTGGTCTGTTAAATATGTGTTGTTTTGGTATTTAAAAGTTTATATATTTGAATAAAATACTTATAAAATAATGTTGTTCCAAAATTCTCCATTGTTAATTGTGGGGTCCTAGAACTAATGAAATGTAAGAATATCCTACTGCCTGTCCTAAAATTACCCTTCCTTATGTGCTAAGATAAATACAATGAATAGTCCTGAATATATTAGTCACGTTTTAGAAAGTTCTGTTAATTGCCAGAAATAAATCCTAGGCTATTACTTCATTATAACAAAATATAGCTAATAGCACTGCTTCTGGTTAATTTTTGCCCTGGAGGATTGCATGGCCAATAAAAAAATTGCTTCACATTTGAGGGGGGAAAAAAACCTTTGAAAAACATCCAGTTTATTCTATTGAAAATCCACAGTTTATGCTGTTAAAAACCATCAGCGGCACTGGCTTCTGGGTAGAGTATTTATGAGAAAAACAGAATTTCAAAATTTAGTATATAAAAGTATTCTTATTGAATTGTAAAATATGTACACTATCTCGTCTTGTCTGTTATTGAGTCAGAGCTAACATTTACTAGATAATTTTTTTTCATTATTGGCATGAGCTTCCTTTCATTTTGAAGACTTAGAACATTTGTTTTTTTAAAGTCTTCAATGTTGTTCATTTACTGTTGTTCAAGTCAGTGTCAGGACTATTGTTTGATTTCTGCTGGAAATGATATTGTTATAAACCTGGTGGTGGCGCAGATGGGGGTAGTGGTGTGAGTGTAGTCAGCCGACGCAAATCGCCCCAGGCCAGCGCTAGACGAGCGGTCAACCGTGACAAGTTACGACGGTCAACCGAGTCGAGTGTCAACAGGACGGTTTGGGAAGGATCGTCGTCGTGTACAGAGCTCAGGGGCATCACGAGAGATGTAGTCATGTGACGAATCTAGAAACGTCGAGAGATGTTCCGTCCGGTTCTAGAAGGCCAGTAGGGACCCTATATAAACAGCGGAGATGTCCAGTCAAGACTGTTCACGAGAGAAGGTTCACGGCAGGGGTTCAGAACATGGTCGACTACAGCACAATTCAACGGTGTGGTTCTGTACGGAGCATTACAGTTGAGACGACTGGCATCTTGATCTTGGTCTGCGATCGAGTCCGACACAACGAGCCTAGTGTGTGAAGTCAGTCCTAAACTGTTGAACCCAGTGCAAGCCCGGAACGAGACGGAGAGGCCAGTGCAAGAATTGATACGGCAGTACAGTGTTATCGGAGAGATATTTGTACAGTGCATGTTTTGCCAATTGTACAGTATTGGCTGTTATTTATTCAACTATTAAAGTGTTAAGTTACTCTGGAGCCCTGAGTTGTCAAGTTCTTTACGTTGGTGGTGTATGGTGCAGTTTGCAGAGAGCCTGGATAGTGAGATTCGTAACAATATATATAATTTATTTTTAAATAGAAAATTTAATAGTATTTGGTCATTGTGCTGGCCTGTCAACTGTTGGACCACTAGTAGAAATAAGCTAAGAACCTCAAGAGTCTTACTGTAGTAATTTTTAGTATATTTTTAAGAATATTTAACAAAAGAATCTTCTTTCCTTCTCAGGGTGTTGATATACACAAGCTAATTGAAGCAGGTCATTACATCTCCACACACCTAGGTAGGAAGTCTGGCTCAAAAGTGGCTCTGGCCACAAAGTCATCATTGTAACAGACACATTATGCAAGAGCTCATTTCTGAACATGAATGTTTTGCTTTTCAAGCTGTTTCAGAATTATATTGAAATCCAGAATATATTCAATGTACACAGAGTCCATAGCCAAAAACTAAAGTATTCACTTAAATATTATTGTTACTCAACCGATAGGCTCATATTATTATATTTTTTTTATTAGTTGGCAAGCAAGAATGCTGCCAAATTTTTATCTAGAAAAAAAAATTGATTGTCATAAGGCAAACAAATTGAACCCAATGAATTTTTTTTTTTGAAACAATAATTTGAAAGAAGTTTTGTCTGAACCATATACGATCCTGGATTGTTTATTGTATTTATTGTTGGGCAACAATGTCATTATGAAAGTCACAAACTTTTTAACAAATCTTGACATGTTAATTCACTCTCATCCTTTATATTTTGTTTGCTTGACTGTACTAATTACAGTATTATTGATGAAATGGATGTACATTTAATATTTACTGCCGATCTCTTGATTTGTTTGAGATTTGAATATTTCTTAATTTTAATTTATTGATGTTATTTACATTTTTGATGATGGCTCATGGAATTAAATTTGGCCAAATAACATATTTTACGAGAGACTTTTTATAAGTAAGGCATAGTGGTCAAGTGGTAAATCACTTGGCATCCCGTGTCCACCCAACTCCAATGGAGAGCTGACCTTTGTTGGAGAAGTACAGGCGGTAGATTATTGTGCCTCATGACAGCCGCTGTTAGCCATTGGTCAGAAACATTGCGCTTTACGTTATTCCCTCATGGATCACAAGGTCTGAAGGAGAAGGGGGGGTTACTTTTGTTTTTTTCCAGGAATGTCAATATACTTTCTGAAGATAGGATTCTCTTGCTAAGGAATAATTAAAGTTGCTTGAAGTTTATTCCTAACAATCATTGAATTTTGAACTTTAAATAGATCTTAAGAAAGAAATCAGTTTTTTCTGACCTAAATGTTATTCCATAGGCTTTCATCCACTTTGTTGAGTCAGAGACTTTTACTGTGATAATATCTGTTATGTTGGATGCTAGAATCTTGGAACTCTTCAATTTTGACTCATTAGGGTGTCAATTTATTCTAATTCATCCATCAGGCTTTCATTGTCTGTACAAGTAAAATGTTATTGGGTTCAAGAGAAATGGTTATAGTGTTTAAGGAACTGTAGATTTAAAAAGAAGTAAACTAAGCTACATTGAATTGGACTGTCTTTTTTTTGTTCTTCGTCTAAGTGTTGCTTATTGACGTGTTCAAAGTCTTAGTAGATGTTAGATATAGAGCTCTTTAATTGTTTTGCTAGAAAATGAATTACTGGGTATGTGATATTATTTTTATGTACTGATTGTTTGATGTGTAAATATTTGTATTTGACTTTATTTTAATAGACCATTTAGGGATGAGAGTTTTGCCAATTCACATTATTACAGACTACAAGGCTACTTAATAACATCTGCTTTTTTTTTTATTATTATAGAAGCAAAAATTATTATTCATTTTTTGCAAGAGCAATCATCAGGATAGTATCTACTAATGTTTAGATGAATCCAGAGTCATTTAGAATCTAAATGTGTGATCAAAACTCCTAGTTAAAAATAATTTTATAAAGTGTTTTAATTTTATGAGTTAGGGTTAGTGAAGTCCACAAGTCCGGTGATGTTGCTATGGTCAAATGCAGTGACCAACAGCCTTTACTTTACATATGTCAGGTGCTCTAAGAGTTGAGTCATCTTAAGGGCAGCTGAAAATTTAATTTCAAAATTGTAACATTAACTTCTTGGTCATGAAACAATAGCACTTTATAACCTGGCTAATACAAGCAACTTATAATCTAATATATTCTTGTGTTGGGTAACATAGAAAGACTTCAAAAACAAATTTCATATTCTTTTCTATATTTTATCGTTCTGAGATGAATCTGAGAAGATTGCATTGGACAGAGAACTTGTAATTTTTAAAACATATAACAATGTCTCTGTAAAACAAAAAAAAAAAGGGTAATACTCATTTTGTGTTTTTATTTCTAAAATTAGAGAGTTTGTTGTGTTGTTTGTTTCACAGTCCTACCATGGAAACTTGGATATACTTTTTCTCATTGTTTGTTTTCAGTTCCATCAATATTGTATTCTTAGATAATGGCCTTCTGGAAGAGTGCTTGATGAACTCTGTGGACTATTGTATTTCCTATTGTATTCTGAAGTTGTTTTTTTTTGTTTTACTTTGTTCTGCATGGAATGATGGGCTGATGTTAGTCTGTTGGAGCTAGAGATTGATAGTCTCACTAGCATGTTGTTTTATTGTTGTTATAATTGAGTAGTTATCATTCAGCTGTGTTATAGTTATTAATTGATCTATTTCCCTGTTGGGTTGTTGCAATCTCCCATGTTGGGAGTCACTGATTCTTGAAGCTATGAAAGACTACCATTGTTTTAATCAGCAATAAATGTTATCAGTTAGTTGACTATTTGAATGTTGTCTTTATTGATTTGAAACTTGCCCCCCCCCCCCCTTTTTTTTTTTTTTTTGCAAACATGTGTTTATTTGTGTGTTTGTTGTTTTGTGGGTAGTTGTTTTTAAAAAAGAAATTCTGTTCTACAATTCATTATTAATCAACCTAAATCAACCCCAGGAAAACCAATGACTTAGAAGAGCTTAAGTCTCTAAGTATGAGCTCATAATTATTTTCTTCTTAGAAGGAACATATGTGATTTACTAAGATAATATTTATTGTTAAGGACTTCAAAGTCCATTATGTATAAATCATATGAAATAAGAAATGTGCATTATCTTAGTATTAGAGGGCTCTGGTTGGCATGGCTGAATCTGTTAAATGCCTCCAGTAAAGATACTGTAGAAGTTTTCAACACAAGTGTTCTTAATAAAACATTTGCATTTTCAATGTAAAACATTTGAGGTTCTAACAGCTAAAACATAACTAAAGCCACCAAAACTAAATGAAAGTACCTTCTAATTATCTCATTATTCCAAAAGCTGGATAAGTGACAGATAATAAGTGTCGGATAGTAAGGCACATGTTCGTGATTGTTTTTAGAGTAGGCCTTCCCGTCCACGTACAACGCAGGTAAAGGTGGCATTCGCTATGGTGGTAGAGGAACCAGCAATATTTCGTTTGGTTTGCTTTTCTCCGAGAGCAGAGGTCATTGCTTTTTCACTGTCCATTGCTTTCTTTGTCACTATCTCTATCAACAAATGGGGTCAAGAGATGTCTACCATGTAATCAACATCAATGTCCACTGCTTTGATGTCCCGTTTAATTACATCTGCATATCGGATGAAGGGGGCGACCAGTTTTTCTATTGCAAGTTGTCCGTAGTTCATCAACCATACGGCGGACATGACCAAGCCAACGCAGATGGACATGACTAAGACAACGCAGGCGGCGTTGCCTGTATGTGGAGATTACTGGGGGAGATTTAAGCAAGTAACTAGTGCTGCTTATTCTGCCTTGACATTTGCTCCTCGAGATACGGGGGACGCAACATAAGCGGAACACGTTTAATTTGCGCTCTAGCTTCTCATATGAGGTCCGTGTTACTCTACCGTTTTAGTAAGGGTACTCGGGTGCCCTCTCTACCCATAAGAAATGATTTAGAATAAACGAGAATTGGACCAGCTCACATCCCAATTACAAGAAAAGGGACGCCTATTATAAGCTATCTCGGCATGACCAACGCATAATTTTTCGACTCAGAACCGGACACAACAGAATGAGACAACATATGTTCCGGAAGCTTAAAGTCGGGGCGAGCGAAACCTGCCCTTGTGGAGCATCACTAGAGAATGCTGACCATGTCACTCAAAGCTGCATACTATATACTATATCAAGAGGCCCGAACAAGACTCTGGTCCAAAACCCTCCTATAGAACAAAAAACTGTCTGGTCTTTTGGACTTATCGATGGTCCCGGGTTCAAGCCCTGCCCGCTCCCTTCCCCCGCCGTCCTGCGGTAGGTTTGGATTAGGAAGTAAAGTATCTTCAACTCTGAAGGAACATCCGAAACATGGAAAACATCTTACAAATAAACTATACGGAGAACCGCCTGATCTGGAAACCACTGCGCGGTTCATCTCGGATTACTGATCTGAACCGTTAGATCTATTACCGGTAATTAAAAATTCAGTTTTTAAAAACATTTTCACGGGGGGTGGGGGGTGCGAATTCTTTTGATATGGAGGGGGAGAACGCAACGTCCTGACCAAAAGGGCGGGGGGTGCTACTATGGAGTGGGGGGTGATTCCTAAGCGGCGGTAAGAAGAGGTTAAGCGATTGATTGGTGGTTATGCCGTGACAATGATGAAATTATCGTACCTAGTGCAAATGTGAAAGGATCTTAAGACATGAAAGAGTAAAGACTTTATTTTTGTTGTGAGCTAGATTTCGTTTCAATATCAGTTTATTTCATTACTATTAGATCTATATTTCATCTCAAGTTAAATCGTGAATAGCAACAATTATATCGAGTTTTTTTTCACAAAGAAGTTTGTTCAAATTATTTAAAGTTAGTATTAGCTGTTTAGAGCTCTAAGCCAACAAACGACCAACAACAGGGGGGGGGGGGGGGGGGGGGGGGGAGGTCGGCAAACAACAAAGGTTCAGACCCCTTGCCGACTTGAGCGGAAACCTGCGGCATCTTCAATTTTACAATTAAAAATTATGTAGGTAATACAATCTCCGAAAAAAAAAACACGTTTTAGGGAGCTTTCATGACGTAACTTTGGATGCACAGTGTTTGATTAATATACATGACAATAAAACCTAAAATTGTGACTAAGTTTCTTTTCTTTTTTATTACATTCTTAAAAAAACAAACTCTCGGATCTCACTATGGAAGGTGACATCGCTCCTCTGGGCTCCAGCTTCTAAAGGGGGCTCGAACGAAAATTTTGGTACTCCAGGGAGTCGCCACCTGGGAATGTGAGAAACACTACTGCCATAGAATGTTTTATTCCAAGTCATTGTATAAGTGATTTATACTTTCGATTATTTTCTTTGTATTGAACACAAGAAAAATATTCAGCGCTGAGTTGCTTCATTTGTTGGATAAATTTGTACATTTGAAAACGTTATACTGTCAATGGCTTTTGTATTTAGAGTTTGTTTTTTGTTGTTTTTTTTGGGTTTACGCTTTAACTTTCAATAAAATAAAACAAGTTAACATTTCCACGTCCATACCATATAACACTGTTGAGCAGTCAAAGTTATCGAAAATTGTATAGGCCTATATACAATTATGTACATCATGATCAATTACACTGTTCATTGAACTATACCTGCCGCAGCTCATCAGTTTTGAACCAAAATGTCAGGTTTCTGAATGCAGGTATATCCGAAATTTTTCCTAGTGCAACAGCGGTGCAAATGTGAAAGAAAAAAAAAAGGAATGTCCTAAAAAATTGGATTTAAATTAAATGCACTTTTGGTACAGTGTCCATGCAGCTCAGTCTTAATGGAATTTTTTTCTTTCTAGAAAAAAGGGGGCGGCATTTCTTAATTTCGCACGCAGGCGGCCGCAACCCTCGCGGCGGCCCTGTATACCGGTACTTTGGAGATGCAACTTTAAAGTCTTGCATAATGTGCACTGATACTCAGTGATACGGTAGTTGCTGACAATGATGCTGAATTCATCTATATTTACACATGCGAGGTAAGTAGGTCACCAAAGGTATAACTCACACATGACCTGGTCGGGACACAGGTAACTTTGACCCGGTCACAGTTATGCCGACCAATCAAAATTCTGTTCAGTACAGGTTTCGGGCCAATCATGGGATGTCAACCTGTGTGACGCTGTCATGTCGCCAAGATGGCGATCAAAACGAAAACATTCACTCTGTGTGGTCTTATGTGCACGATCGCATGTTTGGTATCAGTCATTGTTTCCTTCGCATCAGACAGATGGGTCGTCTCCACGGAAAAAGAGGTGTCTGGTTTTCAGAACCTTGGCCTGTGGTCAGCCTGCTTCTCACGCTACAGACCTCCCGCTTGGGCACTTGTGGATAAATTTTATGATGGATGTTGGTGGCTGCTCGATAGAGAAATGGACGACTTGAGAGTTTTCCTTACACCAGGTAGATCTTTCTAGATTTAGATATCAATAACAAAGGTGGAGAGATGAGCTACGTTGTTGTTGTTTTGTTTTTTTGTCTGATGTATCCATTCAGTTTAAATAGACGTGTTTCAGTCAAGGGCCACTATCAAACTATATACTATAATATACTACTGCATGTTGTGTATGCAAAATTATCGAACCAGGAAATGACTAGATCTAGATCTATAACTATACTATAAAGACTATAGTCTAGTAATTAATAGTATACTAATATAATAATCTGTTCTAGATCTAGAATTAGTAGAATCATTACAGATCTATATAAAGTAAAGGTTAAGACAATTGATCGAATGAGTTAATCTTATCCATTCTATAGTCAGACAATGGCAACTTTATGGTATTGTGACAATTAAATTGTGTTGTGAAGTAGTTGAAATTATTTCTCATCCCCTGACCTATATAAAATATACCAAGGATCACAATTATACATACAGACATGTATACATATATATCACGTATGTTTGCTTATTTTAAATTTAAACTTAGATAAATATGGCTAGGAGAGGTGATCTCTTGTGCTGATAGAACCAGGGCTGATGTGCATATTTTCAGCTTAAGGTCAGTTAAGAAGCTTTTCCATTAGATATGAGGTGATAAAAGGGGGGGGGGGGGCAAGTCTAAAGTAAGCACAATCATTCTTGTTGGAAATTTTGTCTTCTTTATATAGTAAGCGAAGAAAACTACAGTCTTGGAGTCTGTGTCAAGTGTAGGCATATTATACCTCATAGCCTTTGGATGGCTACCTGGTTGTGTGGTATTGTCATTACAATAGCCCAGACTGCCAGAGTTTGAACCCTTCCCACTGCCATTCTAGTCTAGTTCGTAGTAATCTTCCTTTCTGAACGAGCATACACATTAACAAACAAAAAGGAGAAGGATAGGATTGTTATCTAAAACACAGCAACCACAACAACCCAAACTGTAGTTTCGCACATAAATTATGTTTTATAGTTTTCAGACATTGTATAAATTGTGTTTTCTTCTTTCCTCAGGATGGTTTGTAGGCACTCAGATTCTGGTGGCAATAGCACTCACTCTGCAGCTGTTGACAGTTATCCTCCTGATAGTCAATGCTATCAACTGTTTCCCATACCACCGTCTCAAGGAGATGATAACACGAGGCATATCATTATCAGCAGCCATTATGCATGGGCTCACAGGTAGATGTCTGGATAGCCTACCATTGCAACTTACTCAGCTGCTGTCTCTTGTATTGCTTTGACTGTCTTCACACTTATTAGATGTCTTGACTGTCTTCACACTTATCAGATGTCTTGACTGTCTTCACACTTATCAGATGTCTTGACTCTCCACTTATCAGATTTCTTGACTCTCCACTTATCAGATGTCTTAACTCTCCACTTATTAGATGCTTTGACTGTCTTCATACTTATCAGATGTCTTGACTGCACACATCAGATGTCTTGACTCTACACTTAGCTGAAGTCTGGACTCTGTCTATACTATCAAATATCTTGTATCCTGTGTCTATAGTTATCAGATATCTATACATTTATCAGACTCTTTACCACTATTAAACCTTTTCTATTTAAATATACATAAAACTTAACTACTACTACAGCATTAAAATAAACAAAGCATATTCTGACAGTCATATGTACCAAGAATTTTTTCTTGGTGTAATAAACTCATGCTGCATATATACCAGTTTTAATGAAACGCAAAAATGGAATGATGTGATTAATATGTCTTGATATTTTGTGAAGTTAAATCTGATGCCTCAAATTCCAAAATAGGCCAGGGATGTGTGAAAAAATAACAGCCAAATTCATCAAGTGGAAATCACAAAAGATTAAATAGACATTATTTTAACACAAAATAAATTAATTTCAGTAATTGATTCACTAAGAAGACATAATTTGAAACTTGTTTATTGTCTCCCCTCTAAAATAAGATTTTTTCTCAGTTTTGATTATGTGCAATTTTGTTTCTCTTGAACAGGCCAAAAAACTTTGTTGGTGGCAAAACTTGGGCAACTACATTCTAATCCATACATTTGCAAAAAAAATTTTTTGTTTGTGTGTGTAATATTAGATGTGAATTGGTGTTCCCTTGTTAGAATGTATAACATCATTTAACAAATGTTTTTAAAAAATGTGTGGGATAATGCTCTTGAGACATCAAATGCATTCATTGGAGAATGTGATTGTTTCAGGCCATTTGGTGCATGCTTCAAATTGTTTGCTTGCAAGTGTTGTCAATGTGTTAAATTGTTAGGTTCATGTGTAGACATGAATCAGTATTTGACTTTACTTTTTATGTATAGATTTTTAAAAATTTAATATTTTACTTAATAGTATATATTATATAATTTAATATATTACTTAATATTTGTTTAATTTTTCAGCTATACTTCTCTCTGTGGCAGTCATCATGTTTGGGTCAAGAGCAGATAACTCTAGAACGTGGCTGGAAAAACCTGATCAGAATTATTTGTCCTGGTCCTTTGGGATTTGTGTGTTGGCAGATTTTCTTGCAATCATTGCAATGATGTTTCAGTTCCTTGAATTTTTCCGCCTTCGACAAATGCATGGCAAAGGAGGTGAAGGTCCTATAGTCCTTTTGACTAACCAGCCTCCTCCACCCAGCAACTATGCCTATAGCCGCAACCCTCAAGTACAAAGCAGCAACCCTAGTTTTAAACAGCCTGCTTATGCAGACAGATATTCCACTAAGGGGTCTCAGTCCTCACTCAATGCTAGACCACCAACAACTCCCTTCGCTGTCAGTGGTGCTGGAGAAGTCTACATTAATGGTCTTGCTGACTTTGATGAAAACCGACCCCAGCGGGTCACATCCAGACCCCCACCTTACCAAGAAAAAAGACCTGCAGATACCCTTGATTCACGGCGTGTGAATTACAACAATTCTTTTAAATCAGCAGTCAAAACAGAGCAAAATGATTATGAAGATTCAAAGAAAGTCAATCATCCTGTTTTACCAGAGTACAAGCCAAAAGCTAAAGATGATGTCAAAAAGAAACCACCTAGTACTACATCAGAAAGCTCTGATGAAGATAGTGATGCTCGCTCTGTTGAGAAACTGAAAAATGAAAAGTCTCAAACCAAAACATCATCAAAAACTAAAACGAGATCTAGCTCAGAAAAGCAAAGAAAGGGCAAAAACTCTGATGATAATAAAAAATCTGAATCTCGCAGTTCCAAGCGACGTTCAGATTCGAAGAAACGAAACAATAAAGATGAGGATTCTGATGACAGCAGAAGTCGGAGTAAAAGACGGTCTAGTTCCAAAAAGGGAAGCTCGTCTGGTTCTAAAAGACGAACTTCTCATTCTAGGGATCGAAGTCATTCCAGAGGTCGCAGCCACTCTCGAGATCGCAGTCATTCCAGAGACCGTAGCAGGTCAAAGGATTTAAATTCCTCTGACTCTGACACTGGTTCAGTTCATAGCCGGTCTCGAAAGAGACATGAAAAAAACAGCACGCTATCTCGAAAAGATACTAAAAGGCGATCAGCATCCGAAGACAAATCGCATAGCAAACATAAAAATTCACATAGGACCAAATCAAGTGGCAACCGCAGTGACGACAATATCTCAGGCTCAGAATACAGCAGTAAACCTAAAACTAGATCAAGTGACTCTGTGAAGAAATCAAGGTCACGTGACTATTCCGACAATGAGAGCATCAAAAGTAAACAAAGCAAAAAGGGAGGGAATAAACCCAAAGGCACTTACTCAAGTTATTATGAATATTAATGGGTTTTTTTTCATAATGTTGTAATATAGTTTAAATTTAGAATACTTAATTATTTTTAACGTTTAAAAGCTGTGTTTTCTATATGTATATATAAATATGTTACATATCTGTTAAATATTATTGACAAGAGGGATTTACTTAGAGTACCTTTAGGAAGGCATAAACATTCATTTAAGACAACTCCTAAATGAAGTTTTCTAAGCTCAAGGCCCAGATCACACCAACATATTAGAATTTGTTAGAAATAAAATGTTTGTAAAGGTTTGTCATATTTTTTATAAGGAATGTTGTTTTTCTTTTAAAGAATTTTTTTTATGTACATGTTTTTAAATAAGGAATGTTTATATATTTATGTTTTTTAAATTTATGATAAAAATTTTTTTGGTTGTTAAAAAGTAATTTGTTGTCTTCTTCTTGATATTACTCGCAATCCCTTGATGCCAGTATCACAAGACAATGACATGGTGGAAAGAATTTATTCTTAAGAAATTCACATGTTGTAAAGCTAATTTTCTTGTCTTGTTCTGAAATAAATTGTATTCAATATTTCATCTAGCTGTACAGAACAGATAATGTCATAATATGTAACTGTTAGTGTTATGACTTTGAGTTTCATACATCGATGAGAATTTTTTTTTGTTGAAGTATTTATTAGCAACATCTTAGTTCATTTTTTGTATATACAATGTCTATAAACGTAACTCTTTCTCTCTGTAATTATTCTCCACTTTCTGACGGAATTATTCATTTTGTTCATATATATTTCACTACCCTGTTATGATTTAACTTTAATAACTTTTTTGTTTGTTATCAGAAAATGTTATATTTGGTATACAATTAAAGGAGAATGCTTGATGTTTATAAAAGCTTATTTCGCGAATGGAACTTAGACATGACTGTGGATAATTCTCCATTAAAACTATATCTAGGCAATGTTTCATTATCCAAATTGATAAAAAGGTCTTTTTGATGATAGTTATTTATATTTTTACAAAAATTAATAAATAATATATATAAAACATTTATGTTAATTGTCATGAAGTCCCTATCCCATGTCACACCCCTATAAAAAAAATTAATATAGAAATATAGAGCCTTTTTTGGCTCCCACTCTTTAAAAACATCAGTTGTTTTTTTTGTAAAAACACAATGAAAATTGATCATTGATTAGGTTGCAGAATGGAGTAAAATCATGATGATATCGTTGATTAGGAGAGAAAGAGTTAAGTGAAACTATTTAGAAATTTTAAATTAGAAATACAATTTCTTTTTTCTTTAAATTCAGCGATACAATTCTTGTTACTAACTAACAAGTTATTCTCTTTACTTCTAAGAAGTATTGCAATAAACACCGCGGGAGTTTCTTTTAGTAATTGCTCATTTGATTTGAAATGAAGTCTGCACAAACCTTTCAAGAATTATCTTGATTTGGTCGTGTCTCACGTGGTGAGTGAAATTTTCAACATTGAACATTTTTAGTCTTCATTCTGAGTTGTCAGACTTGGTTTCCTTATCACTGTAGCCTTGGCTCTCTTTGGGTGATTGGTGGCTGAGGGATAAAGCGCTTGACTTCCATACCGAAACATCTCCAGGTGAACACTGGGATGTTGAACTCAGTATTTCGTTACCAACTCTAAATGAGTAACTGACAGAATTAGTTGAAGTAAAGGCTCTTGAGCATTTGTGCTGGCCTCGTGAAATCCTATTTAAATGTCAGCCATAGAAACATAAGCATCTTCTGTTCCCACAGATTGCAAGGTCTGAAAGGGAAACCTTTTCTTTTTTATTTTAGGATTTTCTTAACTATGGACAATACTCATCACATCATTTAATAACAGAATAGTTTTCCTTATGCAGTGTCAATTGACTAGACTAAGAAGTAGATGTATATTATTGTCTAGGTTAGAAAATCTAAATCAACCACCTGCGGACAATGGTTATGCTTGCCTTGGATGTGGCAAAAGATGTAGGCCACAGCTGGGGCTGCACAGCCATGGGAAATACTGCATTCATCACAAGTCTTTGGACTCAAAGACAATCCTTATTATTATTAGGTTAGACAATGCAGAATAGTGGTATGTCTCAACCAGTGTTTCTCTGTGTTCAGTGGAATACTAAAGCCTGAGTAGCTGTTCCACAAACTACTGAAATAATTAGGTAGTAGGCCACCAGGCAAATTAATTTCTCTTCACAAAATAAGCCAAGTGTTCTGCTAAATACTCAGAATGTATGAAGTGTTCCGTCAAGTAAAAAACATGGGAAACACTGGTCTAGTCTGTTTACAATCACTGCAAACTTAATAAGTGAGATTTTTTTTAATTTAATTTTTTTTACATTGCTTAGTTATCCAAAGTTTCTAAGTATACATTTTTTCTTTGTGTATTCTTCTTTCAACCAATAGTTTAAAGTGAGTTAAGTTCTCACTATCACCATAGCTGAAATGATTTTTTTCTAACAACATGTCAGGATTATAAACTGCTAGTCCTTTGACAGCAAAGGTTGAAATGGTGTTGGAGTCAGTTCAGGAAGTCTTTTTTTGTACATCTACACTAGCAGATAATAACCTTGTATATAATTATGATTACTTATAGTTTTTCTGTTATTTCCTCCTTAAAATCTGCTTTGTTGTTATTGTCAGGCAGTGTCTCTATTATAATTATTATTTGGTTGTTGTTTTTTATAGCTATGGAACAAATATAATGAAATGTGTTTACGAAAGTTTGTATGACATATTAACTGTGTATTGTTTGAATGGTATTTATGATTAGAGAGTGAAATTGTTGTCAAAAAGTTGGTTTTATTTTTATACAAATGTGTAAATATGTTTCTATTTTTAAAACACATTTCAACTGTGTATGTAAATAAAAAACTATGCCTTATCTACATTTTTTTCATTTTCTAAGTAATTTAAAAAAAATTTTTTTTTCAAGACAGCAATAAGGTATGGTTAAACATAAACTTTTGTCAAAGTCATTCCATTCAACACATTCCCAGACGGCACAGGGCTTATATTTGACATGCCTAAGACACATTCAAATCATTTCAAAAGATTGTACAGTGATCTCCTGTACCATAGTTCATCCCATTCAACAGATTGTTTAATGTAAATAATCATTTATTATCATCTACACTTTGAAATATATATTTTGTAAGATAAATAAAAGCTTTTCTTTAAGAATATATTTATAAGCAATGTCATATACATAATTCTTTGAAGTTTGAAACTTGAATTTTTTATATTTTTTCTTACTTATTTATCATTATTGTCCAAGTCTCATGGAGTGATGTATTGCTTTTATTTATGTGACCGATGTGCACAGGTGTCTAAATGCTGGATAGTAAGTTACCTATTTCTCGAAGGAAAAGCTTTCACAAACTTGTTTGAACTCTTAATGAAAGTGGTCAGCCTGGGTCTGATGGAATGATCTGATAAATGTACGGTTTGATGCATTGTTTATTTCTACAGAATTTAATGCACTTGTGGGTGGCAGAAGTGAGTGTAAGGTGACTTATGGCCATACATTTTCTTGTATTGCTGATTGTGTATGCATCTATCAGTTAATGTAGCCTAGGTTTGATGGAAATAATGTTAAATAGTATTACTAATATTTGTGAACAGTTTTACATGATTGGGGATAGATTATAATTTTGTTAAGTTAAAATTCATACAAATAAATCTAGCATATTTTAAGAATTTCAATTAGAAAAATTGTTTCTGCATCAAGAAATACTTCTGTCAGACAAGTAATTGAGCCAGAAATCTAAAAATTAAATATATTTTGACATTCATTACCATTATGATTTTCTTTTTAGTTTGTTTCAATGTAACACTTTCTTAAAGGGGATACAATTCTTTATTTACTAATTGCTGACATTTAGGTCTGTAGTTTTGAAATCTCTAGGTGTAAATGTCTCATTTTGAAGGCTGAGAGTAAAAGTTGGTAGCCATAATTCATTGGTACCCTAAGTTTATTTGTCAAGGTTTAAAAAAACAAACAATTAGTTTGATATATATTACTAGGGTCTGCAGACAAGGTAAGGAATCAACTTTTACCATCATTTGTTATGTTCAATCACTCTTTCATCATCATGTGCTCAATTTTTTTTTATTGTATTTTTTCATATTGTGAAAATTATGAATTTTGTGAATAATTATTTTTTGTTTACTACTGAAATAAATTTTGAACTACTTCATTGTTTGATATATTTTTGTTGTTCTTATAAATTTTATTTTTTTATGAAAAGCTCTTTATAAAAAAAAAAGTTAAATAAAGGGAGACTACATCTCATTGATGTGTAATTTACAAAGAGAATGTATATTTAACAAATTGTTCCCCCTTCGAGTGGTAGTTATTATTTAAACAATTATGATAGATAGATGTCCTCTTTTTCTTTGGTAATGGTGCATCCTGTGGGATACAGAGCTAGTTAGATCATACATGTCATTTCATCCGACATTTGTTCCAAAAAAAATTTTCCTCCATTACCTCCTCGTCATTTACAAGGTGGCCCTTTTACTTCTGCCAGATTCTCCTTCAGAGTGTGCTCCCTTGAACTTTCATCACCTCAAACATTTAGCTTCATTTGCTTGGGTTAAGGGGTTAGGTTGTTTGTTTTTTTTTAGTCTTTTCTCTAGATTTATTAGGCATCCTCCATAATTTTTTCTACATACTTCGGTACCATAAACCAGTTAGTCCGTTTATTTAAGGTTTTTAGAGCTATCACATTTATTTTCTCTGGTGGTTGGACTCATCTCAGTGTTTACAGTAAAATACACTATGTTCTAATGAAGCTATTCTTCTATGACCAACGCATGATACGTCGCCTCCTCACGAGATACGGCAAGATGAAGTACATGTTTTCAAAAAGATATAAACTTTGTGGAGTAGCGTTGTAATCTTTGCAGAATGCTGACCACTTCTGCTTAGCTTGACTTCTGTATCAACAGGTCAGTTTCGGTTACCGGTTCCAAAATAACCTTCTCAGTCATAAGATAAACTCTGCGAAGGGCTCTCTGATATGAAAACAACTGCCCAGACTACAGTTCATTTCAGATATTAAAGAATTATTTGACATCACAGAGTTAGGACTAATTATTTGAACTCTCCAATGATAGAAATAGAGACGAAATCAAAGTCAATTTTACAATATTACATAGATGTATAAAGATGGTTAATCTCTCTCTCTCTCCTTTTCTTACTCTCCTAAAATAAGTAAAATATAAGGAAACGCAATTTCATAAGTAAATGAATTATTTAAAGGATGATTTTATATCTGATATATGCACCTAATATACTTACATTCTGGATGAGTATATTTTATGCTTCATTTTATTCTTCTGAATGTGTTTGTTTTATTCTCTATTTTGTTCTTCTGAATGTGTATGTTTTATGCTCTACTTTGTTCTTCTGAATGTGTATGTTTTATGCTCTACTTGTTCTTCTGAATGTGTATGTTTTATGCTCTACTTTATTCTTCTAAATGTGTATGTTTTATGCTCTACTTTGTTCTTCTGAATGTGCATGTTTTATGCTCTACTTCTTCTGAATGTGTATGTTTTATGCTCAACTTGTTCTTCTGAATTTGTATGTTTTATGCTCTACTTTGTTCTTCTGAATGTGCATGTTTTATACTCTACTTGTTCTTCTGAATGTGTATGTTTTATGCTCTACTTTGTTCTTCTGAATGTGCATGTTTTATGCTCTACTTGTTCTTCTGAATGTGTATGTTTTATGCTCTACTTTGTTCTTCTGAATGTGTATGTCGTAGCCTTAAACAAAAATATAAGAACTTCATATGAACAAAACGTTCTGCCACATCTAATGGCAATGTCTTCGATATCAAAAATTAAGAATGAGTCCAGTGCTTCACATGACCACGCGAACCCAGTTCCTACATGCATATTTTCCCACATCTGATGCAGACAAAGCTGTTGTCCGCAAGGTGTCTATTTAAGTTATCTCTACGTCCCCTGCGCCTGTCTGACACAACGGGTTTAGTGAGAGCTATCCAACTGGCTCTTTCAGAGGCCATCTGCTGCCAGCTACTTTCCTCTATGCCAGTGGGGGGGCGAAATGAAGGCTGCGGGTAAAGAGGGGAGGGGGGCACTGTAAAATTTGCAATGAGTTTTAAAATATATTTTACGCTCAACCCTGATGTTTAAACTAGGCGTTCCACTCAAGACATATCGTTTTCTTTCAATAGACGTGTTCTAAATAAAGCTAGGCCAATAGATAAACGCAGACAAAACGTAGTCGCTGAATATATATATATATAGATAAATATATAAAGTAAGGCAATCGTGACAGACATTTCTACGCGTCCTTCGCAGACGCACTTAGCTGATGTCCACGCCTGTGCTAGCGGCTCTTCTGGGTGTATCATTCAAGACCTTCTATCGGGGGTCTGAATAAAGCGGAGTTTTGTTGAATCCGTACCAAGTAGAGCGTTCAGTCGAATAGTATCACAGATCATAAAGCAAACAAAAGGGTCAAACTAATGAAAGATCAATACTGTTTACTCAGATCAGCATTGAAGAGAAAAAAAAAAGGGGGGGTAGGGGTGAAACCAGTATGCTATCATTTATCGCCCTTTAAATTCCCACTCTTGTCTCTAAATGAAAAGGAACTTTCAATACTCGTTTTATTGGTGCCTTTTTTATAGAGATAAAAGTATTCTTATATACGACATATTTTTCTATATTGCGTTAAACCGCGTTGCTATTAAATGACACGTTGTAGATAATCAAATATGTGAACTCATCGATAAAATGTCATAGTGCTATATTGAAAGTTATGATTTCTATATCTCGCCCTATCCAATCCCTCTCCTGTGCTTCATTTATTTTCCTCGACTCCCCCCCAGCCGGGTCTCATACTTTCTCTATTAAATCGCACACTTGACAAAGAACCGTAACGCATTGACGCAAATAACGTGTCCGATGTCATTGCTTCCCCTTATGTGGTTAAAAATATCGACTTACTGTTTTGTTTATTGAAGCAGTTTAGAGGTTTATTTTGTGAGGACATATTAGTGCAGCGATAGAGGGGGAAATTATTTCATAGGTAAGTAGAATTCATTTATCAAGTATTATTTTTTTGATTGTCTTAATATGAATTAGATTTGTGTTTATACGAAGACTCTCTTTAAATCATAATTTTTATGATGATTCTTTTTATTCGTGAATTGTAAACGTCTCTGTTCTGTTTTTGTTTATATCTATAAATTGTTTCATTATAACATTATTTCAACAACTAGTAGAACAGAACTATTTTTAAGAAATAGTATTTATTGGGGGACCATAAATATAGATATAAAATTTAGTTAGGGTAAATTATCAAATAAATCATTCACAGCGTCCAACGAGATTTAAACTCTGGATCCTTATTTCGAATGTCAGACAGAAATTACTGAAGGCAAATGTCTAAGCATGGCAGGATTTTTGTGGAGGATCCTGCACTTTTTCGATTAAGAAACTGGAACCGACACAAAATAGAGCAGTGAGATTAATAACAACCGATTATTCACTTTCTATTATAGTAACACCTTTAGTAAATTTCAAAGCCCTTCATGATAGAAGACTTTACGCACAGATTTGTTGTTGCTGCTCTAGAATCTAGATCGTTATCAAATTGAATCACGTGACCGATCCAAACTTATTGATACAATTACACTTCGTAGAAGCTTGTTGTTGTTTTTTTTTTTTCATTTTTCCTTACGTTTTCCCTTTTTCTAGTCAGATTTGTTTAAAATAGTTTAAATATCAGTTTATTTCATCTCAAGTTGGGCTTTTTCTAGATTGTAACAAAAGTTATATTTAGTTTTGTTCACAAAGAAGCTATTCACGCGATTTCAAGTTTTATAAGTTAAAATATGAATCCTCTACAGCGTTTTAAGTTGTCTACCAGAAGTCTGGGGCTACAAGTCAACCGCCGTCAATAACAAGGTAGAATCACGAAAGTGATACGTCAGAGACAACGAAATGTGAAATAAAAACACAACCGTCAAATGTTTAACTGTTTAGTGATTTAGATAATTAGCTTTTTGTATTTGATCGAAAAGTTTGTTTTGGAAAGGGGTGGTTTCGCACCGGGTGACACCACCTCCAGCCTCGCCTCTGCAAGACCGTGAATAACACTGTTATATTAACAGATATCGGTCACAGTGGTAAACAAAGAACGTGTAAGACCTTAGAATGACTAGCCAACCATACTTCTCAGTTCAGATGCTTGATAATATAGAATATTACGGCTAGGGTTCAAACCCATGCCTCGAAGTTCGGTGGCCCAGGGTTGTAATATTTAACCACTATTGCCAAATTTCGTCAAGTAGACCTGATTGTCCCCTCCCTTTTTTTGGCGACATTCTTCTTCGTGTCGCTAAGTCTATTGAGTATGATTTATATGTAGATTTATGTTTTATTAAAATACAAAGAAAAAAAACACACACACACATTGTGACAGAGACGTAACCTATATTATGATGTCAACACATAGGCCCTATATCAAATCTTCGATTACGTATATGTTATGTTTACCTTGAATGAGTCAACACTAGCAGGGGACATTGCATGAAGGATTTAAGAAAGGTTTTTTTTTAGTCTAAACTAGCATTTGCACAATTTGTTTTTTTAACAACAAAAAAGTTGGTCTCTCACCCTTTTCTTTTATTCTTTCTCCCATCCTCTTAATTTCATCTTCCTCTCTACTACAGTTTTCTCTATTTCTCTCATTCTCATCTTTCTCTATTTCTCTTTCTCTCATCTTTCTCTCATTCTCATCTTTCTCAATTTCTCTTTCTCTCATTCTCATCTTTCTCAACTTCTCTTTCTCTCATTCTCATCTTTCTCAATTTCTCTTTCTCTCATTCTCATCTTTCTCAACTTCTCTTTCTCTCATTCTCATCTTTCTCAATTTCTCTTTCTCTCATTCTCATCTTTCTCAATTTCTCTTTCTCTCATTCTCATCTTCTCAACTTCTCTTTCTCTCATTCTCATCTTTCTCAATTTCTCTTTCTCTCATTCTCATCTTTCTCAACTTCTCTTTCTCTCATTCTCATCTTTCTCAATTTCTCTTTCTCTCATTCTCTTCCTTCTCTATTTCTCTTTCTCTCATTCTCTTCCTTCTATACTTCTCTTTCTCTCATTCTCTTCCTTCTATACTTCTCTTTCTCTCATTCTCTTCCTTCTCTATTTCTCTTTCTCTCATTCTCTTCCTTCTATACTTCTCTTTCTCTCATTATCATCTTTCTCTATTTCTTTTCCTATCTTTTTTTACTCCCATTTTCAATTCATCCTCTTCTTCTCTTCTCTGTTAGTTTTGGGTAGTCCTGACTTACAGAAGTAAAAGAAGTAGCTGCAGCGCCTGCTTTTTTTTTTACATGCTACAAAATGTTGACCTAAACGTGACAGACCGACGAATGGACTGACAGATAGATCTCGCAAAATTAAGATACGATTTTCCCCTTTCGTCGTTAGCTAAATTAAAAAAAAGAAAAATGCGAAATTAAATGATCCATATATATATATATCTATATATGGATACGCTATTGTGATTTTTATGGCTCTAACTATTATGGTCCAATATTTATTTGAAAATAAAACTTGGGGATAAAAATGCATAAATCGACCACAACGAGTGTTAGAAGAAGCCTGATGCTTAAACCAACTGGCCTGAAGCAAAAATGATTAAGGGTGGGATTAATCAATTTGTAGGCAGTGGCGTAGCATCCATGGCGCGAAGGGGTTCAATGAACCCGGGCCCACGACCATTAGGGGCCCATTGCGCTTGGCGCCATGACTCTTGACTTGATGAGAACTTGGGGATGACACCAAAGTGAAAACATAAATTCACTTTTGTAAAAACCGATAAAAAAATAGAATTTAAAAAGCTCCCTCAAAATATCTTGAACGTTGTACCAAAATTAATATAAACTTCAAACCCAGTGTTTAATGTAAGGATTTGCTTTGCATCGGGTTTTGCCCTAAGCGTTCGTTCAAGGTGACAATCGTTTCCATATTGTCCCATTCTTTTTTTCCTTGTCTGTTCATAAAACCATTGGTAGTAGTACAGGAGGGGGGGGGGGGATGGGGGAGAGTTTGGTTAAGTAATAGGGTTAGTTCAGATTTCGATACAGCTGCAAATTATTCAATTTTCTCAAAGCTTAATATGTTTTTATTTTGTATTGTATTTAAAATATGTAATATCAACACACCTCTACAGTCCTCATGAGTCTAAAGCTTCCTATCTACTAATGTAGTAGATTTACAATTTTTAAATACTAATGAAGTATGGATTAATCATATTTTAAAGTTTTATTTTAATTCTTTATACTTTAATAATTGTGAAATGTGAGAAGTTATAATAATAATAATAAAGAAGAAGAAAAAAGCCCACAAAAGAGGCGAGAAGGCCCAAATAAGAGGCATATAAAGCCCAAACAAAAGAGGCGAAGAAAAAAGGCCCAAGGATTCCTATGATAAAGCTAAAATTGAATGGCGCAAATTCTGAAGTTTCCTTTAAAAAAAAAACAACAACTAATGATGTAGATTCACAATTTTATATACTATTTAAGTACAGGCTAATCGCATTTCACAATTTCTGTTTAATTCTTTATACTTAACTATTTACGAAATGTGAGAACTTATAAATTAAAATAATGATAATAATAATAGAAAGCCCACAAAAAGAGGCAGGAGGGCCAAAAAAAAAAAAAAAAAAAAAAGAGGCAAAGAAAAGAGGCCTAAGGCCCAAGGATTCCTATGATGACAAAGCTAAAATTGAATAGGTTTTCTTTAAAAAAAAAAGGAGCAAAAAAAAAACAACAACAGTATTCTATGGTCTGGACGTGGATGCGTTAACCTGTTTGTCTTGTGTGTTTTTTTTACCTTTACCTATCCCTTAGTCTGTTGGACCGTTGGGGCACCAAACATGACTCGTCGACCGTCTTTCTCCATTCCTTCCTCTCCCTCTCTCAACGGCATGCTCGTCTATTCCTTTATGTTGTCCTCCCATCGCTTTCTGCCTCTTCTTCTTTTTCCTGGTTCTGTTCGCTGAAGGAACCAACTGGTGTAAGATATTCAATAAAGAGGATGCACAATATAAACTTCATCGGATTCAATAGGTTCTTTTTAAATGATTTATTCATCCTGGAAAGTCTTCATCGCATTGTTTTGTATTGTATACAAAATGTTAATGTAATCATTATATCAGAATAAAAAGGATATGAAATCTAACCAAAATAAAGATAACATTAAATATTTAGCAAGCCAAAGAAACATCAGAGTGTTAACATAGGAATTGTTCAAGTTGAACATGCTTGTGCTATTACAATTAAGGAGGTAATCGAATTGGGGAGCAGCTTTATAACAAGATCTAGAAGATATACAGCTAACTAAATTGATCATGGATTAGTTCCATTCTCTGAGAAATGCCTAGTATTTGGTTGAAACTTGGTTCATAGCTCTTAAAGAAATTTTAAAACGCCATAAATATTTATACAAAAACCTCAGAAAATTGCTATGAATATTCAAATTTTACAGGAAATCAAAGCCCAACAGATTCAAAACGAGATAATAGATCTGTCGGGCAATGCAGTTCTGGAAAAAATAACTGGTACTTTAGGACATCCATTCTACACCATTTGTCTATTTCATTGGTGGCAGCGCTCAAGACAAATAAATAGTTTATATCAAATTCGTATTTTTTAAATATTTTTTTTATACTGCTTGTGATCTCCGTTGACGGAACATCCAAAGAAATAGAAATTAGATAGTTATTTCTAGTTTTTTTTTTTGTTTTTTTTTTATGTGAGAATCAGACGTCAGCAGAATTTGCTGAACAAATGCTTCGAGAAATGAAACAATATTTATCATTAAATAAATTACGAGGCTAAAGCTATGAATGTGCTTCCAATATGACTTGATACTAGAATGGCTTTTGGGTATTGTTTCATCAGAAGAAACCGCTCGTGAATTTAGAAATAGATGCACTGGTTTCTTACTTTACTACTTAGAAGACCAGAGAAATATGTTCAGTAAATAAATATTCGATCTATTTACTGTTAAATAATAGACGTAGAACTAGATACTAGTTTGTATCAATGTTTTAAAGTTTGATACCTAGAATTGTTTTAGAAATGTAAATGTGTAGAATGGGAACTTGGACTCATAAACATTTCTTTACATATTTGAAACTCCGTTACCTCGTTTCATTCTGTTCATAAATTGTACAACCATTGACTTTTAATTCGTGTTGTAGTTCTAACAGAGTCAAAGAAGATTAAAAAGCGTCTTTATTGCATTGGAATGTCTTTTAGTCAATGTACCGATACATTCAGATTGCTCAATTGTTTTGTCATAGCCTACAGTGAAGAAACAAGTCCTTTTATGTTTAAAGTGCCTTTTTAATTGTGTAACATTTCAACATAACATATATACACGATATATACAGATACCCACCTTCACTCGCTGACTTTCTCTCTCTCTTGTTTTCACCTCGTCACTTCCTCCAAGTCCCCTAACTCTCGATGCTCAACACTTGACCGTGTGTCACGGTTGACCACACAGTAACCGTGTCACCACACCTACATTGTATTCGTCTTATTGGGGGAGGGGCCCACCAATATATTCTTGAACCCGGGCCC
Source organism: Biomphalaria pfeifferi (assembly GCA_030265305.1). Classification (NCBI taxonomy): domain Eukaryota; kingdom Metazoa; phylum Mollusca; class Gastropoda; family Planorbidae; genus Biomphalaria; species Biomphalaria pfeifferi. The sequence goes on from JASAOG010000011.1 coordinate 6,493,277, forward strand.
ACGGGTATCATGCTACTCCACTGTTTGTAGGTGGAAAGACCTCAATCAACTGGTTGAAAAGAATGTCTGTATCCTAAAGTTTTAATATGAAGTTAAAAAGACTAGCCTCACTATTATGATAGAAATTGAGATGACCTTTTTACTGGTTCTATGTTTCAGAGTTTAATTGAGCTTAGAATGTAGTTTCAGCCAAGGTTGACCGTTAGGACATACACTACAAGCTTAAAGTCACATTTCTTCAAGCGAGATCGTTAACACCAGAAAACACACAAGTTGACTTACTCTTAGGGCCAATGAGGGCCATGGCCCCTCTAAATATCTCCTTCCTCTTATGTTTGTTGATATTTGCAACGTGCAGAGCTGAAAAGGTGAGCATAGTTTGTATTTTTAAATTGTAATATCGTAATTATTATAACTCTGACCGGTGTGATATCCATCCAACCTACAAAAATATTAGCATCGTGTTTCTCCTTCAAAACCTTCCTTTATATTAGTTTATATTTAATTGGGTGAATTGTCAAATGTATTCCAGTTAAAACAGTACACGAGCCATTGACTCAAGAATATTGGGGAGCATTATTACGAACAGTGGTATGGCAATACCTAAATTTGGGGCAGAAATAGTTTACAAGGTCCTCTTGCGCACATAAAATGATGATAAAAATTTGAAAGACTCCCATTATGGACAAGAAAAGAGGAACGAAACAAACGCCCATGTCATGCTTTTGGAGGCGCGGTGGCCGAATGGTAAAGGACTTGGTTTCCTAGCCGGAGAACTCAGGGCTCGAATCCTAGTGATGACGGATTTTTAATTTTGGTATCTTTAGGGCGCGTCTGAGTCCACTCTGCTTTAGTTGGAAAAAAAAACGGTTGGTCGTTGTGCTAGCTACAAGACACCCTCGTTAACCGTGGAAAACAGAAATAGGTCTGAAAGAACTTTACTTTACATGTCCTGCTTTTAGCCCTGCTGAACAATGTTGTAATTTATCTTAAGGAACATATCTGCTTTGATAGATTAAACTGCAAATGCTAAAAGTCTTTCCTGACCCACTTTGTGTGGTATTTTTTTTTTTAAGATTATTATTAGTTTTACTGTTGAAAAGCTCTTTTTAGAGGCGACTGTACTTCAGATTTTTTTTAACAACTTTCGAACGACCATACAAATATTTGGGTAAATTTTGTTTTGTTTCATGTATTGGTGTAGCTGCTTAACATCTTCAATGAAAATGTGTACATTAGGGATCAAGTTTTGTAATTCCTTATATTTTTCGTTAGAGTCGCGTTCACTGATCTCTCCCACTCCTAAGGCTAGTTCCTCTCTTCACATACTTTATAATTTGCTTAAATTAGAGACTCAAAGGCGGCCTCAGGGGGTGGCGAGTGGTGCGACTGCTATTGAGAGAATCTTATTGTCACCGCAAGCCCATCGTGCAAAGTATTCATGGTGCTGATATTACACTCGCCCAGAGCCCCGCGCATCGCTAAGATCGCCTCTGATAGAGAAGACCAAAATGTTGATATTGTTTATTATAGAATCAATTATTGTATTTTAAAGAATCAATAACTGTATCTGGACTCTACAATAATAATGTAATAATATGCGTGAATCAGCCTGGAGAACTAACAACTTGGCAGAATTTAAGTCACTGTTTAACAAGCATGACTAGATTCACGTCTGTAAGTTATACAAGCTCAAGAATATAACTATCTAGGAACAACCATCAACTACAAACTGAAATGGAGTGAACAGTGTCAAAACCTCTACACAAAAATTCATCATCGACTCTTCTTAGAAAGCTAAGAAAATTTAACATCGACAAAACAATTATTAAACTTTTTTATACAGCAACCATCAGCAGTCTAATTAACTTTGCCATCACCTGCTGGTATGGTATTTCTTCACTGACACAAAGACTTAGACTAAATAGACTAATTAAAAAAGCATCGCATATCACTCGAATACAGCTACCATCTCTTGAAGAGCTTTTTCATGAAAGATGCCTTTCAAAAATACTCACAACCTGCACCCATTAAACCACTGTTACATAAGATCTAAACGAAGTGGGCGTCTCCTTTCCATTAGAACTAAAACAGAAAGATTTAAAAATTCCTATATCCCACTTTCGGTCAGAGTGTTACAAATTCAGCTGTCGTCATCGAGAAGTACATAGAAGTCAAATTCATAAAGCGCTGGTTGTGGCTGTGTATGTGTTTCGTGAGTGAATGTTGTTCGAATTTTTCAACTATACTGTTATTGTAAAGTAGTTACGCTGATGTTGTCAATTGTAGTCATACTGAATTTCCATTTGATTGGATCAATAAAATTATCTTATCTTATCTCTTATCTTATCTTATCTTATAAGACAAGAATAGACTTCATTAGCTACCAGTTAGCTCTGAAAATATTTTCAATATCTAATGCGGTATTTTGTAACATTTTGACTTCGAACAGCCTAACATCACCATTGCTGAGAAGGTGGTCAAGCTGTACGAAGACGTCATGTCACCAACAGTCCTGACAACAGTCCAGTGCGAAGACCCTATCGACAAAACGGACCCCGTAGCCTTTGGGGCCATCAAACCGACCACAAACTGCGAAAAGTGTTTTCTTGTTTTGCCAGTTGACTTGGGTTCGTATGTGGTTTAGAATTGTTATGGTTAGGGTATTGCTTATAATCTGGGTTATTATGTTTATATTATATTATATTTTTTTAATTAACGTATCTACGTTTACAATATTTAAAATATTTGGGGGATCGATATAATTTAGAATGGGAGATTTTATTAGAATAGGAGATTTATAAGAATGGGAGATTTTAAAGTGACATGTCGCAATTGAATTTTTTCCACTTAAAACTGCATTATTTTAATCTAATGATGCAATGAGATTTTTAAAAATTGTGTTTTCTACCGGAGACTGGTAATTAAATCATGAAGTCCTAAAACTTGTAATGTACTTCTTTGTGGAAAGGAGGAGGGTTTTAAAACGTTGCTGCCATAATGCCTAGATGTATATATATATATAGGCCTAGATCAACAATAAAATACCTTTGATTATCATTACAGTAAATAAATCTAGCGGTATAATGAAGCAAGTGAAAGTTCTCCCTTTCAAATCTTGCGAAATAAAGGGCAGACGATGTAAAGGTCATCTGTTTCTTTGGCACACCTTTAACGAGGGTGTCATGATGCCAGCACAACGACCAAGCGTCTTTACTTAATTAGGGAAGAGAATAATGTAGTAGTAGGCCCCCCAGAGAATGTATTTTGTCCCTACTTTTTTTTTATCTCCTCATGTGTCATAATTAGATAAGGTTGAAAAGAAACATGGTTCTATTTAAATGCAGTAATTTAATCCAGTGAGGGGGATTAAACTACGGCCCGTGAGTCGTATTAGGTCCGTGGCGCATTGAAAGTTCTCTACAGTTTTTAATTTTTTTTTTTTAGTTTGGCAATCAGTGTGGAGATTTAACAATTATTTTAAAAATACATAAAATTTTAATATCAAATACAAGCTGATTTATTCTGGGAAATCGATTTTATTACCCCCCTCCCCCCAATAGTATTTCACCATTATGAGCATCCCAAAGCGTATTTTAAAATGTAATTCCTTATCTTCCTTCTTGCATTCTGTAATTTTTTTAGAAAAAAAAGGATTATTCTAATTTAGCCTCCTATCGGAGATTTGCATACGTGGAGGCAACTCCATGAATAGAAAGCTTATTGGTGTATCCGGTGTACAGACTAAAGGAATTATTGCTAAGCTTTGTTTTTTTAAAGGTTAAATGATGTATAATTTGTGTGCACTTTTTAGCCCTGCAGAATCAAATGTTCTCTCATGGGTCTCTAAGCTCTTCAGCTTTCATTTAGTTTGCAATATTGACGTTCATTTGAGCGTCCTTGGCATTGTTTAGTTTATGGTGAAATTCTCCAATGCTTTCATCTTTCATTTGCATTTTATTTATTTCTCGGTGGCAGCTCTCGGAGAGTACGAGATCAAGTTTTTTCCATCTGTGGCGACCCTGGACTTCAACACCTGCCCAGAGTACAATCTGACCTTGACCTGTTCGAATAATGTTGACCCAGACACTTCTGACACCTTATACATCCGCCTTTATCCGAATTCGCCACCGGAGTTCACGCTCGGACTTGCAAGTAATAGAGCTAACAGAACTAATAGAGCTAACATAACTTACATAACTAATTGGGCTAACAAAACTATGAGAGCTAACATAGATAAATGAACTAATATAGCTGATAGAGCTAACATAGCGATTAGAGCTAACTGCTAATAGAGATAAGCGCTTACAGAGCAAATAGAGCCATCCCTGTGTGTTTGTTTTATATGAGAGTTCAAGAAATTGTAACTCATTTAGTATTTTGCTGTACACTGCATAAGTACAGTTGACATTCTCTTGTTGGACCAAAGTATAAACACAGGACGTTTAGGCCACGAGGCCTTGATCAGCAACAAACAAAAAAGACAAAAAATTAATACGAAATTGGCTCATATTTTAGATAGTACCTTATCAATTTTCCCAATCATAAATGCTGATTCCACATGTCTTATGAGAATATCAATATATCTCGAGTGTTGGCCACCTTTAAGAGCGCTTTCAAACGCACATATCTCCATAAAGAAGTCTCTAGCGGAAGGGATTGCATCGCGTAGTAAAGTTCCCCTTTCTGACCTTGTGGTCTATAGGGCAGATGATGTAAAGGTCATCTGTTTCTGTGGCCTACGGTTAACAAGGGTGTCATGTGACCAGCACAACGACCAACCGCCTTTACTTTTCCCTAACTAATGTCAGGTACCCATTAATTGCATGGCGTAAAAACTACTTTAAAATCTTTCAAAAAAAAAACTTTAAAAAAAATTTCCATCAACATCGAAAAGATTATGAGCAATAGCAAGAAACTCTGCATCAGACCCAACGGGGTGTCCAGTATGAGAAATAGGCTTTTCAAAGCGAAAATGAGACTCCAAAGCCATTTTCAAAATCACAGGAAATGAGATTATGCTCATCTTTGACTACAAATTAGGTCAATTAGTTTGGAAGGGAATAACTAAGACTGCCTGCTCTTGTCGTATGCTGGACTATCATTTGGTCGTCGCGATGGCGGTCACGGGTCTATAGTTCATACCCTGTCCGCTGCCTACTCCCGTCGACCTGCGGAAGGTTTGGATTAGGATGTTGGTTATCATTATTTTTGGAGGAACATCTGAAGCAAGTAAAACAATTAAAATGTAAAACAGATTTCGCAAAATATGTATTCATGAAATTCTTGCGATAAAAATAATGGTTGTAACTCTTTTTTCTTTGAAGTGTCTGATTATTATTATGTCTACTGACGAAGGCCGCCTAGTTTTATGTTCTTATTTTTTTTTTTTTTTTCTGCTTTCAGTTAACCTCCCTTTGACCAACACCAAAAGTTATACAGCTAATCAGTTCATTTATCAAGTCGAGGCCACCGACCCAGACCATGATCCCATCTACTACACTATGAAGACGACGCCAGCTTCTTCAAGCTTTGCGATTGGATACAGTAAGTCACGTGATGATGTAGCTTAGCTTATTTGTTCAAAAGAAATATATCAGCATATTTAAATCTTTCCGGGACTGTGTTTATGTATCTCCCGAATAATGGAATAATACATTTATTTCTACAAAACAAGAAGAAAAAAAAACTACACATTTACAGCCATGTCAATGTTTTCATTTATTTATAGAGTATTTTAAATGTATTTAATTTCTCTTATTTTCAAAATTTAGAATGCAAATTTTGCGAAAAAAAAAGTTTTTTTGTTTAATGTGGAGACTTCTTTTAACTTTTGTTTTGGTCATGTTGATCTCATGGACTTCGTCGAGTGCAAAAGAAACTAAGCTGCGTCAGCCAAGAGAAAGAAAAAGAAAGCTGCCCTGTCAGCTAAACCTAGGACACATGCCCGAACTGTGGCAAACTTTGCCGTTCCAGAATTGGCTTGATCAGTCACTTCACTTTCTGCCCCGTCTCAAGACGTAACCAAAGCCAGTCACTCATCTGAGCGCATCCAGAGACAGAAGGAGCCATATATGTTGATCTCACAGATGTCTAACTTTACGTATTAGGACGGCCGTGGGCATAGGCAAGCTATCAGCCGCCTAGGGCCTCCAATTGGTGGGAGCTCGCAAATGTAACAAAACTATTTTTAAGAGAAGAAATGGCTAATCTTGTGCCCTGTGACATTGTTGCAGTACTCTACGTTTTTAATCAATTGTGTCATTTTATATTTCGCAGTTGTTTTTTTCTAATTTTATTTTTCGTTTGGGGCCACCAAATTCACTTCACAAAGGGCCTCTAATTATCTAGAATTTAGGTCATTGGTTAATATCCATGACTAAATGCATTCCGCGTAGGACGTAGGCCTAATCATCTTCCTTTTTTGAAGTAACGTCTGTATTATATAAGATAAGAAAAAATGTAAGGCCGGCCCTGTTACTATCTTTAAGAAATAATCTAAACTCTTCTATTATTGTTTCAGCTTCTGGTGAGATTTACGCCCTAAATGACTTGGCCACTGAATGCTACAATTATACAACATTTGAAGTGACGTTATCCGATGGGAAACTCAACAGTGTGTCTCCACAGACCATCTCCGTTACATTAGGAGGTAAAAATAGAACTTCATTCTTTTCAGTTTTTTTAAACTTTAAATGTAGACTAGAGACGCTGGATTCTCGTTCAGATAGTATTTTACACTCTATTCAGACCTGTTTGTTGTCAAATTTCTATACTGGACACTTTTCTGAGAAGTTTGATAATCCAACTATTATATAAGTATTATAAAACACAAAGGTAAAGACACAGTTCTTATTTCATTTGCTTGAACAAATTTGTACGAATGCTCCTTCTTCCCTAATGCGATTAGAGAATGGAATGGGTTACCTGAATCAGCCAGGAAAAACCAACGAGTTAGCAGAGTTTAAGTCATTGATTAACATGCACGACAAGGTTTGCACACGAAACGCGTTAGACGTAGTTATCTTCTTTTTTTAAGTAACGTCTGTATTAAATAAGATAAGAAGATATATAAGCAAACAATATTTTTACCAACAGGATTTTTAAAAAATGCGAATTAAACAATGTGATCCCTATGACAGTAGCACAGACACATACACACACACACACACGCTCGCAAGGACATCGCTGTTTGCAGTGCAGTCATGCCACCGTATATCCATGATGGAGCTCAAGCATCTTTGGTGAAAGCGCTCAAGTAGTCTTAGTTGCTTTCTGTATAGTATTCATGTCTCTTGAGATGAACTCCATGGGTAGCAAGGCTGGAGGGGCCCGAAGAGCCTTGTATTCGTGTCTCAGATCCATGTAGAAGGGTTGAGAGAAGCAAATGTTTATCGATATGAGAGTGTGTGTGTGTGTGTTTGTTGTTTCCGAATTTTTTCCCAAACAAAGTCATGTGGGTGTGTTTGAGTGAACATGCAATATGACTGACTATGAGGATACGACTCGGCTGCTATGAGTAAAGTTCGCGAACTAACTCTTAGACATGCTGCTTGTCGTTGTTTCTCTAGAAGTGAACAGTCATATTTAGAACCGCTTAGATGAAGCTTTCCTTAGAAATGCCATTGTCCCAGACCTGACCTCCCCCCCCCCCCCCATCTACACCTTCGTGGTCTGCTGATATTCAATGCGTTTTCTGTTTTCATACAGGTGCCAACAGATCTCCGTCAATCAAAAATTTAGATGCTGTAGGAAGGTGGCCGGAGGATACTGCAGTGGGGACCACCCTACTGAACATTGACATCAACGATGACGCCCTCGCCAGTGTAACCCTCAGCTACACCACCATCCCGACGGACGCCATTTCACTCTTTGACTTGAACGGTTAGTGAGAATCTTACTATTCTTTGACTTGAACGGTTAGTGAGAATCTTACTATTCTTTGACTTGAACGGTTAGTGAGAATCTTATATTCATGTTAACATGCTTTTGCCGTAATAACACTTGTGTCGGTGTGTCTTCAGATTCGTTATTCATGAAACCACACAGTGACACAGTAGTATTACAATGTTGTTGTTTTTAATTTTTAGAATTGAATAGTTGTGTGTCTTTTTCTTAAAATCACATGATGATTGGCTTAAAAGCATTTATTTGATTGTAACTAATGTTGGGCTCCGCGCTGTCTTGTGTTAACACTCAAACAGTGGCGTAGCTAGGGTGGGTGGAGACTTTGAAAATCCACCCGGGCCCCCACTTGAAAGGCGTCCCGAAATTAGTGTTTTTTACGTTAAGTATTGAATATTACGCAAATGCAGGGGCCCCAAAAGAAGTCAAGCCCCCGGGCCCCCAAATGATGGCAAATTCCTAGCTACGCCCCTGCACTCAAGTAACCAAACAAACTCGACGCTCATGACGATGACGGTTAATACGTTTAAAAGATAATGAAGGGAACCTTGGCCTGTGGTTTAGTTCAATATCTAGGTCAGTGGAGCTTCAGAGAACTGAAGTCATCCTCTCACTTAAGCCGGCAAAAGTATTCTGTGTTTACTTTCTTCACACCCTAAATTCTCTTTATTGTTTTTCAATTGTCACGTCATTGTCGCCAAGCCAAAACTGTACTCTTTTTATATGTATATAATTTAAAACTAGCAGTGTTGTAATGTCAACCATCGGAGAAGGGGACATTAGTAACAGTTTTTTAAAGATGGATAAAGAGAGAGAGAGAGAGAGAGAGAGAGAAGTCATACCGCTTCAACTTAAAACTCAGGGTAGAAGATGAATGTTTAAAATATATATATATAATTGGTCGATTCAGTAACTTGATTTTTTGTTCGGCTTCCTGTAGCCTGAAATCAGTGCCCGGACAGGGTGTTAGGGGGCTGTTGACAGGATATGTAGGTATAGTTTACAAACTGTACAATAGATGTCTGTCATGTTGTAGCAACTTCTGTTCCCACACAATCGAAATTCAGTCAAAAACAAAATATAGGGTTCCCATGTTCTATTTTAAGCCATATTTGAAAGAGACGCCAATGTCTACAAGTGGATGGCGTTTTACAAGCTCAAGTTTGATTGTTTTTTGCATGCAAATCATCCATAGTTAACCCAAAACGTGAGATATAAATATATTACTATATGGCTGCCTGGTCGTGCGGTTTGCGAGCTGGACTGTCGTTCGGATTTATCGATGGTCGGGGGTTCAAATCTTTTCCGCTCCCATCCCCCGTCGTCCTGCGGGAGGTTTGGACTAGGAAGTAAACTATCTTCAACTCTGAAGGAACATGCGAAACATGTTAAACATTAAACAAAACATTTTTTTTTTACTATAGTTTCTTGTTTTTATTTGTACACCTACGCGTATAAACACTAATACACTCAGCCGAACGTAAGGCAATGTTTTATTGACACACAGGAGTTCAGCTGAATCTGAAGTCTGCCTTGGACTACGAGAGCTACAACCTACAGCGCCCTCTGTTCATCGTGACGGCAGACGACGGCGCGTGCACGTCAAGGACGTACACCTACACTTTGAGTGTGACAGACGTGAACGAGCCGCCGGTCATTAAACCCAAGAACCAAATTCTGTCTGTCTATGAGGGAAATGTAAGTGCATTTATTTCCCGCAATAAAAGTGATGTATAATAATTATTTATTTTCCAATTAAAAAATAAAAACTTGCTGTGACCCCATTTTAAGACCTTGTGGTCTATAGGGCAGAGGATGTAAAAGTAATCTGTTTTATTGGTCTACGGTTAACGAGGGTGTGATATGGCCAGCACAACGACCAACCGCCTTTACTTTTCCCCACCTAATGTCAGGTACCCATTAGAGCTGGATGGACTCAGAGGTGCCCAAAAAATCCCGAAATTAAAAATGCTAGTATTCACCAGGATTCGAACCCAGGACCCGCGCTGGCTGAGTGATAAAGCACTTAAACTATATACATACGACATCAATCTTTTCTTCTTCTTCTAGCCAGCTTTTTGCTGCTCCGCTGTCAGCTCTTTTGCAGACTGTGCCAAGGAAAAAATGTTGTTCAGTTTTCTTCAGTTGTTCAGCACTGCCGCACAGGGTGCTAATTATGTTGGGCTGGAGTGGTAGTAGGGCCTGCCTAAAGTGGATTAGGAAGGGGGCATTCAAAAAGAATATGGTTTACGGTTTCATAAGGCTGGGCGCAGTGTCCACAAAGGGGGGGGGGGGGAGTTGTGTGGGATTTATTTTATTGAGATGGTAATATAACAGAGGTGTGTGTCCTGTCCTTAGTTGGAAGATTGTAGATTGTTCTTTGCGGGGGGGAGGAAGTCAATACTGTCCAGTTTGTTAGGCATGTTCATTTCTTTGTACATGGCTCTGCCTGAGTTTCCTGTTGCCCATTGGTTGAGCCCCTCCTCTTTGTGATTGTTGATTAACATCAAATTTGATCTTTTATTCGTTATTTTTATTTTAGCTAATGTAATAATGATAATATCAATAAATCTCCGTATCCTGTAGTATCAAGTCGTTAGTCGAACTAACAATACAATAGCACGTCTCTTCTTTTTGTATCCACGGAGATAGGGGTTGTAGTTGTTGATACTGTGTAGGTCATAGTGTCTGATATTCTTTCTGAAAATATTAAAACCTTCCTTTTTATCTGCCTGAACGCCGGTGAACGAACCCACTGGGGCCGATTTTGAGTTTGTGTTTCAAAAAAAAACTTTCTTTGTAACCTTGTTTTCTTTTATTATTGTTGTTTTTTCTATATTGCAAAAAAAGCAAAAAAAAGCTTATTCTATTTTTTTTCTAGATTGTATTGGATCCTGGATGGACAACCACTGACCCAGATTTTATTGACACCAAAACATATTCCATCAAAGGATGTGAGTCTCTCCTTTAATATCTATTTATCTTGTCATCAAATATATGTAACATATTATTCTTACACATTTTTTAAATAATTTAAAAAATGTTGAAAAGTTTCTTTTCATTTTTTTTTTACACATATATTACGGACTCCGCCATTATCTAAGGAACATTTATACCAAGTTTCATTTCATTTCATCAAGATTGATCAAACGATTTTGATTTCTATGCGGGACATATATACATACATACATACGTGATACACCTTACATTCAATTATATATACTAGATGTAATTTTATAGGCGTATCTTTCATGTTTGGTTCTAGCCACTCCAAGTATCACGCGATTTGCTATTGAACCGGACTCTGGCATCATCAAATCCATCATAGAATACGACGTGGACAAGAATGTCGCCATGACACCCACTGTGACCTTGACTGTCCAGGTCAGAGTTCAATGAACGTAAAACTTAAAATAACCTATTATTTAATAAATTCAAACATTAAGCATTGATTGCTAGATATAACAAATGTGTATATGTTCATATGACTTTTTTTTTTCTGGTCGATATTTTCAATCACACAGGTCTTATTACAAAATTACATATCAACTCTTTCTGTCTGTCTATCTGTCTGTCTGTATGACTAGTAAAAAGTGTGGACACGTTATTTCTCCCACACACATTCTCGGATCAAGTTCAAACTTTATGCAATTATTCATTAGCGTAGACCAGTGTTTCCCAAACTGTGTTTCACGGAACCCTAGGTGTTCCACTAACTACTGAAATAGTTAATTAGTATGCCAACACGTGAAATGATCTCTCTAAAAATAAGCAAAGAAAATACGCTAAATACTCAGAATGTGCAAATTGTTCCGTTTAGGAAACAGTTTGGGAAACACTGGCGTAGACAATGCATAAATCAATGAAAGGAATATTCAATAATTAGTCAATTAATTACTGGTCATTAATTATTTTGTTAGATACCAACAAGGGAAAAGAATCCTACAGTATTCACAGATATGATTAAATATGTCAGTTTTATCCCCTTTTAAAGAAGGATTCGAATCAACATTTTGAGGTTCAGTCGCTTTACTAATCCTGTTTTTTTTAAATCTCTTGATTTGTGATGTGGTCTTTGTATGCGATACCTAAGATCCTTCTGTAGCATCTCAATTACATGGCTAGGACCCCCCCCCCCCCTCTCTAGTTTTGGAGTCAGCGTCCAATATTCGCAAACATTTAAGAATGTAACCATGACAAAGGAGCGCATCAGTCAAATTTTGGTGTCGAGGGCTAGGCCTTTGTCTTTTCAGATTGTTTAGAGTTTTGCAAGTGCTGCTGTAGATTGTTATTATTTAAACCTATTGCACTTGTCAGCGTTTCACCTCAAATACTGACGTCCCTTTAAAAGCCCTGTTGACTATTGGTCATAGTTTGTGCTTTTTCGGCATTGATCTATAAGAATCACCAGGTTAGCTAGTTCTTCTTCTGTCCCTGCTTTAAGTATGTATGTTAATAGTTCTTCCTCCTCCAGTGCTTACAGTACCTTCGTAGCACTCGAAAGCATTTCCCATTATCCTTTCAAGGAAGATATTGAAAGTTATTGAAAGGTAGACAGCCCTGTCTCAGTTCAACTTAAACCAGTCCCCAATGTTGTTGTTGAAGTATACTGCACTAGTGGCCTGCTCATTGAGGTTCTGGATTACTTGTAGGATACTTTTATTTACATTGTACTTTTCCATTGTCGCTCAGAGTGCCCCATGCCATATTCTGTCGAAAGCTTTATTGAAATCAATATAGACATAATATAGGGATATATATGTTCGAGTCGTAATTAAAATTTAAACCAGAATGGAAAAAAAAAGGCAGCCATCTCTGTTCAAAAAAATATTTATTCCTTTATTTTGTGAACATTAATCCTACACCTTGAAACCAGCAAATGAAATATTACTTACATTAGCTATATTTCATTTCTGAGAGTAAAAATTTCTAAGGGCGAAGCTCCCTGTTGTTTCTGTAACTTTTATATGGTGCAGCAGTTGATTGAGATAGTTGGCTTTATTTGATGTACTGCAGGTGAGTGATAAAGGCAACCTAAACGACACGACTACAGTCATTCTAAACATCAAGGACCTCAACGATAATCCTCCTGTCATTACCACATTGGACCAATTTTTTACTGTTACCGAATGCTCAAGTCCCGGGCAGCAGCTTGGAAACTTTGCGGCCACGGATTTAGACTCTAGCTTCCAGGTAGGTTTTATGCAAGAAGTCTTTCACCTAGATACTATATTGTACTTTAAATTATATGTAGTTATGTGTATTCTAATGTCAGGTGATCATATCGCAAATGCAATATCACGTTATTTCACCCACACCCAATCTCGGACCCAGCTGAAATTTAGCACAATTATTTTATGTACATGACAAAACAAGAATCAATAAAAACTAATTAGTAAATTAACTATTGGTAATTAACTATTTTGTTTGGGATCGAATAAGGGTATTTAAGAGATGTGGTGGTATAAAGCTTTTTCTTTTCATTTAAAAAGCGATCACAGAAACATTCACACAGATAGGCCTAACCCCTTTTTCCTCCCACTTCCTTTCCCAACTTGTGAATACAAATGATTGGATCATAGCGCACTGAAAAAGCCAAAAGCGTAAAATTACGCTAAATAAAAACAAATGGTAAAAATATTTCTAATCGCACAGATTTATTAGGCCTACTGTTGGTCTAGATCTATTACAAATTTAATCACATGACTGGTCCAAACTAGTTCATACAATTACAAGTCGTATTAGCTTTTTTTTATTTAATGTATTTTTTTATGTTTCTTTTTCTCTTCTTCATCAATGTATTTCTCTCTCTCTCACTGTCTTATTCTCTAGTTTGTTACTTTAGACTTGTTTTATGTATTCTCTCTCTCTCTCCCTCACTGTCTTATTCTCTAGTTTGTTACTTTAGACTTGTTTTATGTATTCTCTCTCTCTCTCCCTCACTGTCTTATTCTCTAGTTTGTTACTTTAGACTTGTTTTTTGTATTCTCTCTCCCTCTCCCTCACTGTCTTATTCTCTAGTTTGTTACTTTAGACTTGTTTTATGTATTCTCTCTCTCTCCCTCTCCCTCACTGTCTTATTCTCTAGTTTGTTACTTTAGACTTGTTTTATGTATTCTCTCTCTCTCCCTCTCTCTCACTGTCTTATTCTCTAGTTTGTTACTTTAGACTTGTTTTATGTATTCTCTCTCTCTCTCTCACTGTCTTATTCTCTAGTTTGTTACTTTAGACTTGTTTTATGTATTCTCTCTCTCACACTGTCTTATTCTCTAGTTTGTTACTTGAGACTTGAACCTCGCCCCACTTATCTTGCAGGACAACAATGTTATATCGTTTAGTACCACCACCACCACCAACAGCGGCGGCATCACCATCACACCCAATGGTGACGTCATACTTAACAAGGTCTCCGCCGCTGGTACCAGTGAAACGTACACGGTTGTCGCCACCGACCACGGCCAGTACCCTGGTCCGTTGACCTGCCTAGTCCACGGCACTGTGACAATTACTTTTACGGTAAAAATATACCTTTTTTTTTAGTGACTTTGTATCTCTTTGTGGAAGTTGTGTTTTTTTTCCGGACCTAGAACACTTTGGCTAGATGGCAAAGAAATGTTAATTTGTAGCTCTAGAGCTAGAATTAATTGACTTTTAAAAGAAATCTTGGTGCACAAAAATTAGATTTAGAATATTCACGTTTCTGTTGGAGCTCTAGCCTCATGAACAGGATTTGAGTAAAACATTCCTCTCCCCTCTCCAAAATACTTTTTTTTTACACTTCTTTTTTGCAGAGGTCTTTATCAACACAACAAAATGTTAAGGTTCCAACCATAGCGTATACAGTCATATGGCTGCCTGGTCGAACAAGGGAAAGAAATTATAATTGACTTAAGTGCTGATATAAGCTGAATTAGTCCCATTTATAGGTCGTCGTCTGAGGCTTTGTAAACACAACATAACGGACTATAGAAATAATAGATAATTATGCAATCTTCCGTGATCATAAGCCTTCTAATAGCAGAGTGGTTACCATGTTGGCTTGAGAAGCCTGAGAAAGCTTGAGCCATCAGTTCGAATTCAGATCGTTTCCCCTTTTTTTTTCTATAATTGCTTTTTTTTATTTTGTTAGTCTAGAACTAGATCTATTACAAATTTAATTACATGATGATCCAAACTAATTGATACAACTACACTTCATATAAGCTTTTTTTTTTTTTTAAAAAGTCATTTAAAAAATGTTTTCTTGTTACTTAGTTGTCAAAAGGGAAATGTTATTTAGCTTTCTTGACATTGTTAAGTTTATCGTGAGAATAGCAAATACATGTTTACGAATGCCACTTGTTCACTTCTAGCCGTGCCCGACGACTACTACCACGACGACCACAACCACGACAAAAACTACAACCACGCCGACCACAACTCCGACTACAACACCAAAGGCACAATCCTTCTCTACATCAGATAGCCTGTGGTGGATTATACTAGCAGCCTTGTTCGGGACATTTTTTCTAGGTAGGTGATACCACATTTCGCGTATTACCTATTAGAGAGTTTCAAATGTGACGGAAAATTATAAATAGATAGCTCTTTGGTGTATCTAGTGTACAGAATATAGAAAGCATATGTCTATGATAGAAAGTTGTTTTTTTTTAAAGTTAAATGTTAATCACAGACCTATACAATATCTGTGATGCTAATTTGTGAACATTGAGAATCACATTTTCTAAGCTCATCTGTTTGTATCTTTTTTTTTTAGTTGACACATTGAAGGTAGCCCACTTGGTATTGTTGAGCTTATCACGAAAATCCAAAATATTGACTTTCGAGTTCTTGTTTTCAAATTGTCTCTCTCATGTTGCTCTCTCTCTCTCTCTCTATATATATATATATATATATATATATATATATATATTTATTACTGCCTCTCTATTTTTCACTTTTCTTCTCTCACTTGTTCAGTCTGCATCCTCTTTTTTTTAAATCCTAGTGCTAGCTATCTCATAATCTCTTTTTAAAAAGCTTATATCAACTCACTCTGTCTGGTAAAAAGCTAAAACCTCACACAATTATTCATTGACATAGAAAAGACATGAATCAATAAAAACAATTAGACAACAATTTAATGTTAATTCATCATTTTGTTTCGTAGCAACAAAGGAAACTATTGCTTCAGTATTCACAGATATGGCTAAATTTGTTGGGTATAGTCCCCTTACATTATTGTTCACTCTATTTCTCCCTCACGCATTTTACGATTAAGTTGATACTTTAAACAACTATTTTTTTATTGTACCTAGCAAAACATGAATCAATAAACAAAAATACTCAATTAGTCAATTAATTATTGGGAATTAATTGTTTTGTTTGATCTAATAAGGGAAATGGTTCTTCCCCTTTAGATAAGCTTTGTTTTTTTTAAAGAATTTTTGTTTTGTTTTGCTGGTATTTTCTTGTTTCTGTCTCTTCGCTTTTATCTGATTGTCATTCTTTCTTACTCCCTCCCTGTCTCTCAGTTTCCCATCTCTTTCTTTCTTTATATTGCTATATCTCTTTTTTTTCTTTTTTTTTGTATTCACTTTTGATCAAACTAACTCTCTAGTTAAGTATGTTTGGTGATGTCTTTACTGCCCCACACATTTCTAAACAGACTTCCATAAGATGCACTGGTCTTGTTTATTCGCAATACTATTTCATTATTTGTGTTGCCTTTTTCTGCAAAGTGTAGGCTACTTCCACTACGTTGATTGTCTGTTCGTCTATTTTGATTGTTGGAGGAGAGTAGTTTTTTTTTTTTTTCTGGAGCTGGTAGATAATTGAGATGAACTCCTATTGAGCAGGAAGGACTCAATCCTCCCGTAGTGCTCTGGCAAGAAACTTGGCTGTTCAGCTTAGTGCCTCATAGCTACCATACAAGTCGAGTGACTGCTCAGACACGTCCCCCCTTAGTTCGCGGAGCTGGGGACACTCGTACAAGACGTGCGACACTGTTTTGACGCTCTCTCTACAGTGACGGCATCGGGAGTCAAAGTTCGGGCGGAAACGGGAAAAGTATGCCCCAATGGGACAATGTTTCGTCCTGCACTACGCAATAATTGGAGCTGGTAGATACAGAACCTACGTTCTTTTTTTTTATTGAGACAGAAATTCTTACATGTTCTTGGAAAGTTTCTGACGATGCTCTGGAGTTCAGTTTTGGAGCAGGCATATAGCTCACATTTGTCCGTATATAATAGGTCGCTTTCAGATTTTCAGATGTCTCGGGTTGAATAGGTCACCATCAGTTCGATACGTTTCCTAGCCATCACTATTCCTGAATGCATCTGTCAGCATAGTTGAAATCATGAGGCTGAACAGGTGGATGCTATGACTCCATTGATGGAACTGATAGTTCTCCACTCTCCTGGACACGTCCACTCTCCTGGACACGAGCCTTCATGCCAGTGTGAAAGTCTCACCGTAGTTATGAATTTTTGTGGAGCCGCATAGGCTATAAGATAGTATTTGTATTTAGCTCTCTTGATTGCTTTCCCACGAATTACATATAAAGATCAAGCTAGCTCTCTTGATTACTTTCCCACAGTCCCACCTCTGTCTCTCAATACAATATTTAGTTTTTCTTTTACTATTTCCTCTTTCTAACACACATTGTAGGCCTAGGCCCTATACATAAAATATTGAGCCATAACTTACAAATAGAAAAACAAAACCTAAAGAAATACCCAGAAAGATACAAAGATAGAGGCACATTTCCATAATCGTACAAGTGCTCCTTCTTTCCTAGTGCCATTAGAGAATGGAACGAGTTGCCTGAATCAGCCAGGAAAACCAATGACTTAGCAGAGTTTAAGTCATCGATTAACATGCAAGTCTAGATTAATATATGAAATGCGTAGGACGTAGGCTAATTATCTTCTGTAACGTCTGTAATATATGAGACATAAGAAAAGAAGATTCTCTAGGTTATGCCGACTGTTTGTGATCGGGTCATTTTTCTTTCTCTAACTCAAGCTCATCCCTTCTCTCTCTAGTTGTCTATCACTTTCACCCCCTCCCCTCCTTTTTCTCTCTTTCTCTTTCTCCCTTCACATTCGATTGCTCTCTCTCTCTCTCTCACTCTGTCTTCCTCACTCTCTCTTGCTGACACTCATTCTCACTTTCCCCTCCCAATCTCCCTTGCTTATTCTCTCAGACATGTCACATGTATATTCTTCAGGTGTAACAGCCTGGCTGTGTTTGACACGTGTCAGTAACTTCTGTGCTGGGAACATCCCCAAGGGCCACTGGGCTCGGGGATGCAGTGGGCGTGGCATGTGCAATGGGGAATGCTGTCAAAGAAAGAAAGTTCCGTGAGTCTATTTACTGATTTTTTTTCCCCCTCCCTGCCGCCATGTACCTACTGAAAAGTAGACGCACTATTATTTGTTTCACATCATTACAGTTACCTATTTTTAAATTCATTTTTTTGTCCTTTTTTTAGAAAAGCACCAAACAGAGTAATTGAAATGCAGCCTAGAAATACAGGGTAAGTTTATTGCAGGGTAAGCTTAATGCAGGGTAAGTTTAATGCAGGTTAAGTTTTATTACAGGGTAAGTTTAATGCCAGTTAAGTTTATTACAGGGTAAGTTCAATGCCGGTTAAATTTATTACAGGGTAAGTTTATTACAGGGTAAGTTTAAGACAGGGTAAATTTAATGCAGGGTAAGTTTAATGCAGGGTAAGTTTAATGCAGGGTAAGTTTAATACTGGGTAAGTTTAAGACAGGGTAAGTTTAATGCAGGGTAAGTTTACAATTATTGTAAGTAGTCCTTATAAAAGACTTCTAATTATAATATTTTGTTACTGCTTAACATATTCACATATTCAATACATGACAAATAGTTAATGGCCTTAAATCCTTTATACAAATTTTCTTTTTTATTTTTCGGATATCATTTGGCTTCTGAACCAGGGGTCCCGGATTTGAATCCTGGTGAAGACTAGGATTTTTAATTTTGGGATCTTTGGACACCCAGCTCTAATGGGTACCTGACGTTATTTGGGGAAAAGTAAAGGTGGTTGGTAGTTGTGCTGGCCACATGACACCCTCGTTAACCATAGGCCACAAAAACATGACTTTTACATCATCTGCCCTATAGAACACAAAGTCTGAAAGGGGAACTTTACTTTACTTTTATTGAGTAGAAAACATACATCAAAACTTAAAAATTTCCATCAGTTTTCCACTGTTACAGGTGTTATTTCTGTAGCTATTACAATAATTTACCAACAATTTTTATTTTTAAATTGACAATATTTAATTATTTTTCCAGAATACAACCTGGCAGTGGCAATGCCGGCTTTTGGAAAGAACGTAAGTAAAATTAATATTTAAAAAATGACAATAAAACAGGCAATGTATACAAGTTCCAATATGTATTTGCACTGCTTTTGTTATCTCATTTCTTGAACAATATTTACACTTTTTAAATTATAGTATGGTTAGAAAACATCAGTGGTTTTCTTCCTGTTTTCTGATTTTTTTAACACTATTTTTGAATATGCTAGATTATTATCACCAGTCACGATATTTGAATGTTTACAAATAAAAATTATTTTTTTTACATGGCTATAAAAACAAAACGTATTTTATATCCAGTTTAAAAATACTTCACCTATTTTGTTGAATGCAGGTTATCCGGATGATATCTACAATGATTTGCCAGAAAGAAACAGAACTCCAGAACCAGCCAACTATGATACAGCACCAGATGAAGTCGCTAACCCCAGACCTAGAAAAGACTCACTGCCTGAGGTGGATAAACCTAAAAGTGCACCCAGGAGTGCTCCTAGAGGGCCTGATAGGGGTGATGTTGATGACATTTTAGGGGAGAGAATCTGGAGCAGTGATGTTCCCATGAATTACAATCAGGGACCAAGAGTTAACCCCCACTACATTGATGACATACTTTAGTCCAATGCATAGTGATAATCCCTAGATAGCTCTTCCTTTAACAACCAATCCATTATCAATGCACTATATAAATTGAAAATGATTCTTATGTATCTATTTCAAATTTTGATAATTTTTGTTTGAAAAGGTTTCTATGAAAGTACACACAGACTGTTAACAAAGAAACTACTATAGCCTAGCCAGAGAATAATGTTGTGGCAAGGTAGTTAAAATATGGGGACCATGCAGAAATCTTTCAAAAACTTATATCCAACAAAAAGACTTAACTCTATATTTAGAATACTTAAAACCATTGTTTAGAATATCCTTAGTTTAATTGCTTGATAGGATCAAATTTTTACTACTTAGAAACCCCCATACAGAATGTCATATTTAAAAATGATAAATTTTAAGACCTGTTCTATAACTAACATAAAGCCAAGATAAGTTCCACATGTAAAGCAAACTATATTACACAACTGCACCCAATCCCTGCTTTGGTAAGCTTTAACACCATTTACACTGGCACATAGTTCATGTTGATTTGTTCATCTTTCATACATTTGTTGCCTGCCAACTAATTCTTTTGCCACAAGCCCAAGTCTGAAAACCAAAGCTTGAATTAGATTTTTCAAAATGTTCATACCACAAGGAATTATTATAGTGTAGGCTACATTCTAGATTTTTCAATTTAAAAGTCTTTCTTTTCTTATGTTGTTGGTTAATAAATACCCATTTTATTTATTTATTTAAAAAGTACATCAACAAAGAAAAAAATCATTATAAAAATTTTTCTTTTTTCCATAGAAATACCATTGCAAATTACATTACAAATTCTTGGATTCAATTAAACATCCTTTTAACAAGACTAATTTTTTTACAAATTATTTTGATAGCTTATTTATATTTTGTCATATATATATATATTAAATATCCAACTAAATAATTAATTGCCAATAATTAATTGACTAATTGGGTATATTTTTAATTGATTCATGCTTTGTTAGGGAGTATGCGAGGGAGCAATAGCATTAACAATTATATAAGGAGACTAAACCCAACAAATTTAGCCATAGCTGTGAATACTGAATAATTAGTTTCCCTTATTGGTATCAAACAAAATAATTAATTACCAGTATTGATTTATGTCTATTTACGCCAATGAATAATTGTGCAATGTTTCAACTTAATTAGAGAATGGGTGTGGGATGTAGGCTACAATTTTTAACCAGATAGAAAGACCGACAAAGTGAGTTGATCTAAGCTTTGTAAAAATCAATAAAGCAGAGGTTTAATTCATTTTGAATTATTTGTCCATACAAAACCTCCTGACACACTAGGAGACTAATTCAAGTATTTCTTGTCAGTGAGATGCAAGTGTTTTTCCCCAGTGTTTACAGATTAAGAAGCTATGTACAACAGTATGCTTTATTAAAAATCTTTTCTGCATGCTAAAACATTTTAGAAACACAAATAATTTTTTTTAAATAGTTTCCATAAACAAAAAAAATAGTTGTTTTTTTTTTATTTTAAAAGATGAATTTTATAATCTTGTAGAAACTTACATTATTTTACAAGAGTTCGCATTCGAGTAATTAAGTTCTAAAGGACAATTGAAATGGTGTTTGCCTCTTTCCAGGCTAGATTTATTTTTTAGGAATGTTTGCTTCAGCAGACAAGCACCCAAACCTTCCACATGATGGCAGGGATTCAAGCCCAGGGCCATCCAGACAAGAGTTGAGAGCATGTATCACATGACCAGGCAGTCATCCACAGCATGTAATTTTAATATCTACTACTTTGAATCCAATTCACTCAATGTTGGTCCTGCCAAGATGACATGAATTCTTTTGTTTTAATAAATCAACTTCTTCTCTATCTCTTCATGAAATGATATGTTGTATCTTTTAATTTAGATTTAAATATTTTTTTCCTGACAAATGTGATAACGCCATAAAGTATTTATGCCAAGTAATTTAATAATTTCTTTCTTTTATTTTTTCGTCTAGCAGTGCTAAAAAAAAATGACTTTAGGCTTTATCATATGCAGTGTATGTAAATGGTATGAATTGAGCTGTGCCAGATTCAAATGATTGTGTGATTGCGTAAATGATAACTGTTGATGTGTAGGCTATATTATATTTCAAAACACATTCATTCAAAACATTTTAAAAATGAATTTCTTCTTGTGACCTAGTGTGACAATGGGTACACATTTTTGGACAAATACAAAAAAACAAAATTGAAATCATCATAAGTTGTGATATAAATGTTACAAATTATATTCTTTACCTGCCAATTACATATTCAAATAATGTATCAATAAATGTTGCAATCTCATGGAATCTGTATATGTTCATTTGGAATGGAAAAGCTTTAAATTGTCTTTTTACCCTAAAAATTTGCTCTCATTTTTGTAATTTCTCAATCAGAATATTTTAAAATATATATAATATTTTATTACTTAGAAATACTCTAAAGCTTAATAATAGCAGATAAAAAAATAGAATACAAACATCCTGCCTTTTATCACATTGTGTCCCAGTTTTTTTGTTTTTTTTAATGGTATTCTTTGCACACATTATAGGATTCCAACCAATTCTTTAATTGAAATTGACTTTTTAAAGCTTTCTTAGATATACAATGTTATATTTTATAATATAGCCTATGGACTGTGTAAGAGCCAGTCATTGAGCACTCATGTGTGTGTGTGTGTGACTGCTTTTTAGTAAAACAACAATACAACTTAGTGTTAAAACAAACTTTTAAAAAGCCATCAAAGAAAGAAATAAAAACATGAAAAAAAAAAATTGAGTTTGTAAAAATGTTATTTAGACTTTTATAACTATCAAAGTTTGTTTCCTTTAATCAATAAATTTATTACAGCTTATATAGGAAGTGCAAAAAGTGTTTTTTTTTCTATTTTATCAATTCTGGCAACATTAAAAATTTCCACCTGTCAGAACCTTTACTGGGTTCTATAGGTGTTCTTAGAAACACTTTGTAGGACTTCAGTCACTGCAAATTGATAATATACACTAATTAACAAGGGAATATACACTAAATGAACAACAAAACCTCTAACTATCCAGAAATAACAAGTTTAATAACTATACAAAAAATCAACTCTGTAATAGCTAACTAACATCTGTTTCCTTCCACTCCCAGAAAACTTCCAGCCACCCACAAAATCTTCTCATAAAACAAACTCAAAACATTCAGTCCACATAATGTGCATATTGTTCACATTCATACCCTGGAATGTATAAACAAAGGGCTATAATTCTTTCATACTCACTTAACAACAAACATAATCACTTAACAACAAACATTTGAATGTTCAGTTTAAACAATTGAATGCATATATATATATATATATATATATATATAGCAGCTGGTCTTTCATCAAATACAATTTTCGAAATGTTCACTATATTCAATAGTTATTGCCTGGAAATCTGGCAGAATTCCAAACATCTGGAAAAAAAAAGCCATTATGATCCCTATACTACAGCACGGCAAACCAAGAAACAAGCTGGATAGTTACCGTGCCAATCAGCCTCACTAGATGTAGTTGCAAACTGATGGAAAGAGTGATAAATAGAAGGCTGACATGGATCCTTGAGTCAAATAACCTACTCACTGAAGCCCAGGCTGGCTTTAGAAAAGGCAGATCAACAGAAGATCAAATCGCCTTCATCACACAAGAAATAGAAGATGGCTTTCAAGAAAAGAAACCAACAACAATTGTGTGGGTTGACTTAGAAAAAGCATTTGACAAAGTCTGGGAACAAGGGCTCTTGCTCAAGCTAATCCAGCATCACATATCCCACAGAATGTACAACTGGATAAAGGAATATCTAAATAATAGAAAAGCCTTAGTTTGCATGCAAGGACAAAGAAGCCACACAGTGGGTATAAAAAATGGCGTCCCCCAAGGAGGAGTCCTATCCCCCAAGGAGGAGTCCTATCCCCCAAGGAGGAGTCCTATCCCCCAAGGAGGAGTCCTATCCCCAACACTTTTCCTAATATTCATAAACGATCTAAATCAAAACCTACCAAGAAAAGTTAAAAGCAGCATGTATGCAGATGACCTTGCCTTAATTAGCACAGAAGAATATGTAGGAACATCGAAATTTGGATTACAAGATGCTCTCGATAAACTCAATAATTGGTCCAAAGACTGGGGCATGTCCATCAACACAAAAAAGACCACATATACCATATTCTCACTGTCAACAAAACAACAAACAATAAAATTAACATTAGACAAGGAAGCTTTAGAAAAAAATGACAGCCCTACATATCTTGGAGTCACCTATGACCCGAGACTAACCTGGAAAAACCAAATAGATAAAACACAGAGTAAAGGCATCCAGAGACTATCCCTCTTGAAAAAATTAGCTGGCACAGATTGGGGAGCTAATCACATCCTGAAAAAGACCTATACCAGAGTCATGGTAATTGGCAACTTTTTCTCATGTTCTCATTAATTTCTTATTCTCTGATAACAATTTGTAGCCATTATTTCGATCAAGAAACTATCTTAAAAGTAAAGTACCCCTTTCAGACCTTAAGATCTATAGGTAAGTAAGTAAGTAAAGTTCCTAATTGTAATCTATGGGGCAGGGGGTGCGGTGGCCGAGTGGGTATCTGACTTAAGTTAAGGGAAGTAAAGGTGTGTGGCAGATGATATAAAGGTAATTTGTTTCTTTGGCCTATGGTTAACAAAGGTATCATGTGGCCAGCATAAGGACTAACCACCTTTACTTTACCGGAGTTGCAGTGGCTGAGCGGTAAACCGCTTGGCTTCTTAACCGAGGGTTCTGGGTTTGAATCCTGATGAAGACTGGTATTTTCAATTTTCAAATTTTAGTGCGCCTCCAAGTCCACCAAGCTCTTAAGGGTACCTGACATTAGTAAGGGCGGTTGGTCGTTGTGCTGGCCACATGACACCCTCGTTAACCATGGGTCATAGAAACAGATGACCTTTACATCATCTGCCCCATAGATCACAAGTCTGAAAGGGGAACTTTACTTTTATTCATTTACTTCACCATCTAATGTCCCATTAGAGTTGTATTAATTCAGGGGTATTTGAAAAATTCCGAAATTCGAAATTCCTGTCTTTAGAAATTTAAACCCGAGACCATAAGACCCTAAGTTCAGAAGCCAAGTGCTTTACCACACAGCCACCATGCCCTCAAAAGAGAAAATGACCTTTTTTAAAATTTTTTAAAAATAAATTACTATTTCTGGCTGGATATTGGTTCCACTACTTTCAATGGAGCTAACACATTTTAAAAACTCATGCAAATCTTGAACTAAAATATTTCCATATCACCTTCACCTGTCGATTTAACACAAGATCTGTGAACCATCTTTCTCCATTCCTCTCTGTCCTGTGCCTTGCATATGATTTCAATCAATGACAGGCCTGTCCATTCATTGATGTCTTCCCATTGCTTGTCACAGCATGGTTTGAGAGATACTGTGACATGTGGTGGTGGTGATTCTTCTTCTTTTTCTTCCTGGTACCGTTCCCTGAAGAAAGGTCTTTGCAAGTCATGAGGTCCTTGTGATGTGGCCATATCAGAGTTTCACTAAGAAGCATGTAAGTAAAACGTTGACACTTATAAATTAAAGACCTTCATTCAAAAGAGAACATGAGAAGTAAACATTGTTTTCTGCCCTGAATTCTTTAGACTAACTTTAGGAAGTGGATCCTATTATATTCTCAATTTTTCAAGTAACTTAGTACTGAAAAACTGGGTGGCTGAGTGCTTACAAACCTGGTGAAGACTAGGATTTTGAATTTTTAGATTTTTAGGGAAAAAGAAAAGGCCGTTAGTTGTTGTCCTGGCCACATGACACCCTTCTCATTAACCACTGGCCAAAGAAACAGATGATCTTAATATCATCTGCTTTATCAATCATAAGGTCTGAAAGGGGAACTTCAGTTTTAATACTGAAAAAGTGTTTTTACAATCTAGAAATCGCATTGGGATAAGTTTAGAGATCTTTGGCTCCACTGCCAGAAAAAAATTCTCATTGATAAATTAATTTGAAATGATTTACAGTTTCAATAGTATTATTGTAACCCTGCCTTGCACCAGTGCTTGAGGTGCGCACTAGCGCACTAGTGAACGTAAACAGGAAGAGACTAGAAGAAAGAGAAGAACAGTATATCAGGAACTGTGAAGAGTCTGAATGTTTGGGAAACTAAGAGGCCAACTTTTGTGCTGCCTGAAGGTTATAGTAGGGACCTGGAGCGAAGCGGGGAAGGCTGTCGTTGGTCCACATTCGGGTTAAGTAGCAAAGGACTGATATACTTAGTAGTAAGACTCTGAGGAAGCTGAAGGATATGTGTTTGTCCTAGTGAATAAACACAACTATTTATTTCCTGTTAAACTGTGTTGAGTTGCATGCCTTTTCGTTGAGTGCCTAACCTAGAGTTACAACAATTGGTGTCAGAAGTGGGATCTAGGTAGCTCAACAAAAGGATAAGAATGACAACGCTTAAGAAGCTAGATGAACTTAGCTGTAAACAGTTAAAAGAGGAGCTCCGAGCCAGGGAGCTGAGGATCTTCTGTGACAAAGAAAAAATGAGAGCCAGTCTTTGGCAGGCACTTGTTGATGAAGGGGGGGATCCGGAAATATACCTGTTTGAGGTAGAACCAGATATCAGAGAGGTCATGAGTGCCGTGCTGAAAGAGGTCATCGAGCAGATCTGTACCAAGATTAAACAGATAGGTACCATTACCTCACTGAACAAGACTGATGAATCGTTTGATACCGTGATGAACAAGACCGATGACGAGATAGCTACCATGTCGACAGGTATTAAAAATCCGCTACTCAACGGAGACGCCGTTGATGGTAGTGTTGTCTTTGACTGTAATAGCGAGCCGTGCCAGCTCGGCTCCTACGACAAGAATCCTGACATTTGTTGTGACAGCGCTGAGCACAGATCTGATCATGTCATCGTGATTCCTGCGTGCACCCAGACGGTTAATAAGAACTGTGCTGAAGGAGCCGCCTCAAGGGGAGAGTATGATCACCGGAAGACCTGCCAACAAAGTATTGACCAAGTCGACGTTTGTCCTGATACCAGTAGCAGCAAGAGAAGCGCTAATGGTGGTGCAGCAGATGGACTTAAGCACATAGGACGTTGCTCACGTGCCCCACATACATGTCTTTCGGACACGCTTGAAGATTATGACCTGTTTGACAACCTGGCCTCCTGGGGGCCTATGGTGCATCGAGGAAGCGTGCTGGAGCAACGTGTAAGATAAATGGTCTTGATGACCACCGCCATAACATCTACTGCCTCTTTTCCTGCCATTAAGCTGCCGTCGGTGCTGACTGAGAGAAAGGCCAGACAACGAAAACGACGCCCCCTTAACCAAAGGCCGATTAACTGGAGAAGGAGGAAGCGGAACCTGCAGAGAGCAGTGTGGATGGCTTTGTGGGGAGCACGCTCCATTCAATCTGTGACTCCCACTGACCGACCTCCACCTGCACTGACCAACCGTGAACATGTTTCTTTTCGGGACGAAAAGACTAAGGTGGGGTGTTGTAACCCTGCCTTGCGAAGCGGGGAAGGCTGTCGTTGATCCACATTCGGGTTAAGTAGCAAAGGACTGGTATACTTAGTAGTAAGACTCTGAGGAAGCTGAAGGATGTTATGTGTTTGTCCTAGTGAATAAACACAACTATTATTTCCTGTTAAACTGTGTTGAGTTGCATGCCTTTTCGTTGAGTGCATAACCTAGAGTTACAACAGTATTTATATATTAAGAAAACAACATTTTTACTTTCAAAAGCTCAAAGTTTATTTACAAAAAAAAAACATGTATGGCCTTTATAACAACTTCAATTAGACTATTAGTAAATTAAGAAAATGAACTATATAAGTACTGGAACTGTAAACATTCTAAAATTGGAATCAGAGTTTGTAGCAAATAAAAAAATAAAACTTCTTTACAGTTACTATAATCAAATAATAACAGTAATTAAACGATTAACTTTGAATAATATTTCATAGCTAGCAATTAAGATAAATGTAAACGAGTAAAAATTTAAAAGATGTCAATCAGTTAAGACAAAAGGAATATGATGTAATACATATCACATCAGGTGAGGGGACACCAAATCAAAACCTTTACTTAATATGCACATAAGATAGATTTTAAAATGTAAAGGCATAAAACAACTTGTCAATCCTGTCGAAAATTCCCTGAATGGTTCTATAGGAATATTTATCTTACCAACTTTGGTTTCTAATATGTAAAGAGATTTATATGACAAATATTTGGCAAATAGCATGATTTTCAGCAAATGATAGTGGGTAAACATTCCACTAACTGACCAACAGGCTAAATAAGGGAGAATGAACAAGCTGTCCAAAATAACTCTCTATCCCCTCACCGAACAACAGGCTAAATAAGGGAGAATGAACAAGCTGTCCAAAATAACTCTCTATCCCCTCACCGACCAACAGGCTAAGTAAGGGAGAATGAACAAGCTGTCCAAAATAACTCTCTATCCCCTCACCGACCAACAGGCTAAATAAGGGAGAATGAACAAGCTGTCCAAAATAACTCTCTATCCCCTCACCGACCAACAGGCTAAATAAGGGAGAATGAACAAGCTGTCCAAAATAACTCTCTATCCGAGAGAAATGAAGAAATGTTAAGAGAGCAATAAAATGTGAAAATTGACCCAGTTTTTAAACCTAAGTTCAGGATAAATGATTTATATCACAAGTAATCTCCACAGGATCAACAAATAATTGTTTTGCCTTTGAACAGAACACAATGGCAATATGGGAATACATGCTGGAAGCTGAAATTTGAATTTAGCAACACGCCCTTGTGGAGTGTCACCAGAGTATGCTGACTACATATTTCAAAACTCCACAATACAATAATAATAATAATCTTTATTATCCATAAGGAATTTGTCTTACAATTTGTGCATTACACCAAACAAAACACTATTAACTATAGAAAACCAAAATATATATTCACACCAGACTCACATATGTTAAGAAACCCCAAAACATCTCTTTAAAAAAAAACTATGGGAGCTGTCTGATTTGGATATCATGACACAGCTCATCTCTGATATTGCACTGGTTATTCGAAACCTCCAACATAAAATTTAGAACACAGAAAAAGAAGAATTATCAGTAGATAAAAGTAATTACAATTTATCTCTAAAACATACATTGTGTAATACAAATGTATAAGTTTTACAAATGTTAAGTACCTTCCAAATATTTTCGTATCATTCAATGCTTAAATGAAATAAAAAGATAAAAACATTATTTGACCTAAGAATAAGTAATAATACGTTACATTTATTAAAAGCCAAATTTAAAAATAATGGCCACATTAGACACTGATGAAATGAAATGATACACAGCAGTATAAACAATTAGCACTTTGAATTTATAATGAAACAATGTTACCTAGTAGCAGAATTACACTGTATTATCAACAATTATCACTTTAATCAAAACTAAAACATCAACAATCATCATGCCGAATCAGGCTAAAACAACATCATCCAGACATAAAGCAATTTTGTGAACACTGAGGCACACATTCTATGAAAACAAATCAACATCCTCACTGGCAGATGCTAAATTATCCTGCAGGTATTTTAAAATGTCACCTTGACCTAAGTTGTCTGACTCAATGCCTGGGGATTTTGTTTCTTTGTCAGAGACACTTCCATGGCTGGAAAGGATTGTCTTTGGTTTGACTGGGATGGCAGGTTTACCCTGTGCCCCAAATGGCACAGAGTCTTTATGAGTAGCGCCTGTCCCTGCAGCCTTGGGCTTGGCGGGCAGAGGAGGCTTGCTTGGCAGCGAAGGTTTTGTTGGTGTTTGTGGATTTGTCATATGTGACTCTTGCTGCAAATCTCTTGTGGGAGATGATCTCTCACCTTCCCCATTTTGTGGCTTGTTCTTTCTCTTTTTAACATCAACAGTCAGAAGCTGATCAAGGTTGTCTTCTATTCTGTGAATGACATTGACACAATTATAATTTCTTCATTTAGGAATTTAAATTACACAGACTTAAGAACAGCAGGGGGCTTAGAAAGATGATGTGAAAAATTTTCAGTGTTGTCATAAAGACTTTGCCAAGTTATTAGGAACGTAAAAAAAAAATTAAAACTTCTGTCTTCTGCAACTGTCTGAATGAAAAAAGAGCACTTAGAATCAATAAGTGTTTAGATTAATAATGCCTCTATGTAATATTAGCAATATTACCTCTGACAGGAAAAATCTATATAATAATACTGTTGTAGCCCTATTGGCAACGCAATAGGGTTAACTGTGTACGATAAGCTGACACATATGACCCAGGCCAGTAATACAGTTTAGTGTGCTATGTCGATGGACAAGGGACAATACTGGTATGAACTTTGCACGTAAATATGACCCATGTTATGGTCACATGATTGAATACCATGGTGAACCAGAGACAGAGTGTGTCATGGTGTGTTATGGTCACATGATTGAATACCATGGTGAACCAGAGACAGAGTGTGTCATGGTGTGTTATGGTCACATGATTGAATACCATGGTGAACCAGAGACAGAGTGTGTAAGGCAGTGCAGGAGACCAAGAATGTTAGTCGGCCATAAAGTTGGTCGGTGAAACGTAGAAATCCAGGAAGAGATAGAGAAACAGTTGAGTTTAATAAGGTGATGTACAGTGTAACATTTGTAGTAGTTTATTGTGTTGCCAATTGTGTCCTATTGGCTATTTTTTTTTTTACTCATTAATGTACCAGATTATTTTGGAACTCTTGTTGTCAAGTTCTTGAGTTAGATGTGTTGTTTGTTGAGCAGTGTTTTCAGAAGGCCTGACTAGGAGAGAGAGAATAGTAACAATACTATAATTCTACATACTAAGTCAGGAGAGAGAGAGAATAGTAACAATACTATTATTCTACATGCTTGCTCAAAGTAATTGTCAATTTAGCCCTATCCAAAAAAAAAAGGCTTATTACAAAGTCAAATTGTGCCATAGAGATGTATCTAGATTTCACCAGTTCTTGAGTTAATGGTATTTAAAGGAACACAAGTGGTCTCTTGAGGTTCGTTTGTTCATTGATTTATTTCAGTTATATAGCTTGCAATACTAATGTTGGCTTAACAAATATATTTTCATATGATTTCAGTATTGTGATTCAAACTTGTGTGATTTTCATTGTTGTATTTATCAATTAAAGTATTCAGGTTTCAAATTGTAGATATTTTGTTATGTGCTTTATTGATAAGAGAGCTGTGACACATTCTGGGAAAACAAATCTATTATTGCAATTGAGAATGCATCATCTAAAATACAACAATATTTAGCAATTGCAAATATGTGATGAAATTCCTACTTCACCAAACCACACAAGTATATATTAGTAAATATTCCAGGCAGCTAAATTTTGCCAAAATTCACTTTTTAACATCAAATCATAATTAATTTTGTAGTAAACATTCAATTTAACTGTTGAAGAAAATAAAATATCTTCTAAAAATTTGAAATTTGTAATTAAAGTAAGAAATATTTGTTGCTAAAACTTTTCTGCTTCACTGCAGTTTCATCGCCTGAACTTGCTTGTCAGAAACTTTAAAGACTTGACTAAAGTTGTTTTTTTAAATATATTTTAGCTGTAGAAAATTAGTTGACAATTGGTGCAGCTATATAATAGCTGATGTTCTACATAACATCAAATCATAAAACTAGCTGAAATTCACTTAATTCTACGTCAAATCAATTAACAGTCAGCATTATACACAAACTGTTATAATCAGTAGTTGAAACCTGTGGAAACTTACTCAAAAAGGTCAGAATGATCTTCTGAAACACTTTCATAAACCTTAATATTCTTTTTTATGATGGCATCAGGAATAAACCGGAAGTCCTTTTCATCATCTTCAGTAAGTTCTCTCTTCAAATCTTGTCCCTCAAACATAAGAACTATAAATACATATGTAAAATGTATCAAAAATACTGTAGCCATTTAAACACATTAAGAAATAATATAATGAGATTTTTCTTTGCATTTAGTTAAATATATATTTATAAGAATACTTGAAAGAAAATGTAAAAATTTGGCTTGTGAGATGACTACTAGTAGACAAATAGAAAATGGTTCAATGTAATGTGAAAATAGCGCAGAGCAGCGTGTGGTGTTTAAAACACAAAGTGAGTTTCAGTAAATTGTCTACCTGTGCTGCCTTCACCCTTATCTTCAAACAGAGCTTTGTCCTGCTCCTCTTCTTCCAAGTGGAACAGCTCACTATCTTCTTCCTCTACATATCTGTCTAACAGGAAGTCTACATTGTTGCTGTAGGCAGAAGTCAAAAAGATGCTATAAAAAAAAGGGCAACACCATTTCACAGGAGCATAATAAACATTATTTACAAAAAAAACAAAACAACCTACAACTCATATGCAACCCATGACCATAGAGTAGAGACATCTGTCACATTAGAGGATTTTCTACAACAATGTAAATTTTCAGAAGTGTTTTTCTAATGAAAAAAAGTTTGTGTTAGTACTATTTCCTATCTGCATCCCCAGAGAACATCTAGTTTTTGCAAGTAAATTTGATTTACAAATATACTAAATAAGGGAGACAAAAGACTCAACCTAATGTGGATCAGAGAGTGCCAGAGTTTGTAAAAATACCAGGTTTTTAAGAATATGGTTACACATAGGAAAAGTATGTACTATAAAAGGACATCTGTGGCATTTATGTCTCAAGAGACTATTTTTTCCCTTTACAACTTCTCATGTGACTAAATAGGCATTGATGCACAGCTGCAGTAACAGGTTGGGCATCTGTAATCCCCTGGCGCTGTCGCACTTTCCACCCTTCTTTCTACTTCTGGTGTGTATGCCATCTGCAATCCAAGGTTGTTCCTTTATGCTTGCTCTCCATGTTAATCTATCCAGTGCATCTTTTCCCAACTGTTGGTGTCAATTTTGAATAGCTTCATGTTGCGCTTGCATGCATCCCAGTATGCCAGCAGCTCTCCATACAGAAAGTCTTGTGGGAATTGACCTTGTGGCATTTTGTGAACATGAAAATGCGCATGCTGCTGATAACAGCATGGATGTCTTGGCACACTGCTTTTCACAGCACTTCATCAGTGGTTATTTTATCTTGCTACCTCACTTAAAAAATTCACCTTAAGCAACAGAGGTGTAAGATATTCAGTTTTTTTTTGCTGCCAAGAGTAGGTTGACCATGTTTCACTACAGTATAGCAGAGTGCTCATCACACAGATCCTGGTAGTCAGCAAGGTATTGTTCCCCACTCTTTTCTCCAGCCATACTATGGGGCCCATTGCCTTGGCTATCCTGTTGCTGATAGTCTTTATCCAGTAGCACATCGTTGGACTTATAATCGAGCCATAAAAAGACGTGAATTGATGAAAACAGTCATATATTTACCTAATAAGACAAAATACATATAAGAGACTTATTACAAACAAACTTTTCAATATCAACTCATATTTATGTAGGCGCTGGCCAAAGGGAAACTTTATAATAGAAACTAGGAAACCAAAAATATTTAATTTCTGTTCATATGGGAATGGTGCGGCCTTTTATCATACCAAATTAACATGGGTCCTTCACTAAACAGGTACCTATGTCACTAAAAATTTATTTTGCCTTTGTTATGTACAAGAAATGAGGACTTTTTAATTGGTCTTCCCTAATATCAGACCACATAATTACAGAAAAACTGTCTGCCTCATATGATGTCGTCACTATGATATATCTTAAGTCATATCATAAGCATATAATACTTCTGCAATAGTCTCAGACTAACATAGAAATATAATTAACACCTAATACTTCTGCAGTAGTCTCAGAATAACAAATAAATATAATTAACACCTAATATTTCTGCATTAGTCCCAGACTAACATAAATATAATTACTCAGCGCCAGTAGCATTTTCTTCCTCTTCTGTTTCTACTGAAGCAGGGGCAGATGAGTTGTCCAGTGGTTCACCGATGCTGAATTTCTTGGCTCTAATGGAATCTACACCTATTTGAAAGCAATTGATAAATAAATTTTATCCAATCCTATATTGGTATCAATGGTAAAAAAAAAAGCTTAACTCAGGAATATTTTTGTAAAGACATTGAAGTAACATTAAGAGCTAGTAACTGATTACATTTTATTTTAAAATGGTATTTAAACTAATCCACACTATATTTCACCTCCAATTTATAGAGACTTAACCTAGTTTAGAATTCAGGTGAAAATCTAAATTATGTTCCAATTAAAACTACAATTAAGGATCCAAACAGACCCCAGATTAGGCTGCAGCTATAACAAGAGTTTACTAAAACTGTTATAAAAAGAAGTTCAAAAGCTTTGGAACAAACCAGATTAGATCTGTACTCTTTAGCAATTCTTTAGTTTTACAAAGTGTATTGAAGAAAGTGTTTTAAGGCACATTTAATAATATAAATTTAAAGGACTTAGAACACATTATACTCTTAGTGTACATTTTTTTGTTGTATTCTTAAGATTGCTTTTAAATTTACCAAGAAATGTCAGCAAAGGAACAGACATGGCCAGCTTTGGCACAGTGGCTATGAATCTCAATAGTTGGTCCAAGCTGTTGCGTCTTTCCCGCAGTACAGGATCACTGACTATAATAGACATCTTGTTGATGACGGGTAATGTTGTGTTGGGAAACATCTCTGCCAATGTAGCTCTCAAATCCTCAAACTCATTTAGTTGTTTCTCCAGCTGAGAAAAAATTTAATAAAAGAAATATTCTATCTTACAGAACAGAAATTAACAAGACTAATTCTTCACTGGAAGCAAGTAAAAAAAAGGTTTGTTGGCCTCCTTCAGTCGTAGAACAACTATGGTTCATCTTGCACACTTCCTTATGTGGCTGTGGAGCCCTATTTTGGAGAGACACTCCTGTCCACAAATATCGCAGGTTAAGGTGGCTTTTGCTTCGGTGGTAGAGGAGCTGGCCATTTTTTGTATTGTACGTTTTTCTTCCTGAGCTGAGACCCATGTTCTTTCACTGTCCATAGCTTTCTTAATCACTGTCTCTCTCCATCCGGTGCGGTCTAGAGCTATGTCTTCCCAATGGTCAGTATTGATGTTCACTGATTTGATGTCCCGTTTTATTACATCTATGTAACGGAGGTGGGGGCTGTAAAGATGATGGGAATACCTGTTCGCGCAAGGATCTCAGTATTGCACACTTTTTCTTTCCATGTGATTTTCAAGATCCTACGGAGACATCGCAAATGGAATGAGTTTAGTTTTCTCTCTTGCTTTGCGTAGGTGGTCCATGATTCACTGCCATACAGTAGTGTACTCATAACGCATGCCTTGTAGACTTCCATTTTGGTTACCTGTTCGCGCAAGGATCTCAGTATTGCACACTTTTTCTTTCCATGTGATTTTCAAGATCCTACGGAGACATCACAAATGGAATGAGTTTAGTTTTCTCTCTTGCTTTGCGTAGGTGGTCCATGATTCACTGCCATACAGTAGTGTACTCATAACGCATGCCTTGTAGACTTCCATTTTGGTCACCGTAGTTAGCTTATGGTTTTCCCAAACTCTTGGCCTGAGTCTAGGCTACCTATGTGTAAAGGATTCCTTTAGAAGCCAAAATGTGATGTTAGAAAAGATTGTTATGTGATATAATTATATTTTAATATGGTGAATTCCTTCTGATTTGATCAAGTTAACTAGTTAACATATGAAAGGCTGATAAAAAGTATGTGGTAGAGATGGCAATGAGCAGGGTTGGACCATTGAGACTGTAGGCCTAGATCTAGTAATGATCTGAATGAACTCTATGTTGTCTGTTGTATTTGTGTGTATTTTTCTGATGTGTTGTCTTTACATGAGAAAAGAGTCCTTATAATCACAACAAATTTCCGTAAGGATCAATAAAGCAGTCTTAGTCTTAGTCTTAGTACACAGATGTTTGTAAATGTTTTAAATGTTTCGTATGTTAATTCAGAGTGCATACCACATGACCAGGCAGCTAATGTACAGCAACTTTTCATGGCTACCTGGTCATGTAGTATGTGCGCTGGACTGTCGCTTGGTTTTCTCCATGGTTCATACTTTGCCTGATGCCATCCCCCGTCATCCTGCGCCAGGTTCGGATTAGGAAGTAGATTATCTTCAACTCTGAAGGAACATCCAAAACATGTAAAACATTTACAAACATCTGTGTACTAAATCTAAGCTTACAATACTTTTTTGAGTAATAATACATGAATAAAAGTACAAAACTAAAATTTCTTACACTGTACTGCACAACATCTGAATCTTTGTGACTGGGAGATTTGAAACATGACAAATTGGAGACCAGCACCACCTGATAGTGGACTGTGTTCGACACAAGTCCTTTCTGCACTGAGTAAGATGTAACATAAAGGTCAATGCCTGACTCTTTATTCTTAAGTTCCCTGAAATAAGCAATTTTAAAATTAATTGTGAATTTAAACTTAGTAAAATAATAAAGCAATACTAAATGCTATGGCATGCAAAATGATACAGTGTATTTATATTTTAATCATTAATGGAATGGTGATGGTCAATAATAATTAATAGATCTATATCTGTTAGTATTATCATGCAGATGAGATATGATGATATTATTATTATTTATCAGAAATGCAATGCTGTTGACAGTGAGAGAGTGAGTGAGAGTTGACTGTTGAACTCTGTACAGCTTTTAAAATATTTTAAATTTAATACCTAGATGTCACAACTGACTTGGGCATTTTTTAAAAGGAAAAATATAGATCTATTTAAAGTGATATAGATTATATCTAGATCTAGTAGGTCAAGATGTAGATTTATAGACAGATTGAGACTACATCGCAAGACACGCCCACTTTGATGATTTTGTTTATGTTTATGTTTATACTGAGTGACTGAGAGTATCAATTTGAAGTTCGTGTTTTGTTGCAATGTTAAGTTCTTGTTTTTATTTACCAATGACATATCACAAACCTATATATATGTCCATAGATCAAGGTCTGTGTGGTAACGAATGATATTCTTTGGGCCTGGAATGGTCTATCAACTTGAAAAACGGAGGTCATGCTCCATATGTCCTCAAACGGAAATAGCTCAGCCCCACAAATTAATGTGAATGGCCTTTCCCTTTACGCATAACTATTTGCGTTTTCTGAATTGACTGCAGCTCAGCATTTTTGTCATCAGTTTTACCCATTATATAGTCTATGGTTTTACCTAACAAGGCATTGCAGTAGTCAAGGCTGGGATAGCATTAATGTTACAGCAAGCTTTTTTGTCGATTCCGTAGTCAAATATGGTCGGATAGAGCAGAGACCCTTGCAGAGCTGATTTATCAGTGAGGGTCAAACGACAGAATTGAGTGAAAGAAAGCTACAAGAACCTCGTGGGTATTGGGAACCTGGCAGTTCGTGCTGAATAGTAAAACTGTACTCTCCTTCGCTTAATTGTGTAATATATATAATATTGTTTTGAATGTTAATTTTAATTAGCTAACCTATGTCTTATCTACGATCATCTTAAGTTTAAAATGTTGACATACATACTTCAGAGACATTAAAACTCGCAAAAAGGAGATTTGTGAAAGATGGGAGAATGGTCAAGCTGTGGTGAAAAAGACGGTACGTCGTGTAATTTCTTATCTGCTCAATCTTGACAATAAAGAAATTTTATCTTATCTTCTTATCTTATATAATACAGACTTTACTGCAAAAAAGATGATGATTACGCCCTACTCGTCATGCATCTAGCCATGCATTTTAGCCAATGACTTAAATTCTGCCAAGTCATTAAATTGGTTTTCCTGGCTGGAAAAAAGAGGGAGATCAGGGAGTGGAATAGATGACGGTAGCCCATGGGCGTAGCCAGGGGGGGGGGGGGGTTGGGGTTCAACCCCCCCCCCGAAACGGACTTTAGTGAGTGATTTTTTGCTTTGATTTTGTTTATTTTAGGTGAGATTTTAATACTAAACCATCACTTGCCCCAGCACAATCAAGAGGGTTTTGAGTTTAAAACCCCCTAAAAGAGGTTTTTGCATTTAAATTCCCCTATTCTATAAAACAAAACCAAAAAAATGCGAACGACAATCCCCAAATTCCAAGAGCACAGTTAAGGAAGATTTTGATTTTAAAACCTCCTCCAAAATTTACGATAAACCCCCTCTTCAATATAAAAAACTTCAACTTACACACTCAAAATTCTATGAGCGTAGCCAAAGGGATGTTTAGTTTACCCCCCCCCCCCCTTTTTTCTTTTTTTTCTTCAGTAGGGTTTGAAGCTACAAATACCTCTTCAATATAAAAAAAAAGCAAATTACTCACTCTAAAATCTGTGAGCGTAGCCAAAGGGATTTTGAGTTAACCCCCAGCCAGCGGGGTTTGAAGCTAAAAAAATACATCTTCAGTGTGAGAAAAAAAGGAAATTAAGCACTCAAAATACTATGAGCGTTGCCAAAATGGGTTTTGAGTTTAAACCCCCTTT
Source organism: Biomphalaria pfeifferi (assembly GCA_030265305.1). Taxonomy (NCBI): domain Eukaryota; kingdom Metazoa; phylum Mollusca; class Gastropoda; family Planorbidae; genus Biomphalaria; species Biomphalaria pfeifferi. The sequence continues at coordinate 6,531,660 of JASAOG010000011.1, forward strand.
CAGGGGGTTTGATGCTAACAAAAAATACCTCTTCAATATAAAAAAAGCAAATTACATACTAAAATTATTTGAGCGTAGCCAATCCAATTGGGGGTTTTGAGTTTAAACCCCTCTCCTACAGATGACTTTTTTTAAAGTTTGAAACCCCTCCAGATGGTTTTGAGTTTAAAATCCCCCTACTGAGCGTTTTGATGTGAAAAACCTCTATCTTCAATATTAGTCTAAAGCAAACTAAAGTTACTAAATTCTATAACCGTAGCTAAATTGGGGTTTTGAATAAAAAATAAAAAAAACTGCAGAGATTTTTTAGTTTAAAACCTTCAACAGATGATTTTGAAGATAAAACGTCACTTTTTGGTATAAAATCTAAAGCAAACTACAGTCACTTAATTCTAAGAGCGTATTCAAGAGAAGCTACACATTTCTAGCATTGGCGGGGCTTCATTAATAAAGTGCAATGGATAGTCGTCTGCCGAAATTAAAAAATACTAAATGTGGCTCAACAAAGATGGCTAAGACAGATTTTAGAAGTCAGTTATAGAGGTCGGGTGTAAATCAAGGAATTCCTTTGCCGAACTGGGAGTCGACCCCTTAGTAAGATTGTGACAGAGCGTCGCATGAGGTTTGCGGGACATGTTCTCCGACAAAAGGAATTACGCATAAGAAGAGTTGCAATGACATCCTAGTACAGCTTGGCGCCACACATTCATGGAGGTGTTCAGAGCAGGTGGGAAGAGGCTTCAGATATTACCAGTGACAGATTTTTGCTTGACGGCAAATGCGCCGAACGGCGCGGGAGGGTCAAAGTCAGTAAGAATAGCACATTAGGTTTTTGAAATAAAACTTTTTAATAGCAGGAAAATGCACTGTAGATACCTCAGAATATGCATTTTGTAGACTTTCAATACCAGAAATAGTCCTTAGCGGCGGGGCTCTGCCCCGCGCTGGGAGAGCTCCTAGCGCTCCCCCAGACCCCCTTGATGGCCATGGGGGCATATCTACAATTTTTGCACTATCTCCAGAACGAACCTATTCTAGGGCACAATAAACGTCTTCCGAAAGAATGAAGAGTCAGAATGTAATAAAGATTATGTACACACATACACATAAAAGAAATATTTTTTTCGCGGGGAAGGGGTGGTGGGGGGGGGGAACCAACCCCCTCCCCCCAAAAAAATCATGGCTACGCCCATGCGGTAGCCTAGAAATTCTTGTCCAAGAACAGCATTGATCAAGCAAAAGATCTTTCAACTTTATCACTACGGTCGTCATGCGAAAGAAAAAAATCACAGATCTTGGTGAGATATGATAAACAGTTACTTTTTATACAAAGCTTGGCCTATACCAACTTTGTCTGTCTGGAATCTTTATATAGACTACACGCTATATACTTTTCCCACTTCCCATTCTCTGATCTAATTCAAACTTTGTACAATTATTCATTGTCAATGACAACATATGAATCGATCACAAAATGAACAAATTAGTAATCAATATTATTTGTAATGTAATTAATTTTGTTTTATATTGTAAATGTATTGAGCTTAAGGGAAATTAGCCGGGAAAAATTTTCAAAACTAAAAATCCTTTATAGATGTTTAAAATACCACTGCCACTGACTGACACATTAATTGATCATGAGATCTCTTAAACTGTCGTACATATCCGCATCAAAATTCAAAAGTTTATGTCGGAGAAATTTTACTTTCGATGCGCAGGTTAAAGTAAGAGAGAGAGAGAGAGAGAGAGAGAGAAGAAATAAAATGTAAACGTTACTTGAAAAAAGATCACCATGCATATGTTAACCAATAACTTCGATTCTGCCAAGTCATTGGTTTTCTTGGCTGGCTCTAATAGCACTAGCAAAGGAAAGAAGGAGCATTTGTACATATGTGTCAAAGCATATGGGACGAGGAATGTGCCTCTGTTTTTCAATTGTGCCTTTCTGAGTATTTTATTAGGTTTTGTTTTTGTGTATGAAGATTATGGTTCAGTGTTTTATGCATAATTGCTACTTTTCTTTTAAGTCTATCCTTAAGGATTTCTAAAATTAGTGATTTTAGTAAAGGTGTTTCTCTAGTCAAATGTAACAGATACACTAATTCACGGGATTAAAAAAAAAATTATGTTAGGTTGATTGCTAAAATGTGGCCCGTTTATTGCAATTCAATAAAATAGGGGTGTTCCGGCCATAATTATCAACATAAAGCCTGTTGTGGATAGGTTGACAGGCGTTGCCGGTGAGTACTGCTAGCAGTTCACATATAGGCCTATCACTTTGTTCAATAAGCTTTAACTCTCAATACATTTTTAAAACAAATGTAACAAGGGAGAAATCTTTCTGAATTAAATCTTCATAAGTTTATAACATATAGAATGTGTTGTTTCGTAGCTTGTCTTTATAGGATAATGAAAAGTCAAAATAAATTATTGTTTTTTTTTTCTTCTTTTTATTTTTACACTATGAAGAAAGGAAGAGTTACTGAGCTAATAGATTTAGTAGGGATTTAAAAATAAAAGTAAAACTTTCTAAGAGAAATTAAGGAAGATCTAAAATAATTATAGGCCTACTGAATTCTAGCCTGAATCATGCATTGAGCCTAGAATAAACCAATATCTGGCGATCTGCCAGGGACTAATACGTCGTGTAGTCTTAATAATAATAACATATAAAATATGCCTCGATTTTTTTTTGTTTAAAGGTAAATTTTAAAATTTCTCTTGCAAAATTAATGGAGTATACAAAACGGGAGGGAAGGTGTCGGGGATTCTTAGGGTTAGGACATTTGCCCCACCCAGACCCAATTAATTTTATAGGCTCAGCCCTAACTTTGCACAGATAAAATTTATCAATCAATTTAGGCTAAACAAATAGTTTAAAGTATCTTCTTTAAATAAATAATTATACTGATAAATGTTTTCGAATTTGCGCATATTTTTTAAAACTGAGCCCTAAGATTAGAAAAATGATCTAGATGTATTCTAATATAGATCCAGATCTACGCACTAAGTGAGCATTTAGCCAAGGCGCTGTCCCATTCTGTTTTTAGCCAATGAGCAAGAGACATCCATTTAATGCAGGACTCTTTACCGATGATAGCACTGTGAAATAAAAGTGCCTAGATCAAAGAGTTCTTAATTATGATTTAAAACAACTTATATTTAATTTTCTTCAATATATTTGTGATAAAATGACATCCCTACATTTCGCTGTGCAGCCTTTGCCAGGCAACGATGATTTATTAATTGATAAGTAAGTCAAATCAAATATCGAAATTGAGGTACCCTGTTTTCGATAATTTTTTTAATAGTAATTTTTCAAGTCTTACCATTAATCTCTCATGATTCAGTGATTAGATCTACTCTAGTATTAGATCTATATTATTCTAGATTTAATTTGTGTGTGTGTGACAGTCTACATTTTACTGTTTAGAATTAGAACCTAGTAGAATAGTGTGTAATAATGTTATAATTTAATATAACTTTAATAAGTAAAACAAAATATTAAATATTATCAATTAATCATAATTAATGGATCTATTATCATCTAGATCTAGAATAATCTAGTCTAGATTCTACTAGATTACTAGAATCTAGATCTACTAGACTAACTAGTCTAGAGACTAGATCTGGAGTCTGGATCTATCTTAGAATAAATTATTCTAGATATCTTGACTGACTAGACATTCTAGATTTTAGATATAAAGTTAAAAGTAGAAAATATCTCTGGGGACACTAGATTAGCAGATCTATAAAAAGTATATACTTTATAGTGATGAGTATACTAAGTCTTACTAGTCTAGACAATTAGACTACTCTACATCTAGAGTCTTGAGATCTAGTCTAATTTAGAATTTGATAGATTTTAGACACCTTGAATTTAGTCTTCAATAAAGTAAATTAAGATTGGATATGTTTGTTTCTATTTTACCACATTAGTTTTTTATAGAATTAAGCTTTACTATCATCATCATTGTCTTTTTCAAATGCAGATTACGTGAAGTTTCTGAGAGGTTTAGTCGACATGGCTTTGCTGCTCCGACAGCTTTGAGTAGTTTGAGGAATGTGACTATTACAGAATGTGCTGTGGGACCCAGCCATATTGCTCTTTTAAGAGAGGTTAGCTTTAAGATGATTTTAAAATAACAAAAACTACACTAAATTCTAATTTGGTTTGTGAATCTAAAATCTAAGTTTTACAAAGTGTAAACAAAGAAAAGGAAATGTAAAACAGTTTTTAAACATCTTGGAAGGCCTGATGGCTAAGTGGAATAGTGCTGGGCATTGAAATCAAGGGGTTTTGGGTTTGAATTCTGGTGAAAAATGTCTCTGGGACCACCAAACTCTAATAGGTACATAACATGTTGGGGAAAGTAAAGGCAGTTGGTCACTTTGCCAGCCACAACGTCCTTTTTAACTATTGGCCACATAAACATTTGAGCTTTTTATCATCTGCCCATATATTGAAGGTCTAAAAAGGGTGCCTATCCTTTTTATAGATAATTTTAAAAAATTTAAAAATCCATGAATAGCTTCACAAACCACAATTTTATTACTTCTCCTACTGTTCTAATAAAAAAGTCTATACACAAAGTAAATCTTATTTATGGTGTATAGTTATCTACAGCTTTAAAAAGGTGAATTCCAATATATTAGGAAAAAAGCTAATAAACATATATTCTCTTTTAATTATCAATTAGGATGGCAGAGTGTGTCGTGTTGCTTATCATGTTGCTACTGACAAATTGGACCTCAGCAAGTCTGACACGAAACCGTAAGTAAACTATGTAATATGCCCAAGTGTTATAAATAGAAAACTATATTTGAGAATGCTTGCATTTAAACTTTTGAAACATTTTTCATCAATATAAATTTTGCAATGTAGATGCACTGTTACTGTTGTTAAACAATGTTTCCATATCAAAATTACTTCTAGAAGCGCAAAACATTTTATGGCTTACTGTTGAAAACAATGTTCTGGTTTAGAAACCCACATTTTGGCTGTACAAGAAGATATCTTTAATAATGATTCCTGCTTTATTATCTACAGTCACAAAAAAAAATACAAATGTTGGATCATACCACAATGTTAATCACATTTGTTTCAATCTTGCATAAACATTTCTTTTATTAATAAATAAATTAATATTATTCATGCCTTAAAACACTAGACCTATTACAATAAACTTTGTGATTATTTTTTCCCCCCTAGAAAACCCAGCAAGCTTGAGAAGCTAGAGAGAACTTCTTCAACTGCCAGGAGTGGCACAGTTGTAATGGAGAGTCCTATTGTGTTAGTTTCTGATGCTCTAGGCTCTGCTGCGGCTCAGTCCTCAGCCACAGGGTATATTCACATTTTCTCGGATATCATGATTATTTAATTATTTTGCACTAATAAAACAAGGCTGATTGAGTTATGACTACTTGTGTTTGTTTTGTTTTTTCTTAAATGTAGACGCTGGTCAGCTGTGGCGTCAAATCCCACAGTCACCCGAAGTGGATCCGTTGTCACTGGAGGTGCAACGGGTGGAAGTGCCAGCGGTGGGGCCAACAACAACCAGCCTGCAGGCTTCAGCAGGATGCAAAGGGCAGTGCATGTTAGCAGAGGTGGTCGTAGGTCAGGGGTTATTGTAGGCGGTCGTCCACTTGTTCCTGCCTCGGTTGTTCCAGAAGATCTCATTAGCCAGGTAAAAATCTCACTGAAAGTTAAACTAATATATCTCATAAATCTGATTTCATGTTTATCTAAATAAATGGTTAAAAACTAACATAAAAACTTTTTTTTTTTTTTACTTGCCAACTGACCTCTTATTTTACTTTAAATGACAAAATGCTACATTTGTTTTGAATGTATTTGAGGACTATAATCATGAAAATTTGTTTCCTTTTAAACCGTATTGAACTTTTTTTTCCTCATAGTGTCAAGTTGTACTGCAGGGAAAATCCAGAAATCTTATCATCAGAGAACTACAAAGAACTGTAAGTGATTCAATAATTTATTTTATTGGTCAAATTGATAAATAAGTCCCAGTTATACATGCAATAATAATAAATTGTCTTAGTGCACTTGCTCTCAGCTCAGAACTCGTACAAATGAATATGTAAATACATATTAAGTAAAAAAAACATTGAGATGATTACAATACTCAACAGAAACTAGGTTGTAGTAATTTGAGCTTTGAAATTAAGAAACGCATCAAATTGTGACTTGCGGTAATTTAATTTAAAGTTTCTCATGGCTTAAACTTCACTATACTTTCTGCAAAGAACAGGAAGTTGGGGTAGTACTCATGACCATTAGAGAATCTCAGTTTTTTAATTCTAATGTAGGCTGGGTTTTTTATTTTGAGTGAAGTTAAGGCATCCAAAGCTTGCTAGGTATCTTGTCATTCATGGGTGGAGTAAAATGTCATTTTTCTATGCTTATTATTTCACCTAATTTTTAACTGTTTGTTAAGGAAATTTAAAAACTTTGCCGCATGTAAAATGTATTACAAGTCTTGAATAAACTGGGCTTTTATCTTTAGACAATTCTGAGCTATGTTTTGTTTTGTTAAAGACAAAATTTGAAGAGATGATCAATAGAAATTGATGATGTTAAAACATAAATAAGATAATAACTGTTTTAAAGTCCATTTTTAATCATTCTCTCTTGAGGTGATCACTTGTATATATAGTTATTAGGAAATGTATATGTTTGAATGATTCATTAAACAGTGTCACCAATATTACCTATATGATGTATGCTCTATGGATTTTAGAAAAAATAGATTAAATAATAGCACATTAATTATAATTAGCTTGCCTCTGACGTCAGAAAGTGATGTTTAATTTAAGGGGAACTTAACTCTTTCTCTCCTAACTCACGATACCAACGTTGATTTGAACCCATTAAATTAAATTAATTTTAGTTTTTTAAACTCCAAATAGTGTTATAAAAAAAAGAGTGCGTTCTTCTATAATTCTATACATTTCCTGATTACATACATTCAAGTTTAAACATAACAGGGTAGTGAAACACAAATGAGCAAGCTGAGTAATTCCGCAGGAACGTGGAAAATAATTACGGAGAGAAAGAGTTCGATGCTGGAATTGTGGCATCTCAGTGGGCATTTCACCCCTTTGAGGGCCCTGGCCTGCTTCACCACATCCTTCCATTTAGATCTCTCCTGAGTTTTTTGTCTCCGTGCCCAAACTTTGAGATGTTGTAGATCTGCTTATACTTCCTAGCACATCATCATGTTTGTGGTCTGCGTTTGGGTCATCTACTGTTTGTTTGTTCCCTGTATACTTTTGCCCTTTTGTTCTCTGACATTCTTTTAAGGTACCTTGCCCATCATAACCTGTCCCCCCCCCCCCTTTTTTTTTTTCCATCACTCTAGATAAATAATTTTGTTTTATTTAAAATTTGATACTGGAAATAATAAACCTTTAAGGTTTAATTGATTTTATTTCATCATCTTTCCAGAACCTTGATGTAAATATGGCTGTGAATAACTTACTAAGCAGGGATGATGAAGGAGAAGGAGATGATGATGACAGTCAAGACTCGTATGTCCCAGATGATTTGATTTCTCTCTTGGACTCAGGCGTCCATGGTGAGCACCCGTCTGTCATCATTGATGCTGATGCTATGTTCAATGAAGATGTCTTTGGGTACTCTACCCTTAGAAATCGAGGGTCTGGAACACGCTCCAGGCTTGGTTAGTATCTCTTGAATAAAAAAATTATTTCCAAAATTAAAAAAAACAACTCAGTTTTTAACTCATTTGAAGTCAAAATCTCTGAAAGTTCAACTCAAGCTGTAATAAAACTAGGTAAACATGTTAATAGTTGCACTAGACATCATATCAGATATTAAAAAATGTGTCTTTTTGTTTTAAAACCAAAATGGTTAATAAAAAATTTTTAAAAATTATTTTCCTTTATAGGTAATATTTTGATTCCAATTAATTATAAACTTTGAAAATTTAAGATTAGAAGGGCCATTTTGTCAAAAAGCTACACAAAGAATGAAGGAAGCTTTTAAAATTAGTATTTCATGTATTACAATATTATGGAATAAACTAAACTTACTTTTGTTACATTAGTTTTATTACAAATGAATACTAGATATTATATCATTATTGTTAACAAACGTCAATAATATTTATAATTGTTAGTGATTTGTTCAATCATGAACTTCTTCCTTCACAGTGGTTCTAATCCAATTCATTTTTTATAAAATTTAGCTTGCTTTTTAACAGGGGAAAGAGAGAGGGATTTAGAGCGTGACAGGGATTCTATGTTTCGCATACGTGACCACCGAAGGAGACTTGAGACCACTTTTAGAGACGAGACCCTGAAGTCATTGGAGCGAGACAAGGCGGATGGTGGGGGGTCTGATGGAGGGAAGAAGCAGAACTCTCCAGCACAAAATCCATTAATCTTTGGAGAAGAGTTGCAGTACTGGAATGAGAAAGTTAGTGTCAGATTTTTTTTTTTTTTTTTTAAATATGTATATCATTATTATAATTACATCAGCTATAGATCGCAAGGTCTGAAAAGGGAAATTTATGTACTTCTTTACTATTGAATCTGTCATTACTTGGCTACTTTAGTGAGACTCTCATGTCTATGAGTAGCAACACACATAATACTAGTTACCAAAAACTCTATATATTTCCAACCTAGGATGTGGATGCGCCATTATTTAAGCACATTGAAGCCATGTATTCAGATCTTATAGCTGTAGGAAAAGATGGGCGTCTATACAGTTGGAAGTGGTCAGATCCAGAACCTTACAAAAATGTAGAGGTACCCCTTTTTTTTTTTTTTTTTTTGTTGCTGTAGTGAATGTTTTTGTCTATAGAAGTGAAACTTGTTATTTTTTACGAAAAACATGCATATATGAAACCCTGCCGGACCAAGTAAAACAAAGGACGTTTGGGCCACGAGGCCTTCTTCAGCTACAAAACAAACAAAAAATATAAAACAATTAACACAAAATAGTCTTAAGTTAACTTATCTGTCCGATGTTGTTCTCTATCGAGGCAGAAAAGAAATGAGCTGCGCTGGTGTAAAAGCGCGGGAAAACGGAAGGGGGCGGAGATGTCAGGCAAAGATGAATGGGAAAAGGGGGTACCGTAGTGTTAGTGCCCATCGCTTATTAAATAAAAGTGTGCTGGTTGTTGATCCCGTTAGGTTGGAGGGTGCCTGACATGTAAATAAGTTTGTTTTCGATCTGCAGACGGGTGTTTTTGTCGTTGCATTGTTGTATGGCAGTGACGAGGAGGTCGGTGGTACCCCTATGATGTGTGTTATTGAAATGGATAGAGACGGGCTTAGTAGCGAAGTTACGAATGTCTCTAAGGTGTTCTTGGAGTCGTGTTTTTAAGGTCCTGCCTGTGTTTCCAATATAAACCATCTGACACCTTGAGCATATTATAGCATATATGACTCCTCTACTATTACAGTTAAATTTGCCACTTATCGTGATGGTAATTTTAGGACAGGTGATGGTAGGGGTGGCGAGTGTGTGTTTGCAGGTCTGACAATTACGTCGCTTACATGGCCAAGTGCCAGGTTCACTTGAAATGTTGTGGAGTTTAGTGTGTACTAATATGTCTTGTAGGTTTTGAACTTATCCAATTTATTGAGTTCACTAACAACTTCAATCCCGCCATTCGTTTCACTTACACCATTTCCAGAACTAGAGTGAACTTCTTAGACATAGAAATAAACATAACCCGAAATTCTCTGTCTACATCCTGCCATTACAAAGACACTGACAGCCATAGCTATCTCCTATACTCGTCATCCCATCCACCATCCTGTAAAGATTCTATCCCCTACTCCCAACTTCTACGTATCCGCCGCCTTTGCCAAGATGACAATGACTTCACTGAAAAAGCAACTGAAATGATAGAGTTTTTCTTGCGTCGTGGCTACCCTCAGGCTATTTTAGACAAAGCCTTATCGCGAGTGGAAAATCTTAAAAGAGAACAAGCTTTCAAGAAAAAAACGATATCTAGCAATGATAGGAGGCCCAAATTGATATTAACCTATCACCCTCACAATGTGAAAGCAAAAAACATCTTTCTCAAAAACCTGAACATTCTCCTAGCCGATGAACATACTCGCGACGTCTTTTCATCCCCACCTCTTGTAGTATTCAGGCGAGACCAAAACCTACAAGACATATTAGTACACACTAAACTCCACAACATTTCAAGTGAACCTGGCACTTGGCCATGTAAGCGACGTAATTGTCAGACCTGCAAACACACACTCGCCACCCCTACCATCACCTGTCCTAAAATTACCATCACGATAAGTGGCAAATTTAACTGTAATAGTAGAGGAGTCATATATGCTATAATATGCTCAAGGTGTCAGATGGTTTATATTGGAAACACAGGCAGGACCTTAAAAACACGACTCCAAGAACACCTTAGAGACATTCGTAACTTCGCTACTAAGCCCGTCTCTATCCATTTCAATAACACACATCATAGGGGTACCACCGACCTCCTCGTCACTGCCATACAACAATGCAACGACAAAAACACCCGTCTGCAGATCGAAAACAAACTTATTTACATGTCAGGCACCCTCCAACCTAACGGGATCAACAACCAGCACACTTTTATTTAATAAGCGATGGGCACTAACACTACGGTACCCCCTTTTCCCATTCATCTTTGCCTGACATCTCCGCCCCCTTCCGTTTTCCCGCGCTTTTACACCAGCGCAGCTCATTTCTTTTCTGCCTCGATAGAGAACAACATCGGACAGATAAGTTAACTTAAGACTATTTTGTGTTAATTGTTTTATATTTTTTGTTTGTTTTGTAGCTGAAGAAGGCCTCGTGGCCCAAACGTCCTTTGTTTTACTTGGTCCGGCAGGGTTTCATATATGCATGTTTTTCGTATTTTCTATACAGTCGTTTACCCCTGCAGCAGTAAATCTTTGTTTTTTTGTTATTTTTTGTACCATTTTTTCTTTTATTACCTCACATGTAGTGTTATGTGTTTGTAAAAATATGTAGAATATATAAACATGTCTCTTATTTATTTAACTTTTTGTAATAGAGATATTTTTGATGTTTTTTTTTACCACTAAATATGTTATGTTAACCCTTGTAAACCGTAAGCCACAGAAACAGATGGCATTTACATTACCTGCCTGTAGATGACAAGGTTTGAAAGGGTTAACTTAACTACTTACTTTTTAAATATGTTTACTTCTTTTGTTTATCTTTTAGAATCCAATCATTCATCATCCAAAAGCTGCAGCTCTAGGTCTCGTCCAGGAAAAAATAACTCTTCTATCTGCTTGTGCTGTGAGAGCTACTGTGTTGACGGAATCTGGGAAAGTAAGCTCCCCTATAGTTATACGGCTTAGTTGTTAACACATTATTTTTTTAGCATTTGTTTTGTCATGTTCTTGGTAGCTAATGTTAAGTTGTAATCGCTAGGTTGCTACTTGGCTCGATGAATCTTTGAACTCTGTGGCTACTAAGCTAGAACATACGGCTCAGCAGTTCCCAGAGTTCCAGAGTGACAGCATTGTGTCTCTACACACATGCAGCCTCTACACCTGCGCTAGACTTGAAAGTAGCGCTCTTTACTGGTGGTACGTATTTTTTAAAATTTTGTTCTTATTAGCATGATAACCTAAGTTGACCGCCACTGGTCAACAATTATGTCTGCACTGGATGTGGCCTAATAAGTAGGCTACACTAAAGTCTATATTCATTCTACTGGTGGTTCAGGGAAACCATAATTATTATTATTATAGCTTTTATATAGCGCTACTTTCATGCTTATAGCATGCTCAGAGTGCTTTGGTCCAATCTCGTTTGTGGACCAGTGGGGGAGGGGGTATCTAGGAGTTGGTTTTCCGTGCTGCCTTCAGGCGCTCAGTAAACACAACTCTGCCCGAGTCGGGTGTCGAACCTCGAGCCCCCTTCTAGGTAGCTAAGACAAGCCAAGTTCAAGCTCACTTAGCCTCTCGACCACGCTTCTCATTACTGAACACTGACACTGAACAATTTCTTAGTGGTGGTCTCTACATCAAGGACTTAGCCTAGTTGTGTTACTTGAGTTTCAAAAGGTTGAAACCGACTAATGAATAACATTCTTATTACATTAATCATCAATAAGATACAAAAGATGTTAAATCATTCATGTTACATATAACAAGTCTCTGTTTGTTAATTCTTCTATGAAATGTACACTTTGATTGCAAAGTTTGTTCTATACACTTCTATGGGTGTGATGTCTTTTTGATGTTTGTTCTATACATTTCTAGGGGTGTGATGCCATTTGCTCAAAGAAAGAAACTTGTAGAGCGCTCCAGTAAGAAAAAAAAGGCTAAGGAGTCTTCTGCAGCAGCTTCTGAGATTGTAGCCGGAGCAACGGTCTGTCTCCGCAGTGCACCACTATATAATGCTGGCGCTATTGCTTTCACTGAAATTAATGGTGTACCCAAAGTTGGAGTCTTGTTAGAGTCTGCTTGGACACTAACTGAGCCTTGTCGGTTCAGAATTCGACAGCCAGGAGTGTAAGCCTTGTTTTCTTTTTCTGTGGCAGAATTAGTTTGATAATTTAGGGTCACATATGTTTTCTAGAGGGTCTTTGCTATTCATTCATGCACTGTGCACCGTTTCAGAGATTTGAAAGCAGAACCCAGCAAACCCGAGCCACCCAAGTCAAGTGAGATTAAAACAGACATGCCACCCCCTTCCCCTGCCTCTTCAGTCTGCAGTGATCACAGCAGTGCATCAATCTCACTCAGTAAGTTACTTATCTTAGCTATCAAAATGTGACTTTGTTGTTTTAGATGTGTTCATTTTGGTTACAGAGCCATAGTTGAATTTTGGGCTAATCACTCTGTTTTTAAATGTGGATATTTTAAGTCCACCAGCTCTACATAATTATCTGTATGGGGAGCTATTTAATTCGTGTATTGTTGGACAATGTGTTCAATGATACTTTCACTAGACCTTATTTTTCTTAATAGCTGAACTTTTTAGCCTAAAAAATAAATTAGAGGATTAAATCATTCAAAACTAGTCCTTTAGTTGAATTAAGTTATTCATGTAATACCTTACCGATCTTTGTTCTATTGTACAAATGTTTGCTCTAATCATGTACGTTTTTTTTTGTAATGCACAATTGTAAAATAAATTTCCTAATGGATTATAAAGATTATTATTATTATAATTATTATTATTTTAGCAGAGTGGAAACTTGAAAGTCCTATGCTTGAAATGAAAGTCCCATGCTTGAATCTATGTTCTTGGCTTGACCAATGGAAATAGTATTTATTTATATTAGTTATGTTGTCAAATTTTTTAGAGAGAAAGAAAGGGCCTGTCACTCCTGTCAAGGATGATGAGAAGGAGGAAAGATGGCCCCTGAAACATGTAGTGTTTGTGGAAGATGTCAAGACAGTTCAGCTTGGCAAAGTATTAAAGGTGTGAGCAAGCTTTTCTTTCTCTCCTCAAGTTAATTTAGATGACCACCTCTTAAAATTAGTTTTCTTGGCTTCTTGTATCATTTTTTACTGACTTTCATTTAAAATAAAAGAATATTATCAGCTCTCCTTATTGGGTTTGCTTCAGACAACTTTCATTTTGCTTAGAAGGCATGTTTGCTAAAGTTATATGTCACAACTTGTGGGCAGTAAAAACATTTCATTTGTAATTTTAGCTTCAGACCATCATGTTAACCATCTTTTAAGCAAAAGGTGTTATTGTCCCAGATGTAAAAAAAAAGGAATGTCATTTGTAATAATAAACTATGTAATTGTCAATCTCAATTTCCTTTCTTTCTTGAATGAACTATTTTTTGCTGTAGTTAATCATTTTCTACAGTTTCTTGTTAACTATATATTTGTTGTTGATATTCAAAACAGTGCACAGGTCTTCATTATGAGTTAAAGAATGTGGAAAGGCAGGATTTTTTATGCTTGAATCAATTAGTAGTTGCCACTATTTAAATGGGCCGCTTTTTTGTTGAGTTGCACTTGGCAGAAATTTAGAGACCAGAATTTTTCCCAGAAAATACTGCAAAACCTAACTCAAGCATTTTTGTCATGAAGTGTTTTTATTCTTATATTTTTCCAGGTTGATGGAGTATGTGCAGCTGTCAGATTTAATAGAGACTCTGACATAGCAGGTTCCAGTAAAGATGATGTATCCTCATTGCTGCAGGACTGTAGACTTTTGCGTAAAGATGAACTGCAGGTCTGTCTTGCATTTTTTTTTTAAAGAAAGAAATTTCTATGAAGCTATTTTACTATATTATTTTAAAAACTGTACTAAATATAGTATAGAGTAGTAAATATCAATTATTTTATTGTATTAAGAAAACCTTGTATATTTAGATTGTGAAGACAACAGGAGGCCCCAGAAACCCAGATTGTTTCCAGAAGCTGCCCAAAAAAGTTGCTTTTGCTGAACATGGACAAATAGAAGCTGTCACTGCAGATGCAGAAGGTAAACCCATTGACTATTTTATATGTCTGCTCACACTAATTACACCAATCTCTAGGAATTACATTAACTTCACATGATAATCGCCCACATAGTCATATTCAGAAATTTTAATATTCTTAAAGGGATTTCATTTATCTTTACTTTGGTGACATCTACTAACAAATCTTCTAACTAAGAGAAAAGTTATAAAAATTTTACTTTGGTTAGACCAAAGAGAAATTAGTGTTGTTCAAGATTCTGTTGTTTAAACAGCAATTATAATAATTTCAAGCAAACGTTGAATTTCGAAGAATAGGATAAAAGTATGAATATAGTAAATTAATCTAAACCTTCAAGCCATATAAAGCCATTTAATTTAATAACATAATTTTACTATTAGAAATTAACTCATCTGACATCAGTACATTTCTATGGGACATCATTATGTATATATACTGTGGGGTACATGTAATTGGCATCACTGTGTCACTATCTTCCCAGGTCTTCACATTATATCTAGAAGTGGATCTCGTCTGTACTACACATACTACAATCTCAGCACCCAAAAAGCTGAAGCCAACTGTTTGTTTCCCACCAGCTCAGATGCCTTCCTTGGCACTAGAATCCATGATGTCAACATTGTCACTTGTGGAGTTGTAAGTTAAGTTTTTGAGAAATACATGTTTGGGTTTATGCTGCATTAGTATTTCATGAGTTTACAAAAAAATAAAAATACAAGAACCAATGAGTATAAACATTTGTTTATGAGACTATGTCCATGAGACAGATTCTGTGCTCATCTATAAACCAAGATTTGGTTTGGCAAATTGGAATGATTAACTGAATAATTTCTAGTTCCTAGTTGCATGATTTGGTTTTTCTATGTGTTAGACTAGTATATCCATCCTGGGACATATGGTTTGGCCACCTCTACCATATAGGGAAGCATGGTCGAGAGGCTAAGTGTGCTTGAACTTAGCTTGGCTTTGCTACCTATGAAGGGGGCTCGAGGTACGACACTCGACTCGGGCAGAGTTGTGTTTACTGAGCGCCTAAAGGTAGCACGGAAAAAACTTCTCCTAGATACACCCCCCCCCCCCCCCCCCCCCACTGGTCCACAACAGAGATTGGACCAAAGCGCTCTGAGCATGCTATAGGCATGAAAGTAGCGCTATATAAAAGTCATAATAATAATAAAGTTATTATTTTTTTTTGTTGTTGTTTGTTCTTTATGACATTATGGCCATCAATATTTTTTCATCATTTTTCTTTAAAGTAACATTTTTTTAAACATATGTTCTTAGTCACCCCCTGCTGCTTCTATCATTCTGCGAGATGGCAATGGAGCCATATACCCACTGGCTAAGGATTGCTCAGAAAACATTAGAGATCCTATTTGGCTTGACCTGCCCCCAGTCTCTTCAGTTGGCATGAGAATTCAGAAGCTGCCAAACTTTGCCTTAGCAGGGAAAGACTCAGCTCTGGTCATAGCTTTTACAGTCAAGGTATGTCCAAAAAAACATTTTTTATGTGAAGAAATATTTTATATAAAAAGAATATTTTTTCATCACAAAATAATTTTGACTAATTGTTTCTGTTACTCCTTTATCCATTAACTCTTTCTCTCCATAATTATTTTCCTCATTTCAGTAGTATTGTTTGTTTTGTCTCATTTGTATTTCACTATCCTTTTAACGTGTTTGTTATCAGAAAATGGTATATTTGCAACACACAAAAAAGTTTATAAATTCAAAAATCAGTTTAGTTTAATGGGGATCAAATCAACGTTGTCATTGTCAATTAAGAGAGAAAGAGTTAATATGTAAATCTCTTTTTTGTCATAAATATTTAAATATTTTACACATACATACACGAATAACTTAATTTGGGAAAAATAACTAATAAATAAATACCCATAAAAAAAAAACTTTTTGGTGTTCAAAGATAGACTTGTTTTTAAACTTTCAAATGTTAACATTGAACAAATTTTGAAGAAATGCATTGTATGTCTAAAGACATATACATATAATTGGTTTGCTACAGTTGAATATTTTGTAAATCTTTCCTTAAACAGCAAAACTTTTAAATCAAACATTAGCCTATCCATAGAGATTTGTATGTCTTTCAATCATTTGTATCATTGCTAGCCTTTGAATAAATGCAGTACGTAGCTTGAATGTCCAAATATGACTTACATATAAAACTCTAATCTCAGGGAAAATGGAGTGGATGTGTTTTGCCTTTGAGAGAAAAAAATGTTACTGTGTTGTCAGATCTTGAGACTTCATTCTTGGAATTTTAGGTCAGTTTAAAAACTGCTTATATCATTACAAGTTGTCCCTGTAATCAAATAATACTATGTATTTCAGCACCAGCTTCTCATGCCTCACATCAACAGATCTGATATCACTAAAGTCAAGTCTGTCATTGCTTCATTGGAAGAGGAGGCTAGTAAGTACAGCTTAAGACTGACATGGAAGACATGGCTCTTGATACTTAGTTCCATCTGGAGAGTCACAATGTTGTTGGAAATAGTTTCCACCCTTTTTTTTTTTTGTTTTTTGGTTCCATACTGTACTTTTGAACTAGTTCTACTGGCTTGATCACTTTTTTTGTTTTCTGAACAAAAGGTATGAATGCTAAGTTGCTTAACTCAAATTAACTTGATTAACTGACTTATTTGATACTGGAATCAGGTATAATTATAATTTTTGATCAGACTGGTGGAAATCTGTTGGAATTGAAACCTGGTATAACTGGGTGTTGGGTAAAACTGAATTTGGTTTACTTTTAATTTGTAATTTCAAATGATTCTTGATTATAATTTAACTGAAGTTGTAGAAATAATGACTAATGTATGGGAGATACAAAGACCCACCAGTGTGTCCATAGATTCCATTATGCTATGTTTATAAGTAAAATAAAATTTTAGAACCCCACACCTTTGTATAATCTGCACTGCTAACAGTCATTTGTAGAAACATGTATAGCCCTCTGGTTATAGGCGCCAAATACAGTGGTTTTACCTCATATTCTTTTTTTTTTTATGTCTTAAAACAAACATAATTGCTTTATGATCCTAACTCTTCGACATTGATTCTTGCTTAAAATGCTGACATTTTTGTGTGTACAGTAGAACGTCGTTTATCCGACTCAATTGGGACCGGACACCGTTCGGATACGCGATTGTTCGGATAACCGAAAACCGAAGCGATCCATGCAGTATATGCAACCGGACACTATACGAATATTGAAAATCATCACATGCGGGACACGTGCGTGAAGAACGAGCAAAATAGGTGACAAATGTCGCAATTTTACCTTTATTGTGGAAAATAATCACTTATTTTTCGTATTCATACAGTATATGTGCATTACAGTACATGTGGTTGATAAAAAAAAAAAAAAAACTGGTCCAGATATTTGACGCTCCGGATAATAAACGTTCGGATAAACGACGTTCTACTGTATTTGTACACAATTTGATGCAACTGTTTGTTAGCTGCAAGTTTTAATATTATCTTGTGATAGAAGAGTCAGTGGCCTCGACGCTCAAGCTGCAGGAAATATTGAAAGAACACTGTGATGGTAACCGAAATATTCTTCACATGTGTGTTGCAGCCTGCATCCCACAGTCCAATAAGGAATGTGACAATGGTAAATAAATGTTTTAAGTACTCTTTATATATTTCAGGCCATGACAATTATAGCCACTGTTAGTTATCTCTATGGCTTTACAATATTTGTTCAGTGTTGATGTGTTTTTTTTCAGCACTATATTATTTTTTTTTGTTTAATAATTGTCAACCCTGAGGGAAAATCAGGAGCCAGTGACCCCCACAGTGCTTCACTTTGGCAGAGCCTGCATCCCCCTTGCCCCTAACTGTATCTGAGTGTTTCTCCAGTACTGGTGACAAATAGGTATTGGCTCACTAAAAAGTCTATAACTCAAAAACTTCTTATTAAAATGTCACAATTTTCTTTTCATCTCACTTAGAAATGGTTTATCTATAAATTGTGATATTTTGAGCTTGAAAAGTGCATTGTGGAATTTTTAAATTGTAGAAAATGTGAGAAATAGTGCACAAAATGGCATCTTTTGATGTAACATGGAATACCAGGCTTAGATTGAAGTAATATTCTACTAAAAGCAAAGATTATTCAACAGACATTTTTGTTGAAATAGGTTAACAATATAATGTTATTGCATTATCTATATCTTTTTATTTTATATTTACTTTGGTATTACATAGATGTCGCTGTTAAAAATGTGTCACAGGTGCATCACATGGTGTCCCACTAAACTTGAAATTTTAAACCTTTATCAATTGTAAACAAAGTAAATGATTCTGCTCCCAATTGTGTCTCTGTTACTAATAGCATCTATGATTTATTTACACAGTGTAATTTTTCTTTAAAACTGTAAAAATTTATATAATTTTATTAAAATAACTCTTGGTGTTCCAGGTGAAGCACCTCAAACGCTCTTAACAAAAAGAACAATATTTTTTTAAACAAAGTTATTAATTAGATGGGAATTACTGGTATCTCTGAGATGAGGCCGAATAAAGCGTCGATAAATCTTGGCAAAATTTCTAAGAAATTATTACTGAAACAAGCAATGAAGTACTAACCCTTAACCCTAAGAAGAAAAAACAGTGGATTAGTGACGAGACATGGAAATTAATCGAAGAAAGGAAATGCGCTACACAGGCAGTTAACCTAGCAAAAACAAGAAACCACAAGCAACAATCAAAACAAGACTACCAAGCAGTTTCACAGAAAGTCACCAAGATGCTTAGACAAGACAAACGATTATTTTACAATAATCTGGCAGAAGAAGCAGCAGGTAAAGGAGATATAAAACAACTATACAAAGTCACCAAACTTCTCAGTACCAAAAAGGCTAATTGCAATGTTCCAGTCCGAGACAAATACGGAAAACTACTTTCTTCAATAAATGAACAACTTGAAAGATTTCCAAGAAGTGCTCAATAGACCTAAACCATGAAATCCACCAGATCTGAATGCAGGACCAACACTAGACATAAACATGGAAGAAATAACAAAAGAAGAAATAAGGAATGCACTCAAACAAATGAAGACAGGTCAAGCTGCTGGAATTGACAACATACCACCTAAAGTCCTTAAAGAAGGAGGAAGTGAAATAGTTGACCAAATGCACAAACTATTCAACAAAATTTGGTTAACAGAAACACCTCCGGGTGAGTGGAAAAAGGGCTTGCTAATAAAAATACCAAAGAGTGGAGATCTATCACAATGTGAGAAATGGCCAGGCATCACTTTGCTGTCAGTACCAAGCAAGATTTTCAGCAGAATCCTACTAAACAGAATAAAGGGAGCGTATGATGAACACCTAAGGGAAGAACAGGCTGGATTCAGAAAAGGGAGATCTTGTGCTGACCAAATAGCTACACTCAGGATAATTGTAGAACAATGTGTCGAATGGCAATCTCCTCTCTATGCAACTATTGTCGACTTTGAAAAAGCTTTTGATAGTGTCGACAGAGAATCTATCTGGACTGTAATGAGACATTATGGGATCCCCAATAAAATAATAAACATAATCAAGAACCTTTATGATGGTTTCACCTGCCAAGTAACCCACTGTGGCAAGCTGTCAGAGGAATTTCCAGTCACAACAGGAGTCGAACAGGGATGTCTTCTTTCACCACTCCTGTTCCTTCTAGTATTGCATTGGGTCACAAAAGAAGCCTACTCTAACGCAGGGAAAGGAATCCAATGGACTCTCACACAAAAGCTGGAACATCTGGAATTCGCTGATGACATAGCCCTATTATCACACAGACTACAGGATATGTAAGAAAAGGTCACAGCTTTAAGCGAAGTAGGAAAAAGAGTAGGCCTCAAAATAAACCACCAAAAAACTAAAGTACTTAAAGTAAACAATAAACAAATTGGAGACATAGTATTGGATTCTCAGACAATAGACCAAGTAGAAAATTTTATATACCTTGGGAGTGTAGTCAGTATATCAGGTGGAACAGATGAAGACATTAAACGCATATAAATCTAGCGCGTCAGACATTTACACAGCTAAAACCAACCTGGAAATCACCTTACATCTCAAACAAGACTAAACTAAGAATCTTTAACTCTAATGTCAAGGCTGTCCTACTGTATGGTTCTGAAACATGGAGAACAACTGAATCCACAACAAAAAAAATACAGACCTTCATCAACAGATGCCTGAGAAATATCCTAAAAATACACTGGTATGACAAAGTAGAAAACACCAAACTGTGGGAGATGAGTGGACAGAAAAATATAGAATGCAGATCTTAGAGAGGAAGTGGAGATGGATTGGTCACACCCTTAGAAAAGATACCAGCAACAGAGCTAGGCTGGCCTTAGAGTGGAACCCCCAGGGAACAAGACGCAGAGGAAGACCAAAAAGAACATGGCGACGCAGTGTACTTGAAGAAGCAGAGAAGACCGGTAAGAGCTGGGACACCATCAAAAAGTTAGCAAGAGACCGTGGAGAGTGGCGTGTTTTGTCGAGGCCCTATGTTCCATGAGGAACTCAAAGGAGTGATGATGATGATGATCTCTGATACTGCTTAGTACACAATAAGCTCCATTTTCTTGGGAAAAGGCTACATAGTAATTAACAGGATACATTAATAGACATGGTGCCCCTTATTTTTTCATTGTGGCACCCAAAATGCCTCATGTTGAATGATACCAGAAAATCTCAGAGATCTAGGTATAAGTAGTTTTCTCACCAAAGTTTTGAATTATAATGAGAATTAAGCTTATTATGCTCAAGTTTGATCTAAAATACATAGAATATACTATTTTTTAATCTAAGTTAATGTAAACCTTATTGTTTTATCATTGTCTGTGGTGCTTCACGGGACACTAAACAAGTCTTGATCTAGATAAAGGTCTTGAGTAGATTTAAATCTACTCTATATTTCAATTTATATGTAAATCTAGTTTTGGATCTTGTTCTTGGTGCATTGAAAGTTATAAAGCTGCTTTAGTCTATGATTAGGTCATGTTTGAGGCAGTTATGTCTAATATATTTTAAAATGATGATTGAACACACACACACACACACAAAGGTCTAGTACACATTCATTTGTGGTTATAGAATACTATTTTGTGAATCATTGATAAAAGAATAATTGGTAATGTATTTACAGACTTAAAAAAAATTGTATTTCAGCATGTATTAACAAAAAAAACTATATATTTCATATTGGTATCCCGTTGTATCACCCGCAACATCTTGTGATATAATAGTTATGTTATAATAAATGCTTTAATTATTGTTGAGATATTGTAGCAAATAATATATTTAGCTACAATGCAAGTATAGCATAAATTCTATTTTCTTATAAAAAATCTTATTTAAAAAACTTTTACCAGTAGTGTTACAGGTGCTACGGTGTCCCATTTTTTAATTTGAGAGCAAACATTACGTAAGTGCTCAAAAACTTCAATTTCTCTATCTAGCTGCTTAATACAATAGAAACATTCAAATTATGCTAAGAAAGCAAACAAATTAAGAGTTAGTTGTACTTTAATCATCAATGGTGTCCCAGTGATGCACCTGAAATGCAATAGTGGGTACCCCTTTTGCCAGCACTGCTGAGGAAATGTATGTATTCCAATTTATTTTCTATTGATAAATTCTAAAAGTACAATGGGTGAGGAAAAGAATACACTTAAAATGAAACCAAAAACTTCCAGTTTAATTTTTGACCGAATGTGACACTTTTTGATACCAGTGCTGGAGAAACACTCATCTGCTTTTGGATACATCAGCTGGGTGAAGAGGGGGGAAGCTGCTGTGTAGGCAATATTATTCTGACCAGGCATTCATCTCTTCTATGTTAGCTTTTTTGACTAAAGGATACCATACAGACTCTTTTCAACAACTCTCAACATATTCCACTTCCTTTTCATGTTTAGTGGATAATAATAAAAAGATGCTTTTAGATTTTTTTTTTGCTTTAAAACATAATGCTAAAAAATTTTGAAATTTTTTAAAAATGTATTTTTTTTTTTTGGATTACAATTTAATTGTTGTAATTATTTCAAAATGGTTTTCATAGTTCGGAATTTTTCAATAGTAATTAACATTTTAAAATAGTATATGAGAACTATTTGCATATAATTAACTTTGAAGGTGGTTTACACATAGGCTTGTTTTTACTGTCAGTTTCCTTGTCAGAAAACATAACTGGTTAGAATCAATAATAGAAAGAAAATGATTTTGCAAGACTGTATTTTGTTAGCAAAAAAAAAACAAAAAACAAAAAACGACAAGATAACAGTGAAGCAATAACTTACATTTTGTGACCCTGTTCAAATGTATTGCCTGTTTTTCACAGAGAGTCAACAGGGACCCAATTCATTCAGCTGTACCCTTGATGCAGTGACCAGTGCTGTTGATGCTATAGCATCTCTCCAGTCCAGATCTGAGAGTTCAGCCAGCAGAAGGTATGTATCTGAATCAATAGGTCATTAGTTTTAAGTAAGGCTTCGTTTCTTGGTTGTCATTAAACAAGCCACAGCATGTTTTAGCATTATTTTACTCTTCTCTGTACATCCTGTCACTACTAGACCTGTGTTTGTGTGTTACCTGTTCAATATATTAAACAAATTGAAATGGACATAACAAATTGTACTATAGTTTAAGCAGTTGACAATGTTACAGTTTATGTTTCGTTTATAACATTATTATAAAAAATGTTTTGCTTTTTTTTAAATCCCATTTTATTTTTTTTGAATTTAAAATTAAAAAAAAACTTCTCTTCCCTTTCTTTAGTATGAGTGTTAGAGAACTCATCAGACGTGCCTCATCTGCCGCTAGAGGTGTGAGTGGCTTGGACTCAAGAGATTTGGACAGGGATGATTCTGGAATAGCTGTTCCCACTATCAGCTGGCCTTCAGATCCTCCACCAAGTTATGACTCCATACCATCTTGTAAGTAATCATATGTCTGAAATCTAAATTTAATTAGGTAATGACTGTAAATCTAATTATGGAATGGCTACCTTGTTGAATGATGAGACACACATTTATAACTGGTTTAAAAACCCTTAATGGCTGCTAGAACTGTTGCACTAGCAAAAAAATTTCTTGTTTTTCGATTACTTGGGGTTTCAAATCTGGTTAAAGACATGATATAAAAATTCATGATAAACATCATTGATGCTGTCCCTAATCTAGGTAGTTTATTCCTGTTTAATACTATTACACTTCTATTATGCTTAATATATATGCAACTAATTTTGGTCTTTTTTTTATATCCTTCAAAATGTGTGAAGATACAGTTAAATCATTTATAAAATACACCAAAACTAAATATTTAAAGTTAAAACAATCCTAAGACACATCATTTTGCTTGGAATAGTTGCTAAAGGCTACAGGTGGTTCTTAGCAAGCATATTTCTTTGTTTTAAAAAATTAAATATACATTTGTTTTTTTGGTTAACAGTATTTGTAAAGCAAGACTAAAAAGTTTGATTACAACTGTATAAAAGAACACTGCCTTATCTGACTGATTTTTATCTTGTATAATAGTAAACTTTTCATCACACAGGTTTTTATCTTGTTTCAAATTATGTATTTTTAACACTTGTTCAAAAGCAACAACTTCTTGTGGTCCTCCAAAAGTGTGTGCCCTTTTGTTTTTGAAACACGTATGCATATTTTTATGTCATATTTTGAATGCTATAAATGTTTCCATTGTTTAAGCTGACTGGTCAACTCGCCAATCAAATTCTGCTACATCAGTAGGTCATGGGTCCGTGAGCGGTCCATCTGGTCTATCTGGGTCAGAATTCAGCAATATCAATGTGGCCCCAGTCAAAATGGATGACAAAGAGAGACGTGCGGTAGCTCTTCAAATCTTAGAGGCTATTCTGGAGTGCCCCTTGTTTCAGCCTCATTTATTTGAGCTATTGAGTTCCAAGTAAGGTTGTTAGAGACAATTCAATCTGGTCAGGCTTTTACTTTAAAGAAAGTATTTTAGAATTCTATCTTTTATTATCTGTTTCATAATAAATTTTTTAAAATATGTATTTAAGTTTAAATAGTTTAAATGCTCTAGACAATAGTTATTCTTCATTTTAGAATTATCACTATAAAAAAAAGCAAATTATAGACCATAAAACTTGCTTTACTTTTACAAATAATTCTGAAAGAAATTTTTTAGTTTTAAACCGTTTTAATTTCAAAACACTTATTAGAATGCTAACTTTGCCAGTCACCTGTTATTTATTTAATTGTACTACTAAATTGTAATTTTTTTGAAGGAATGCTGAAGGATGCACACCATTTATGCAAGCAGTTTGCTGCAGGGCCTACCCAGCAGCTTTGTCCATTCTGGAAGCTGCCATCAAAGTCAGGAACCAGCTTCAAGCAGAGGACAGTGTGGCCAGCACAGAGCTAAGCAGGTCTGAGCTGCTCATGAGCATGATTTACCCACCAGGTTCTAGCCTGGACAACTCTCCGCTCCACGTTCTCTGCGCTAATGACACCTGCAGTTTTACTTGGACAGGAGCCAACCATATAAATCAGGTTTGTTTAGTCCTTTGCAAAAGAAACGAGATGCTTCTTTAGAACCATTTTGATATGAGACTGCCTGATCTGGAAACCTATACACCGTTCATCTCAGGTATAGGATTTACTCGTCTGGACCCTCTACAGTAAAATGAGACCAAAGAAGAAATATTACTTTTACTTAAAACATGCTTTCGATTTGAAGAATAGGATTAGATATAATTTGATTTACAAAGAAATCTTTGAATGAAATATATTTCATTTAAATTTTTATATAGCTTCAATTCGCCTTCACCTATTCTTTAGTCTGTCAAACTGTCAGGGCACCACACACAATCTGTTGATTGTCTTTCTCCATTCCAGTTTTTTGCCATGGATAGAATTTCGTTTAAGTACAGGCCTCTTCATTCTTTTATGTTGTCTTCCCATCGCTTTCTCTGTCTGCCTCTACTTCTTTTTCCTTTTACTGTTCCCTGAAGGAAGGTCTTTGCAAGCCCTGAAGACCTTGTTGTGTGGCTATAAAGTTTAAGTTTGCATTGTTTTGACAGTGGTTAGCAGGTCATTGTGGGGTCTAATTTTTTTAGCTTATGTTTTACTTATTAAATTCATTATAATATATTGTCTGCCAATTCTGATATTCTGCCAGCCGTCTGTGTGCTACTTAAGACATTAAAATTTTCCCTGTGTCACCAGCTTTTTAGTGCATTTCACACTTGGCTGAACTTGACCTATCTAGCTTGATCTCATGGAGCAGAAAAGTTTAATTTGACTTAAAAAGTCGTTAAGTAAAAAAAAAACACAACTTTTTGCACTAGGTGATCTTCTTATAACTAATTATAACTAATTTATTTTTATTATCCACACACTGTCTGTATTATGAGCAGAAGTTTTCTACAGAAAATGCTGCAGACTTTAGTGTCTAGAGAATCCTGAAGACGTATTTATGCGAAAGCTACCTGACCTTTTTTACTGAAATAAAAAAAAGGATGAAAGTTTCTTCAGACATTCTTAGCATAATCTACACGATACACATTTTATAGGAACATTCTAAAATAAACATCTCTCACTTGTAAACATTAATTGTCCATTATTATCCATTTTGTTATATTTCTGTAAGTGTAATTACATAGTTTTATATAGTCTCTTAGTTTTTCTTTCTTAAACACTATTTTAACTAGTTTGAATATTCAATTTTCTAGGACATATTCGAGTGCAAGACTTGTGGCCTAACTGGCACCTTGTGCTGCTGTACTGAATGTGCTAGGGTCTGCCACAAAGGTCACGACTGTAAGCTGAAGAAGACGTCTCCCACGGCTTACTGTGACTGCTGGGAAAAGTGCAAATGCAAAGCCCTCATTGCTGGTGTTCAGGCTTCAAGGAATGCTCTGCTGAACAGGCTGTTGCAGGTGACTGACCTGGTCACAGCCCCCAACTCCAGGGGAGAGAACATTCTTCTCTTCTTGGTGCAGACGGTAGGCAGACAGCAAGTGGAACAGAGGCAGTTCCAGCCAACTAGAACTAGGGTGTCTGGAACGAGGAGAGCACAGCTTGCCGACTTAGGTGAGTACAAAGTGAATAAAAATAGATGCATATACCATATAAATATCTACATTATTCTTATCATAAACAATAGCCACCTAAAATCTATTTGAGTCATGTATTTCAACTTTAATATTAACTGTAGGACACAGACGACCGTTACATCATCTGCCCTATTGACCACAAGGTCTAAAATGGGAACTTTTTTTTTTTTACTCTTTAATGTTTTTGTATACCATTTCTTATTATCGACAGTCAGAGCTCATTCTGTTTGTATAATTACCGTAACACTTTTTAGTCACTGAGCTGGTTTAACATGTTTCTTACTGTTTGGGCCTAGACATTGAAATGCCAGAGCATGATTTGGAACCCCCTCGATTTAGCAGGAGAGCTTTGGAGAGAATCCTCAATGATTGGTCAGCTGTTAAAGCCATGCTCATCTCTGGATTAAAGCAGCCAACCTCTGGGTTAGTAGCTTCCTTTTATTTTTTACTTATTCTAGGACTTTTTAATTGATTGTGGTAGCCAAAACATTGGTGTTAACATGCAGAAAAAGTCTCTTCTTTGTCGACATCTGTAGCATTGGAAGCATGAAAGCCAGTCTTATATTGAGATGAATAACACAATGCTATAGTTTCTGGATCATGCAGTTCTCAAGAGTTTATCATTGAGAAGGAATCTTAGTGTCCATCTCAGACAGGGCCTTTTAATATTGTATGCATCTTTGTATTGTATACAGGCTTTAAAGATTTTTCAGCATATGACTTTTTCACTGTGACATCTGCCATTGCTTCTGATTTTCATAATCTGGAACATTTTTTTTTTGTCTCATTCTGTTTTGGAAAAAGCTTACTAGCATGTTACCACCAATCATATTGCTTCAAGGAATGAAAGTAATAAGCAGAATTGAACATGTGAACCTTATACTTTTGTTAGTCTGTTAAAATCTATATTTGCAAGACTGATGCTTCAATGTGACACACACAATAAAATATTAAATATACTGTTTCTAGTTACCATTTATTAAAATGGGTTAAAATCATTGAAAAAAAAAGTTCATGTCAATGGGCAGGAGAATTTAATGTTAAATGGCCTAGAGTATGAATGTTGAAATGATTGCTTACCAATAAGTTAAATAATGATGCATTGTTGCCATTGTAGAGGACCTGATGTTGTCTATGAGGAACAGATTTATCTAGAGAGTCAAAGTGGAACTGCCAGACTGGATAAGTTCACACACTGTCTTCTAGTCAAATGTAGTAGTGAAGTAAGTTGTTCAGTAACCTAAACTAAGTTAGACTTTAATTAATCTATAAACAAATTTGTAGATAGTTCTTGTAAATTGTAGTCTGTTTAAATTGAAGTTTTTTTTTGTTGTTATATATCAGAGTTTGTTTTCCAGTGTACTCAAAATTTTTGTTACATTTGACTTTTTTTTTTTTAAACTTTCAAGTCTGTTGCCATCTATATTCTTTCAAGCCAACACTACAGTTGCTAGTTTCTTACTTTTTTTGTTGTTTAGTTATGAGGCTTTAATTTAGTTATTATTTGACCTGTTTATTGATACTACATTTGTTTTTTTCAATCTAAATTGTTCATTTTAAAATTTTTTTTGTATCAACTGACCTAGCAAGCTGCTTGACCTCAAACTTGAATGAAATATAAGATTAGTTGACACGTTTGTGTGAATGCATTCTTCTTTTGAAAGAATAATTTTGTGAACACGTTAATGCTTGTTTTCTCAGATGCTGGACACACTGCTGACCACATTGATCAGAGAAATGCAGTGTGAAGGGGTGCCCACACGAAGGGAAGAGGCTCGCCAAGTGACCAGGAGATTTGTGCGCTCAGTGGCTCGTGTCTTTGTGGTGCTGAACATAGGCATGCTTCCTGCAGCGAGCAAAAAAAGAAGGTAGCCATCTCCGCCGTATTGTAGAATTATAGGTCGTCCATCTTGGTTTGATGATGACCACTTTGTCATCCAGGGGGCTGAGGGCTTTGCACTGGGGTTTTATGCCTCCTCATGTGGCTCGTGAGACCTGTGAGCCCGGAATGTTCGGCTGTGCACACTGTAGAATTAGTTAATGACTAGCCAATGGAAACTTTGAGAATAATATCCCAAAAAAAAAAGAATAAAATGCAGTAGTCTAGTAGTGTATCTTTCAAATTAACTTGGTGGAAGTTACTTTAACGTTATGAAATCCGTAGGCTGTGTTTTAGAGATTCTTGGATGCCATGTGCCATGAGTTTTGGGCTGTTTAACCAGAAAAGTTAAAATCTTGTTAAAGTATACACTTTAATCTGGGAATTCAATCCAAAGACTTTTGAGTTGATACTATATTTACCGTGTCTTCAGGGGAGATAGCTGAAAATTCAGGTTTGATTAATGTAAAATAATACCAGGAGCTGGTTTCATTTCTGACTCGCACCTTAAATAGTAATGATCACTACCCTATAGAACCATAATAATTGGTTGTGCTAAGATTTTTCACTTTCTACACCTGCACTTGAGGCTTGAGTTGACACTTCTATTTGAACATGTTTGCCCTTAAAACTTGTTTGTTTCCTTCTTGCAGCCTTCATGCCACTCCATGTCAGCCCTTAGTGAAATGCAAACGTGTATTCCAGGCACTGATAACCATAGCGACAGAGGAACTGTGCCAAATGGCAGATGCTTTGATTGTGCCAGTAAGAATGGGTGTGGCTAGGCCAACAGCACCATTTGCCCTAGTCAGCATCAACGCTGATGCAGTACAGGTAAAAATCTGATAGAATAAATAAATGTTAAAAGATGATAGATGGAATGTAACGATAATGAGAAGATACTATTTAATAAGAATTTAAATTTTTCAAAATTAAATGGGTCAATGGTTATTTACATGTTCACTCAAGTGAATCAAACAAATTACGAGTATCATGATAAATCATACTATCACAGCCAAACAATCTGTTGTTTAAAATGTATTTATCACTGGTTTAACTTGAATGAATGATGAAATTCATATTCAATATGATGACCAGGCAAACTATTGTTTTGGTTTGAATTGAATGCTATGGACGCTGAAAGTCTTAAAGTTAAATCACATTTTAGTCCCAGTATTTTATATACAGATTTCTTTTGAACATAGAAAAGATATTAAAGTGCAAAGCTGTTTAGTCGTCAATTAATCAAAAACAACCAATGGCCGACTTGCTTCTGACTTTTTGGGCCTGTCCATTCTTAAATTTTGTCTTCCAATCATTTCCTCCGCCTGTCTCTCTTTCTTTTCCCATAGTCAGAAGGTCATTATGCGGCCCACTTGCCATTGTGATCCTGTTTCGTAGTCTTTTAAAAACTCACAGCTTACTTAATTTAAAAAAGCAAAGTTTAACAGTTATTTTTGGTTAACTACCTTGAGAATTCAATGATCATGGAATGGTCACACTTTGCAAGCCTTTTGAAATTCAAATTGTTCTTAATTTTTAAATGTTTGCTTCTCCAGGGTAGTGAAGAGCTTTTTGTGTTGGACCCATTGCCCCCGAGACCATCTTCCACTGACACCACCACACAGCGAATGCCAATCCTGACTCACCGCTCACCTAGGCACAGGTCCCAACCCTTGTCACGGTCACCGGCACATGATGAGAGAATGCCTGTTGATATTGAAGAGGTTAGAGATACCCTCCATCCCATTTGTGTTTTTTTGAAAATAAATATAAAAATGTCATTTATATTTGTTAATAATGTTAGTAATTTCATTTCCAAACTTTATAGTTATTTCTCAGAAATGTTTTTTTGTTTAATTATTTGTGGTAGAAATTTTTCTTTTGTAGTTTAAAATATAATTAGCTTTAGTTTAAAATATAATTACCTGGGGTCTAAGGTTGGAAAAAAATAATATTTCTTATGTAAATTATGATGGAAATACATTGTGGTCAGTTTATCCAAATTAAGCTTGTATTCATTGAAAACCCTAATGGAAAATATCAAATGACAGCTCAATCAAAGACAAAACTAATTAACACTTTTTTTTTTGTCTCTTGAACAGGTGGAGGTGGTGGAGAGCATGCAGGTAGAGGATGACCACAGTGACCGTGAGGACAGAGATGATCGCCAGTCTGAGCATTCAGACATAAACCTGGACCATGACCCAGAGCAGCCTCCCCCTGACCCAGAGGATGGTGAGTTTACAATTTTGAGTAGATAAGTAGATAGTTTAATGCTGAAAATATGAATCATAGACACCTGAGCCTAGAGTAAGTACTAATTCTACATGTTTCTCAAGATATTGGTCATTAAAATCCTGCAAAACCTTGATCAAAAGTAATTTGGTTCTCATCTATTGAACTTTCTCAAGTGTTGGTAATGCTCCCCAAACCAATTTTAAGTTTCCTCTCATGGAACATGTTTTCCTTATAGGAGCAGAGGTCAATGTCATTGTGAAAATTGTCTGTGCTTGTGATCGAGTGTATCATGAATTTACAAACTTACTACAACCCTTAAAAATATAAATATGATCTGCCCAAGATTTTCTCATTTCACTAACAGCGTCTATTAGTTTACAAGAGAAACTGGCAATCCTTCTGAAATGGAAGTTTTTTTTTTTTGTTTTTTTTTACATTTGTTCATTTCTTATCTTTCATTGTTTGTAAAATTTCTTCAATTTTATTTAAAATCTTTTATTACTGTATGACAATAGGACCAGCTGAAAGTGACATGAGTCTAGTCATGTTGACAGAGGAATCTGACAGTGACAGTGAGAGTAGCCACAGTAACCAGGACAATGTCAGTGTCCAGCGATCAGCTGTTACCATGGCAACAGCTGGCTCTGATGCTGGTAAGACATTGTATTTGCTTTTGAAAAAGATTTTTTTGCTGTAAATATTTTATTAATAAAAGCAAAGTTGAGTGTCACATCTCTTAAAAACTTTAGTGACTCAGAGGGTATTAATGATTTTTTTCCCCACTTAAATCTACTTATTTTGTCTAAAAATTTGTATAATGATATATACTTTATACAAGAGCAATAGAACTGAACATATACATTCTTACTTCATTTTATTTGTTAATTTAGCTGAGAAATATTTTTAACTTGTCAATTAAGGTCTTGGCAGCTTGGCCCATTTCTCTGAAGACTCCGGAGACTCCTCTAACCAGGAAGATGACTATGAAAGTGAGGCAGGTGAGAGTGAAGAGAGAGACACTGATGAATTCATTTACATGGACGAGCAGCTCGAGAGGCCCACCACTGCGGGCCCAGGAGCCCAAGGCCAGCGCACGCTGCAAGCTCCTCAGACAATGCAGTGGGCCATAAGGCAGAGGGATCCTGTAATCACTACAACCGCCACTAGACCTCCAACTACTACGACCACAACAAGTACAGCAGGTTAGCTCTCTTTTATTATTATCCTAACAATGCTAATTTTGTTATTGAACACATTTGACCAAAGGATGAAATCCATAAAATTTCTGATAGCCAAGGTTTTTGGCTTGACTTAAACGCTACGGACGCTGATGGTCATATGTTCAACTTTTTAACAATTATTAGATATTTTAATTATTTTTTGTTTTGTTTCATAAATTATTACCATTTTATAAATATTTTAAATATAAATATATTGCTTAAATTCGCAAAAGAAAAAAAAATTTACTTTAATTTATCCTAATGTTCCTTCTTTTCTTTTTTATTCACATTGTATTGATAGTTTTAACTGTATAGTGTTCTTTCTTTTTATAGCTGGAGGAAGCCTGATTTACATAGATCCCTCAACCCTGAGGCGTTCTGTGTCAGTTGCTGCTCCCACTGTCACCAATCAGGACAGCTCTGTGACCATGGCAACAACCGCTAGTCAGTTGGCCCGAGCTTTTAGCATCATGATTCGCCAAATCACAGACTTGTTGAACCTTCTACCTTACTACCATTCTCTGACTCCCAGCCTTCCGAGGGTCCTTGATGTAACGCCACAAGAGGAGCACAACCTTCAAGTGAGCTTTTTCCAATCCTTTGTCCATTTCATGAATTCTTGTGTTAAATTGTATTAACTTTTAAATTTACACTCTTGAAATTCCTGATGCATTATGGTCAGATTTTTGAATAATGTAGTAATGTAATATTTTGTTGCTCATACAGGTTTACTTGGAACAGCACTTGCGTCCTACCTGGCAGTGGCTGGTTGCTGTTATGGACTCCACAGAAGCCCAGCTTCGATTTGGCTCTGCACTGAGTAACAACAGTGACCCTTCCTGCCCACAGCACCCCCTGCATGCTAATTACACCAGGAGCCAAAGAGAGAGGGCAGTACCACCGAGAGAGGAGACTAGGCCTATGCAAGTCCTCGATCACAATAGAAGGCGGTTGAGATTTGGAACTCTGGGTAATTTTTTGTTTAAAAATTAGCTAGTAGTTTATTTTCCTTCTAAAATTCAACGTCTCTGCATAAGTTTTAGACTTAGCATAGGCAATAATATTTAGCATTGACAGTAAGACTTAGTTAATATAGGTTATATGACTAGTAGGCTATTAGACTTAGTATATATCAACCTTGTAAGCATAGACTATAGACTGCAATGTTTAGTTACCATAGTTATTTCTAATAGGCCAGACTAAGTAAAAGCAGAAGGCTTATATTCTAAACAAACAAGTGCACTTACCTTTAAGTGTTAATCAAAATGGTCACGTTTTGTCTTGTGAGTTAATATAACAAGACTTACTAGCTGTGTAATGGAGAACTTGGTTTGATTATAGGGTGTCTTTAATATAATTTTTTAAAACTCTTTCTCTCCTTAATTATTTACCACATTCTGTTGGAATCAACGTTGGTATCATCTGTTAGGAGAGAAAGAGTTAAATCTTTGAAGTTTTATTTCTTTTTGTCTCTTCCAAGCCTTTTTGATTATGAATATTATATGTCTTGGTATTGGGGTCAGATAAAGTACAAATATACCCTTGTGGAGCCATTGAACCACGATGGACGAACTATAGATACCCTTGTGGAAAACCATCAGCACTATGACCAACCATATAATACTTTCCCCATCTGCCCACTCATTCTAGATGAACAATAATGATATAGACTATAAAAAAAAAAATTAAGAAAAAAACTTCTTATTGGTGCAAACCCAGAACCTTTTCTTTAATGTTCTCCTCTAGTAGTTGGCTATAATGTTGTTGTGCTTTTATTTATTACATAACTAGACGGATATGACCTGTGGCCTGCAGGCCTTAGTTTGGGTATTACTGATCTACTGGATTGAATTTAGATCTGTCAGAATGTTGCCTTGGAGAATGTTGCCTTCACATTTTTTAACAATTTTTCCACGAAAATAAAAACGGAGTTACATGAAAATGTGTTTACCTGGGTAATTTCAGCTGACATATTCACATCCAATATAAATTTCTGTGATAACTGGATTACCCAATTTGTATAAAAGTTTCGTCATTTAAAAAGAGAATTACTGTACTTTTTGTCTATTTTTAGAGCCCTCTGGTTGTGGAAAGAACATTAATTATACACTACAGCCTCTGGCATGATCTAAGGAAATTTTATGCCATGTTTTATTAAGATTGTTCAAACAGTTTTGATTTTTGTTCAAGACATACATACATACGCCTTGCTTTCTGCTTTATTTATTAGATGGTTATAATTATATTTTTGGAAAGACTAATATCCTAGAACTGAAGCTGTGCTTCTTTTAGTTTTAATTGTTCCTGTGTCCCAGATTTAATGTGTAGTGGATGACATGGAAGTGATGTTTTTCAAAGCACTCTAAATCTAAGATGAATATGAACATTTTATTACTAGTTCAACATATAAGACTGAAGGATGAATTCAAAAATCTTTCTGAAAGCCAGGCATACATATATGTTTTGGCTTGACTTGAATGCTACGGACGCTGATGGTCTTGATGTTAAATCTACTTTTACTTTAAAATTGCTTTGTGTCCCCCCCCCCCCCCCATAAAAAAAAAACACCCCCAGAAAAACCTGGTGCAAATCCAGGACCTCTTACATGTTAGACCCTACCTATCAGCTTGCATTAATAGTAATGTTTTTATTTTTTTAAATAATAAAAAAAAAGTATATTTCCTCAGATTTTGTATTTTGCTATTGTCTTATCATAGTTGTATGTAGATAAGTCTGTTCTGTGTCCCAGATTTAATCATTTAAATTAATTTTTTTTAAAATTAGCACAACTTGAGATAAAATACTTTGTTTTTATAAATGAACATTTGTTTTTACTAATTTAATATATAAGACTAAATAATGAATTTTACACCTGGTCTATTAGCCAGACATACATAGATGTTTTGGCTTGAATTTAATGCTAAGGACGCTGGTGGTCATAATGTTAAGTCTATGTTTAATTTTAAAACACTTTGTTATTTGATTTTTTTTCCTCCAAGTTTTCTATGAATATAAAATGTTAATATCATTAACGTCTTATATGCTGGTTTGGTACAAATAAACCTTGTGGAAAACTATCAGCACTATGAACATTCATTGAATACTTTCCCCAATTTGAGATGAATAATAATTATGTCAAACTAGAAATATATGATTTTTTATTGTTATAACATGCAAGACTAAAGGATGAATTCCATACTCACTCTGATAGCCAGACATACATATATGTTTTGGCTTGACTTGAATGCTACGGACGCTGATGGTCTTGATGTTAATCTACTTTTAATTTAAAATCGCTTTGTGTCCCCCCCCTCCCCCCCCCCCCCCCCCAAAAAAAAAAAACACCCCCAAGAAAACCTTCTTATGAATGCGAACCCATGACTTTTTTTTATGTTATCCTCTAGTAGTTGGCTATAATGTTGTTGTGCTTTTATCTATTACACAATGGTTAAAATGATATTGACAGAAATCCTAGAACTGAAGTTGTGCTTCTTTTAGTTTTAATTGTTCCTGTGTCCCAGATTTAATGTGTAGTGGATGACATGGAAGTGATGTTTTTCAAAGCACTCTAAATCTAAGATGAACATGAACATTTTATTACTAGTTCAACATATAAGACTGAAGGATGAATTCAAAAATCTTTCTGAAAGCCAGGCATACATATATGTTTTGGCTTGACTTGAATGCTACGGACGCTGATGGTCTTGATGTTAAATCTACTTTTACTTTAAAATTGCTTTGTGTCCCCCCCCCCCCCATAAAAAAAAAACACCCCCAGAAAAACCTGGTGCAAATCCAGGACCTCTTACATGTTAGACCCTACCTATCAGCTTGCATTAATAGTAATGTTTTTATTTTTTTAAATAATAAAAAAAAAGTATATTTCCTCAGATTTTGTATTTTGCTATTGTCTTATCATAGTTGTATGTAGATAAGTCTGTTCTGTGTCCCAGATTTAATCATTTAAATTAATTTTTTTTAAAATTAGCACAACTTGAGATAAAATACTTTGTTTTTATAAATGAACATTTGTTTTTACTAATTTAATATATAAGACTAAATAATGAATTTTACACCTGGTCTATTAGCCAGACATACATAGATGTTTTGGCTTGAATTTAATGCTAAGGACGCTGGTGGTCATAATGTTAAGTCTATGTTTAATTTTAAAACACTTTGTTATTTGATTTTTTTTCCTCCAAGTTTTCTATGAATATAAAATGTTAATATCATTAACGTCTTATATGCTGGTTTGGTACAAATAAACCTTGTGGAAAACTATCAGCACTATGAACATTCATTGAATACTTTCCCCAATTTGAGATGAATAATAATTATGTCAAACTAGAAATATATGATTTTTTATTGTTATAACATGCAAGACTAAAGGATGAATTCCATACTCACTCTGATAGCCAGACATACATATATGTTTTGGCTTGACTTGAATGCTACGGACGCTGATGGTCTTGATGTTAATCTACTTTTAATTTAAAATCGCTTTGTGTCCCCCCCCCCTCCCCCCCCCCCCCCAAAAAAAACACCCCCAAGAAAACCTTCTTATGAATGCGAACCCATGACTTTTTTTTATGTTATCCTCTAGTAGTTGGCTATAATGTTGTTGTGCTTTTATCTATTACACAATGGTTAAAATGATATTGACAGAAATCCTAGAACTGAAGTTGTGCTTCTTTTAGTTTTAATTGTTCCTGTGTCCCAGATTTAATGTGTAGTGGATGACATGGAAGTGATGTTTTTCAAAGCACTCTAAATCTAAGATGAACATGAACATTTTATTACTAGTTCAACATATAAGACTGAAGGATGAATTCAAAAATCTTTCTGAAAGCCAGGCATACATATATGTTTTGGCTTGACTTGAATGCTACGGACGCTGATGGTCTTGATGTTAAATCTACTTTTACTTTAAAATTGCTTTGTGTCCCCCCCCCCCCCCCCCCCCCCATAAAAAAAAAACACCCCCAGAAAAACCTGGTGCAAATCCAGGACCTCTTACATGTTAGACCCTACCTATCAGCTTGCATTAATAGAAATGTTTTTATTTTTTTAAATAATAAAAAAAAAGTATATTTCCTCAGATTTTGTATTTTGCTATTGTCTTATCATAGTTGTATGTAGATAAGTCTGTTCTGTGTCCCAGATTTAATCATTTAAATTAATTTTTTTTAAAATTAGCACAACTTGAGATAAAATACTTTGTTTTTATAAATGAACATTTGTTTTTACTAATTTAATATATAAGACTAAATAATGAATTTTACACCTGGTCTATTAGCCAGACATACATAGATGTTTTGGCTTGAATTTAATGCTAAGGACGCTGGTGGTCATAATGTTAAGTCTATGTTTAATTTTAAAACACTTTGTTATTTGATTTTTTTTCCTCCAAGTTTTCTATGAATATAAAATGTTAATATCATTAACGTCTTATATGCTGGTTTGGTACAAATAAACCTTGTGGAAAACTATCAGCACTATGAACATTCATTGAATACTTTCCCCAATTTGAGATGAATAATAATTATGTCAAACTAGAAATATATGATTTTTTATTGTTATAACATGCAAGACTAAAGGATGAATTCCATACTCACTCTGATAGCCAGACATACATATATGTTTTGGCTTGACTTGAATGCTACGGACGCTGATGGTCTTGATGTTAATCTACTTTTAATTTAAAATCGCTTTGTGTCCCCCCCCCTCCCCCCCCCCCCCCCCCCCCCAAAAAAAACACCCCCAAGAAAACCTTCTTATGAATGCGAACCCATGACTTTTTTTTATGTTATCCTCTAGTAGTTGGCTATAATGTTGTTGTGCTTTTATCTATTACACAATGGTTAAAATGATATTGACAGAAATCCTAGAACTGAAGTTGTGCTTCTTTTAGTTTTAATTGTTCCTGTGTCCCAGATTTAATGTGTAGTGGATGACATGGAAGTGATGTTTTTCAAAGCACTCTAAATCTAAGATGAACATGAACATTTTATTACTAGTTCAACATATAAGACTGAAGGATGAATTCAAAAATCTTTCTGAAAGCCAGGCATACATATATGTTTTGGCTTGACTTGAATGCTACGGACGCTGATGGTCTTGATGTTAAATCTACTTTTACTTTAAAATTGCTTTGTGTCCCCCCCCCCCCCCCCCCCCCCCCATAAAAAAAAAACACCCCCAGAAAAACCTGGTGCAAATCCAGGACCTCTTACATGTTAGACCCTACCTATCAGCTTGCATTAATAGTAATGTTTTTATTTTTTTAAATAATAAAAAAAAAGTATATTTCCTCAGATTTTGTATTTTGCTATTGTCTTATCATAGTTGTATGTAGATAAGTCTGTTCTGTGTCCCAGATTTAATCATTTAAATTAATTTTTTTTAAAATTAGCACAACTTGAGATAAAATACTTTGTTTTTATAAATGAACATTTGTTTTTACTAATTTAATATATAAGACTAAATAATGAATTTTACACCTGGTCTATTAGCCAGACATACATAGATGTTTTGGCTTGAATTTAATGCTAAGGACGCTGGTGGTCATAATGTTAAGTCTATGTTTAATTTTAAAACACTTTGTTATTTGATTTTTTTTCCTCCAAGTTTTCTATGAATATAAAATGTTAATATCATTAACGTCTTATATGCTGGTTTGGTACAAATAAACCTTGTGGAAAACTATCAGCACTATGAACATTCATTGAATACTTTCCCCAATTTGAGATGAATAATAATTATGTCAAACTAGAAATATATGATTTTTTATTGTTATAACATGCAAGACTAAAGGATGAATTCCATACTCACTCTGATAGCCAGACATACATATATGTTTTGGCTTGACTTGAATGCTACGGACGCTGATGGTCTTGATGTTAATCTACTTTTAATTTAAAATCGCTTTGTGTCCCCCCCCTCCCCCCCCCCCCCCCCCAAAAAAAAACACCCCCAAGAAAACCTTCTTATGAATGCGAACCCATGACTTTTTTTTTATGTTATCCTCTAGTAGTTGGCTATAATGTTGTTGTGCTTTTATCTATTACACAATGGTTAAAATGATATTGACAGAAATCCTAGAACTGAAGTTGTGCTTCTTTTAGTTTTAGTTGTTCCTGTGTCCCAGATTTAATGTGTAGTGGATGACATGGAAGTGATGTTTTTCAAAGCACTCTAAATTTAAGATGAACATGAACATTTTATTACTAGTTCAACATATAAGACTGAAGGATGAATTCAAAAATCATTCTGATAGCCAGGCATACATATATGTTTTGGCTTGACTTGAATGCTATGGACGCTGATGGTCTTAAGGTTAAATCTGTTACCAATTTTTAAATTGCATTGAAGTTATGTTTTTGTCTCTTCCAGTTTTAATCATGATTATAGAATTTTGTAATGTTAAGGTTTGACATGCTAAGTGTAAACAACTTTTTAGAAAAGTTATCAGCACAGTGACCAAACTACCTGATCAGTCAAGATAAAACCATAATGATGTGGAAATTTCCCAGACATTAAAAAACTGGACTAAAGAAGGAATATATTTAAAAACAAACCAATTGTTAATGGTGCTAATCCAGGACTTTTAACATGGTAGACCCTACCTATCAGCTTCTATTAAAAGAAATGTTTTTATTTTTTAAATTATATTTCCTCAAATTGTATGTTGCTGTTTTATCATAGTTGTATGTCTGTACTTGTGTCCCAGGGTTAATAATTTAAATTTATTTTTGTTATAAATTAGCAGAACTTGAGATAAAACACTTTATATTTATTAATGAACATTATTCAAAAACTGGTTTAATATACAAGACTAAAGGATGAATTTTACACCTAGTCTAATATACAAGACCAAAGGATGAATTTTACACCTGGACTGATAGCCAGACATGCATAGATGTTTTGGCTTTAATTGAATGCTAACGATGCTGGTGGTCATAATGTTAAATCTAAGTTTAATTTTAAAACACTTTGTAATTTGATTTTTTTTTCCTCCAAGTTTTCTGTTAATATAAAATGTTAATGCCATTTATGTTGGCTAGGTACAAATAACCCTTGTGGAAAACTATCAACCATTCATTGATAACTTTCCAAAATTGTAAAATAATTCCAGATGAATAATAATTATGTAGAACTAGAAATATGTAATTTTTTTAATTGTTTTAACATACAAGACTGAATGATGAATTCCATACTCGGTCTGATTGCCAGACATGCATGTTTGTTTTGGCTTGACTTGAATGCTCATACGCTGATGGTCTTAATGTTAAATCTACTTTTTATTTAAAGATGTTTTGTAGTTTCCCTTTCTTCTTAAAAAAGTTTTCTTCTATGAATTATTAAATATATAAATAAATGTGATGACAATATTAGAGATGCTGGTTAGGTACAAATAATACTTTAGAATAACCACTGGCACTATGGCCAGCCATTTATACTTTCCCTAACTGCCCATCATTGAAAATGAACAATAATGTAGAAATATCTTAAACGTTTTCTAACACACAAGACTGAAGGATGAATTCCATATTGTTCTGAAAGCCAGACATACATATTATGATTTTGGCTTGACTTGAACGCTACGGACGCTGATGGTCTTAATGTTAAATCTACTTTTACTTTAAAAACGATTATTGTTTCACCCCCACCCCCAAAAGTTGTTTTCTATGAATTATTAAAAGTGTCTTAATGTTAAATCTGCTTTTAATTTTAAAATGTTTTGTAGTCCCCCCCCCCCCCCTTTTTTTTCAAAAAAAAAAAGTTGTTTTCTATGAATTATTAAATTTGTTGACAATGTAGTTATTTCTAAGGCTTTTTCTAACATACAAGACTGAAGGATGAATTTCCGATGGTTCTGATAGCCAGACATACATATATGTTTGTGCTTGACTTGAACGCTATGGACTATATGGACTATGCTATACTAGTGGTTATTTACCAGTTTTAATTGTCTAAATTTTCATTTACATATTGACAGTACGTCAGTCTTACATTGGGCATCTTCACTAAAAAAATGTAACAGCATTTGCCTCTTTCTATACTCCTTGATGTTTAAGATTTGGTCAATAAAATAAACTAACATTTTCAATGAAAAAACTGTATATAAGGAAACTTAAAGAAAAAAACGTAATAAAATGAAAATAGGTGATAGGGAGAGATTTTTAAATCTATTGATAAACTACACAATGTCCAGGACGCCATAGTGGAAAATCACTGTTGCCAACTAAATAATAGGAATTATTTTTGTGCTACAAACAAAAGGGATTAGAGATTTACAAACAAAAGAGATTAGAGATTTACAAACAAAAGGGATTCGAAATTTGCAAACAAAAGAGATTAGAAATTTACAAACAAAAGAGATTAGAGATTTACAACCAAAAGAGATTAGAGATTAACAACCAAAAGAGATTAGAAATTTACAACCAAAAGAGATTAGAAATTTACAAACAAAAGAGATTTGACATTTGATGTGATGAAAAGTACTCTTGCTTTATTGTTAACCTTTGAAAATGCCTAGCTTATCAACACCTCCTACACCAGTGAGAGAGAGCTCTTTCTAGTTCTCCACTGTGTTTGAAAAGCTTCAATATTGTTTATATGAATCATTGATTTTTAACACAGAAATATTAGGTTGCCAGGTTTCAAAGGCTCATTCATATGATGTAATCTTTGATCTATTTGTCTTTGTTCTTGTTGATACTGGAAGTGATAACTTCATTAAATTAATTGAGGTTTGATAATTCAATATCAATATTAGAACATAAAGTGTGCTTTCTCCTGCTTAGTATTTAGAGATTTTTACTCAAGATTAGGTACTTAATGTTTATTAACTCAGAGGGGAATCAGAAAATTAAAAGTTTGTTGCTCTGCTGGACACGTTATAATCATTGGCCAATAAACATCTATGTGCCCCCAAATTACTAAATCTTTTCTCTCTAGTAAATATTAAAATACTTTCATTGAAAAAAGCTATAACTAAAAAGTATTATAATTTTTTTGTAAATGTAAAATGCTGCTAATATTATTATGTATTTGATAATATATATATATATGTATTTTTTTTTCTTTACCAGCTACCACAAGTGATGGGAACTCTGCTAGAAGAGATTTTCTCAGCTATGCCCTGTCTTTGATGCGAAGTCATCACGATGAACATTCAGACTCACTGCCAGTTATGGACATTACCTCCTTGAGACATATAGCCTACGTATTTGACGCTCTGATCTACTACATACGCACTGCTCCGGATTCTGATGTTGAGGCTTTGAGGGATGGTGTGTCTGTCACTTCCTGGCAAGATGGTGAGGAAGGCGAGGAGGAGCATGATGAAGAGTTGCCAGGGACAACGGCTACTTCTGGGCTGAACCTGGAGTCGGAGAGTTTGGATGGAGACAGTGACAGTGCAACCAGGCTTGGCAGAAGGCATCCATTCTTTCAGCGGTCAGATTCGACTATATTCATGGGTTGCCCACCCCCGGACCCTTTTCATACCCCACTTGTTGAGGCCTTGCCCTTGGCTGACCAGCCCCATTTGCTGCAGCCAAATGCTCGCAGGGAGGACTACTTTGGAATGGCTAAGCCAACAGTTGTGTCAAAACCTGGACAGGGCACGACGGTATCACTCGGACAGCAGTTGCCTCTTAGCCTGGCCCTCTCCTTGAAGCCTGATGATGAAAGAGTGCAGCTGACTCAAAGCTTGAGAAATGCATCTTTCCAGCCTATCTCCTCTGCAGGTCATGCAAGTACCAGCAGCACTGCCAGATCTTTGTCTACAGTCACCAATTTGGTCTCTTCGTACAGTTCTTCGAGGCTCATATCAGATGTAAGGGCCTCTGACCATTTTCCACAAAGTGTTGCTGTTAACTTGTCCCTGTCTGGGAGCAGCTCCAGTTTTGCCCATGATGCCTCGGACAACTCAGTGAACATACAGCTGCCCCTAGAACCCCCGCCCCCTTCTTTCCAGTCTGCATTTATATCAGCATTAAATCCAGAGCCATCTCCACTAGTCCTCACTCCATCTTCAGCCACGTCTAGCGGCTTTGCCCTCCCTAACCCTTCTGCCCCCATAGCACCCTTGACGCCAAGTCAGCTTGCCAGGGCTACCCTGTCTGCCTTCTCAGAAATTGCCACAACAAGAGAGAGGATGACCACATCCCTCTCCACGCCAACTACAACAACTGTCAGCACCACTCCTATGCTGCCTAATTACCAACTGCATCTGCAGCAGTCAATGGCGGCCCCTTCGCTCCCTGATGTGGGACAGGCTAGTGTGATAGTCCACACCGCTTCCACCCCTATCCAGCAGATAAACCAGGCCCCCGCCACTAATCAGCAGCCCCCCAGCTCCTTCAGCTCAACGTTCTCTCATGCCAGCTCCAGTCACTCCACCACTCGGGCTGCTCTCAGTCAAGACAGTGAGGACTCTCACCCTCCAATACGTCCCAAGATACACTTTGCATTTTTGGCATGGTCGCAGAATCAGGCAGCCTCCTCTGGCACTGCCCCCACTGCATCTTCGTCTGTTGCTGTGAGCTTGCAAGGTAGGTGGATAAAAATGTATTTTATGTTTTGTTGAGAATGCATTCTGTAGTAGGCTGTTGAATTAAGAAAATATATGCAACCATGTCATTTGAGTCATTGCAATGAGCTTCACAACATTTTCTCAATTTTAAAAAATATTTCATTGTTCCATTTCCATATTTGTTTTTCATTGTATCATTGCCTTGATCACATAAAGGGTAATATTTAAAAACTTATTTCCATGATCTTACACACAGTGATGGGAGTTTTCTTAAAAAATAATTTTTAAAAAAATGTGTATTATTCTTTTTTGAGAGAGATGTTCTAATTAGTTCAGACTGCCTTGACTATTTACAAAGCTACTAGTGCAAAAAGAAGAAAAGCAGCTTCTTGAAGTAGTCACTTTAAATTAGCAAAAAATGTCCTTGCATGCATATTTTATGTATGCAGTTAAGCATAAGTACTATGATTTTCAACTTTTTTGTTTCAAATTTAATAGATAAATAAATTATAGATTAAAAAAAAATTCAATGACTCTTTATTTAGATTACCTTAGCATGCTTGTGCAGAAAATTTCCTCAAGTTTTTTTTAAAGTCTGTTCCCATAACTGGAATCTTAGTCTTTAAATTAAATATTTTTTGTGAAAAGTATTTACATTTCAATTATGTGTATAAAAGATATTTATAATTTTAAAAAATTTGAAGAAACAAATTGTGTAAGAATTTCTCTTACTAGGATTTTTGGGGAGATCAATACTATCTTAGTAAACAGGCATTTTAACATTACTCAAAATCTATAATAACCTTTAATAATAATGT
Source organism: Biomphalaria pfeifferi (assembly GCA_030265305.1). NCBI lineage: Eukaryota > Metazoa > Mollusca > Gastropoda > Planorbidae > Biomphalaria > Biomphalaria pfeifferi. The sequence continues at coordinate 6,575,967 of JASAOG010000011.1, forward strand.
TATAAAAATCATATATCTCATTGCTATTAGATAATCTATCAAAGACTTGTTTTTAAAGTAAATTTGAATTCCTTAGCCTTAATAATTTGTTTTATAATACACTAAAATGTGTAGGTTATTAATATTTATGAAGCCTTCTGTTGCAGTGAAATAGTGTATTTTGTAAATTATACACTTAGGGAAGGAGTTAGGAATAATTATGGCACGATTAGGAATAATTTGTTTCATAAAAGGAAAAGTTTTGACTAATAGACAATGACACAGCTAGTAAAATTTTAGGATTTTAGGAAGTATAGCTATATATGTAAACAGACTACTTTTGACGGCTTTAGCGAGAGACAGTTTTTACGAACGTAGAGATTTAGCTTGACAAGATTCTATGGTTCCCTTCGTTATTATTGAATTTCTTATTCAACATCAGCATAGACTGACTTAAATTGTTGGCTTTATGCCTGTGTTATTTGATATAGTTATTTGAGTGTTACCTCTGTTTGAAGCACCTAACAGAATATAGTCCAAGGGTTTTATTGACATGTCTTTATTTGTGTACGAGAGCTACTTTCACTGTTTCAGGTGCCAGCAGTCCTCAAATTATACAGCCCTTGGCTGCTGGCCACGAGCCTTCTTTAAACATCAGCTCAGATGCTCAAGGAGATTCATCAGATGCCCACTTGCTAACCCCTACTTCTGTAATGTCTCATGCTGTACCACCATCTCCTGCCCACACTCCTTCATTGGCTCCTAAGTAAGTTCAGTTTTTGTTCAAGAGTTTTTATATACTGGGCTCAACATATAAGACTGAAGGATGATTTCTTGGCACGAATCTGATAGCCAGACGTTTGTTTTTTGGCTTGACTGTAACCTCTACATACACTGATGGTCTTAATGTTGAACAGATATATATAGTGAGGAAATTATTGAAAAATCAAATAAAGCATTTGGGTTGATTGATTATTCAAAGAAATTGTTACAAATGAAACAAAAACATACAATTAAATGCTATGTAACCTTGGTTTGGCCAAAATTAGAATGTGCACCCTCTGTTCAAAACCCCTAAGCTTAAGAAAACAAAGAAACCTAATGACCACATCAAATGATTTTAATCTTAACACTATGACCATAGATATGCTAGGATGTTTCTAGAATTGTAATAGGACATTTCTCAGCAAACAATTATAAACCAAATTTAAACCCAAATGGTCACTATTTGTTACCCACACGCATGATTGTTTTCAAGTGGCTGATAGAACATTGTAGAACAGAGTGAGGCTGACTCATTGCTTCAAACTTAAACTTTCACCGCCCTTAAAAGAATATTTGTAAGCTTAGAGACATTTTGTTTTTATTGAATAATTGGTCTTCATAAATTTAAGCAGATCATCTTACTGTGTTGTGCAAATTAATGGTACTACACTTTTTTTTTGTGTGTAAATCTTGATGAATGCTATTTACTATTATTTTTATTGATAAATGTTTGACAGTGTGACGGATGCTGCTGCCAGTATGGACACATCACCCATTGACCTTGTTGGGGCCAATGAGAATGTTTCCAACACAGTGGACATTGAGACTAGTGACCAGCCCACTCACCATGCACCGCCTCTTCCTCCCCCACCTCCCCCGGTCCCTGCACCCTCAAGCATATTGCCACCTCCACCACCACCCATGTCTATGTCAGCTGTCAGGTAATTATAGTGTTTTGTTATATTTTAGTGTACATTCAAATCAATGGGATACTTCTAAAAGTAACAATTTTTTATTGCCCAAAAACTGTCTGTTCTATAGAATATAAGCTTCAAGTCTGGTATAAACTAATAGACTCTTATTGCTAATTTATCCAAATATTAGTCCAGCTGCACAGCTAGTAGTCTTGAAAGAATATCATTATTATGATATTTTGAATTTTAATATTCTTTATAATAAAAAAGTGAGTCATTTCATAATAATTTATATTATGTTTAAACTCTTGAAATGTAATATTGGATTAATGAATAATAGTAAAATATTTCTCTATGGTTTTAAAGTAAAATGAGTTTAGTAGTTTTAAAAATGATAAAATTAGTATGCAGCCCTAATGACAGCCGTTGTAAACATTAATTCCCCCATCCACTTAGACATCAAGGTCCAGTTGGTCAGATAGTATCACATGACATATTACTTGGTCGCTGGAGGCTCTCTCTGGACCTGTTTGGCAGAGTTTTCTGTGACGATGTCGGAGCAGAGCCTGGCTCGGTGGTGAGCGAACTTGGTGGTTTCCCAGTCAAGGAAGGTCGCTTCAGAAGGGAGATGGAGAAGTTACGCAATACACAGCAGAGGGATTTGACTTTGGAGGTAGACACAGTTCTTTAAGTAACATCCTTTTTAGATAGTTTTGTAACATTGTTGTTTTAGGCTTTTTTGAACAGATTGATGCATATGTAGTTCTTATAAGGGAAGTCAACATTTAGTTTACCTGATTACTGTGACAATCAGTTAATGTTGCTAGCACAATGACCCGCTTCCTTTTTCTCTATGAAAGTTCTTCCTTTAAGATTAAGTTGTCCGTCAGTGCTGTTTGGTATTGTGAAAATCAGTCCAGCCCATCTTTACTTTCATTAGCTTAGCTTAGGCACCTATTGTACAAACATATTTCCTCGTGAGATGAAAAAAAAAGTTCTTTTTGAAAGTATACTACTTAAGTAAGCATAAGTTTGTTTTCTTTTGCTTCAGGTGGAACGTGATCGCAATGCTCTCTTGACACAGACATTCAAGCAGCTGAACACTTATTTCAACAGACGAACAAACACATCAGGGCCTCCTCTTTGTGTACACAGGGTTAAGGTTACATTCAAAGATGAACCAGGTGAAGGCAGCGGTGTTGCCAGGAGCTTTTACACAGCCGTGGCCAATGTAAGTGTTGTCAATATTGCATTTGGTGCACAATAGTGAAATGACAAAATTAATGGTTGTATAAGCAGTACAAACACAGCTACTTTATATCCACCTCATTGTTATTTGAATTTATTGCTTATGGTCAGTTTTTGTGTGCAGTAAGAAGTTTTTATGGGAAAAATTATTTTCAAATATAAAACTGGCTACAAGTCATAACTCAGTAATGTTTACATTCATTGCACAGAACATAAAACTTCATATTTCACTTTCTCTATGTAAATGTTTGGAAAAAAATTTCAAATGTATGTTCACAATGACCAAGCTTCAGTTATTTCTCACAACTAGTGACCTAGTGCAATTGGTGAAAAACCATGATCTCCACAGCCTGGATTTATCATTTGAACAAAAGCTGTCTGAGCTAGACATCACAACACATTAACTGACACAATAAGTTACTTTTATTTTTGTTTGATTTGTTCTCAGGCTGTTTTATCCCAAGAGAAGTTGCCCTCCCTGGACTCAATACTAGTTGGAGGAAAGAGTCTTCAGTATACCACCAAAAATCTGGGTAGGTTTGTCGTTCCACATCATTCTGTGTTCAAGCTTAATGCTCATTAAAGTATTTAGAGTATATCTTAAATTTAATAAAACAACAACAATGGTCTTAAATGAACATTCGTTTATAGCAAATACACTTTAAACTACTGTGTTTATACATTTAGAATAAAATATCTTTAAATTTGACTCCTAACAGATATAATCCATCGATTGCGCTCTCGAGAGCGTGAGAGGGAAAGACAAAGGAGCACCATCAGGCAGCGTAGCCGAGACAGAGAGATGAGAAGAACTCTGTCCTATGATGCCCCTCCTTTTTACATGCCCACCGATGCTCCACCTGGAAGCTCAACTAGCGGAGTGTCAGGAAGTGACAATGCAGACAGTGGGACAGAAGCAATTTCACAGTATCGGAGACAACTTGGGGAAAGACTTTACCCAAAAGTCAGGGCCTATAGGCCGGTTAGTAATCATTATCATTGATTTTTCAGTAGTTTCCAGAACAAGGGTCTGAGGTTATGTTGTGGGGTTTCTGTAACAGTATTTCACTTTGAATTATTATTAAAATAGGTCAAAAAAGGTTTCAAACTCTGGTATAATAAAATTCTTCATCTAGTTTAATTCAAACAATACCTTTTTTTAAAAGTTGCTTCGAAATGGGATTGAGTGAATTTCTTTATTGCTAGAAATTATTAACCACATGTATTTTATATTTATTTGTCTTCAACTGAAACATTGATGAAGATCAGACAACTAAATCTATACCTATGATGAATTTCTAGTTGGTTTTCAGGGCAGCTAACTTAGGATGTGGGAGAAAAAAAAGTAACTAGTAATAGTAGTATGATTTTAAACAAAAAAAAAAAACAAAGAAAAAAACCTGTTTATTTTGAGATATGAACTTTGCATAATAGTTTAAACACATAAATTACAAAAAAATGGTTCCATAAACCTAACTTAAGATTGGCCCTGAGTTAGCCATTGGGAGTGGATATAGGTGAGGTAGATATGTTGTGGTAGCCATGATGTATCTACAGTTACCAGTATAGGGTAACCTTCCCCAGCAGCTTTTATGTATTTTTTTAATATGTGACCCTTGATGGGCCATTGGTTGGCCACAGCTACTACAGACCATACAGGAGTTTTACTTATGGCCCCAAATAATGTAATATTTATACTTAAGCATTATATAAATTATTCTTGAACTGGAGTAAATAACCTCAAACATAGAATCAAATATTAATTTTACTTTTTTTTTTCTATTCTTAAATTACTGTTTTAAATTATCTTTTTTTCTCTCTTTGCTAGATTCAATATAAAAAGAAGCATTGTTTTATAATTCGTATTTATTGCTAAAAAAAATTTTTTTTAGGGACTTGCGGCCAAAATTACAGGAATGCTTCTAGAGCTGTCTCCCCCACAGTTGGTGTTACTTCTAGCATCTGATGAAAGCTTGCGCCAGAGAGTAGATGAAGCTGTAGAGATAATCTCATCTCATGCCAGGTGCTGCAAATAAGATTTACTTAACAGCCAGAAATTATTTCCACACACAAAAAAAGGCATAAATTGTTTATCAAGATCAGGCATACATCATTTGGTCCACATTTGATTAAAAATAAAAATAAACTTTATAGAATCCTAAATGCTGCTGGTAAAATCATTGGCAAAAAACAAACCCCATTTGGGCAGTTGTTTGAGAAAAAACATCTATAAAAAAGCTATCAAGATCCTCGAAATAAAGAATCACCCTTTGTGTCAGGATTTTGTGATTTTACCATCACAAAAGAGATACAAGACACCGATAGCAAAGACAGACAGACACAAACACTCTTTTGTTCCCCTGGCAATTTAAATCATTAAATAAGAACAATCTGGTATAAACTTTGTCACATGTAAATTATGAGTGAGTCTGGTGTGAATGTACACTTTGGTTTCTTATAGTTATAATGTTTTTTGTTTGGTGTAATGCACAAATTGTAAGACAAATTTCCATACGGACAACAAAGATTATTATTATTATTATTATTTGGTCCACATTTGATTGCCAGTGTTTATAAATTTCCTCAAAACTGATGTTGGCACAATAAGCTTATATATTGCTGATGTGCCATTACAAATAATTAGACCTAAACATTTTTGTCTACTATTTATCTATTTCTAGGGAAATGAGCTCTGATAGTTTCCTTGACCTTGACATTTTCAACCTGTCCTCTGAGAAATCCAAGACTCCTCCTACAGCTTCTGCGGTGAACAGTAGCCGAGGTGAGGGCCTGGCCTGTGATCTACTGATGGAAGAGGATATTGAGGACAACGCCCCATTGTTCTGGCAGCCTGGCAAGAGGGGCTACTACTCTCCACGCATCGGGAAGGCCTCGCCTGAGAGGCTGAATGCCTTTAGAAACATTGGAAGGTGAATTGCTTTGACTTTGAACTGAATTCTATTAGCTCTGTGTTTATCATTCATAAGCTAAAGGGTTATTGACAAGCACCTTGAGGTTTACATAGTTGTTTTTTTTTTTATCTAGGATCATTGGCCTTTGCCTGCTACAGAATGAGATCTGCCCACTATTTTTTAACCGCCATGTCCTGAAGTGTATCCTTGGACGCCGCATTGGCTGGCATGACCTTGCCTTCTTTGACCCTGTGATGTACGAGTCCTTGAGGTCGCTGGTTGAGGATGCAGAGACCAAAGATGCTCAGCTTATATTTACTGCCCTGGATTTGAACTTTTGTGTGGAATTGAGTGCTGAAGAGGTTGGTCTCTCATTTTAATTGCAGGTTGTCTCCCTTTAACCATAAGACCTAATCCTTTGACAGCATGATTAAGCACCATGTTTCTAAGTTATGAGATATTTTGTATTTGTGTGTGTGTGTGTGGGCCTGGCTGAGAGGCATTGGCTTACAGAATGACAGTAAAATTATGGGGATGTGATATTAAATTTTAAGTACTTTTTTAAAAAAGGGGATGTGGTGGCTGACTGGTAAAGCATTTGGCTTCTGAAATCTTGGGTTCGAATCTTGGGGAAGGTTGGGACTTTGGAGTACCAAGTCCACCCAACGCTCCAGGTACCTACCTGACAATAGTTGGGGTAAGTAAACGTGGTTGGTTGTTGTGCTGGCTACATGACACACCAATTAACTGTCGGCCAAAGAAACAGTTGATTTTTACATCATCTGCCTTAGAGATCCCAAGGTCTGAAAGGGGAAACTTTACCTTTTTTTACTTTTCTTAAACAGATTTTGGCTTTGATATAAACTGTGAATTAAAATTTCAAATCAAGCATGTATTGAAACACAAAAATTAACATCAGTTGAACTCTTTGACAATGTTTTCTGGGAAATCTTATCAATTGATGAACAGAATGAGATATCCCCAGATTTAATTAAAAAAAAAGATTAACAAAATGGTAATGAATAAATTAATTGTGTACAGTATAATGATACCTTAAATATTTTATCCAAAGGGGTAAAAGTTGTTTTTTAATGATGTCTCAAAAACTTCCTTCTCAGGGCTGTAAAATCTATTAAGCAGGTGTTAGCAAGTTCCCTTTACCTGGCCAAATATTTATTAAGCTGATAGATAGTCGGGATATTATCTTGTTATCTTGTCATATACAATTTTGTCACCCGTTTGAGATGGTTAGAGCCCATGGCCATTAGCGTTAACGGATAATTTTTCAACCACTCTGTGACATATATGTTATGCTGAGTTTTAATGATTAGCCAAGTTCCATTTAGGTTTCTAGAGATTTAGTTTTAAAAACATTTTCTTTAGTTTAACAAACATTTATCTTGAGAAATCTGTTCTTTACAGGGCGGGGAACAGGTGGAGCTGGTGTCAGATGGTGCTGAGGTGGAGGTATCGGCCCAGAATGTACATAACTATGTCAGGAAGTATGCAGAATATCGTATGGTGGTTGTGGCAGAGAAAGCCTTGCGGGTGAGTAAAATATAATTGAATAAACAACAACAGTGAAATAAATAAACATCATTCAAATTTAATGTTGAAATATTTGATAGAATATGTATGCAGTTTAGATTGAAGGATTGCTAGACAAAATGGAAAAGAAGAAGAAAAAAAACTTGCAAAGAGTTTGAAGATTTTTGTTATTTGTGCAGAATCTTCGTCTGGGTGTGTTTGATGTGATTCCCTCCAACTCCCTGGATGGACTGACTGCTGAAGACCTGAGGTTGTTGCTGAACGGTGTGGGAGATATCAATGTCCAGACCCTCATCAGTTACACGTCTTTCAATGATGAATGTGGTAAGTGGTATAGTACACTTTGTTGCTACATGGGTAGGGGTCTTTGTGGGATGCTTTCACACATTGTCATTTAAGGACTATTATATAATGTCTAAACCTTTCAAATGTCTTCTTAAATCTAGACTTGTAGTTCATATTAAAGTGTTGATCTTATTTGGTTTACCAGGTGAAAGTTCAGAGAGAGTTCAGAGGTTTAAACGTTGGTTCTGGGCTGTAGTGGAAAAGATGAACAATTATGAGCGACAAGATTTGGTAAGTCAGTGTTGTGATTTAATGTACAGGCACCACATGCAACTACTAACAGAGGGAAATGGTGACTATAGTTTGTAGTATTAGTGCAGTCCATCACAGTAAAGGCGGTTGGTCGTTGTGCTGGCCACATGACACCCTCCTTTAATGTGGGCCACAGAAACAGATGACTTTTACATCATCTGCCCCATAGATCGCAAGGTTTGAAAGGGGGAAACTACTTTTTAAAAAAAAAAAAACAACTGCCTTATGAGTTGTATCATTTTGTGAGAAAATGAACTATTAGACTTTTTAAAATCTGTCATTAAAAGTAATCCTATATCTGAAACTGTTAAAATTCCAGCACATGATCAAGTACGAGGGGTAGTGGCTGAGCGGTAAAGCACTTGGGTTCTGAACCAGGGGTCCCAGATAAAGACTGATTTTTAATTTCTGGATCTTTAGGGTGCCTCTGAGTCCACCCAGCTCTAATGGGTGCCTGACATTAGTAGGGGAAAAATAAAGGCGGTTGGTCATTGTGCTGGCCACATGACACCCTCCTTAACCGTAAGTCACAGAAACAGATTGCCACAAGGTCTGAAAGGGGAATTTTACTTTTACATGATCAAGTATATAATTATTTTTTCTTTCTAGGTATACTTCTGGACATCCAGTCCGGCTCTTCCAGCCAGTGAGGAAGGCTTCCAGCCCATGCCCAGCATAACCATTCGGCCAGCTGATGATGACCACCTGCCTACAGCAAACACCTGCATCTCACGCCTGTACATCCCACTGTACTCAACAAAGGCCTTGCTTAAAACCAAACTTCTCCTGGCTATCAAGACTAAAGCATTTGGCTTTGTTTAACTCTCGACAGACTTTTAAGGTGTGCATTCAAATGAAAATGTTACGGCACGGCACAGTTGTGTGTGTAATGTTCCCCCACTGACGTCTTTATTATTTGTGACACCCGCAATGACCAGGACAGCACAACTATGATTTCATCAGTTGACATCATGCACTGATGTCATTATGCACAGATGTCATTTTTCTGCTTAATCAAAGTGAGAGCTTTTGCCGAAAACAGTGCAAGCCTGTATCATTAAAAAAAGGAAACAAAATAAACTCCAGAGACTGCAAACAGCTTGAGTACTAAAGACAGAACTATTTCATTTCATAAGTATGCAAGGGAAGAATGTAAAAACTGTAGGTGACTCAACGTAACTATTTATACAAATGTTCCATTCATGTTTACATTTAGATCTAAGTTGGAAACAAATTTTTCAAATTTCATATTCAGTGGCACCAATCTTACCTCAGTCATTTAAAATTCTGTTGGATTCATTTTCTATTCAATTTTTTACCCCAGTTGAAGTCATGTATTGGCTCTAAATATCCCTCAATTTGATGTGTATGAAATAATGAAATAATGCCTGTACCTTGTTTTATAAAACTGGGTTATTGGATATAATCTCTCATTGAAACAGATCATTTTTATCCCATGCTATTTCTGTCATGTGGATTTAAGGACCCAGAAACCTAATGTTTCAGTATCTTAATACAAAGAAAATACATTTAATGAATGTAATGAACATTTCTTTTATTTTAAGTCTATTTATAAATGACCAATCACTGTATTGGGAAATATATGTTTGGGAATGAGACTTTAGTGAGTTTTACTTGTTTCAAGTGTTTCACATTTTGGACATAGTGCTTGTGTGTGTCAGATTTGTTTCACTGGCTATATCATTTTCATATTTGGACACAGTGCAAGACGTCAGTAGCCTTTTTTTTTTTTTGACTGAACGAATTGATTAAAATTTCTGTTTGCCCATCAACTAGAGAGTGTGTGTGTTTGTGCTCTTGATTTGTTTTAGTTTAATTTAAAATATGTTGTATGGTTATAGGTTGTTCTTTTTTAGTGAAGGGTTTATGTAAAGGGAGAGAATGTGTTCTCAATAATTTAGAACAAGAAGAGTTACATCTCTTCACTGATACTGTTATTGTAAACTGCCAAATGTCAAAGGGACACATTGTGTTAAATCTTATCAAAGGCCACAGTATCTGGGAAACTTCATTTCTGCCTGATAGAGATCTTTAGTTAGTATTGTTTCTACAAGAGCTTCAATATTATGTGATCATTCCAATGAGTTGTATTGTGGTGGTTCTTTCTTGACAGCAGCCCAAATAAAACTGCTGGAAGATCAAACTTCTGGGCACTTACTTGACAAGCCATTGGACTTTGTCTTAAAAATCAGTCCTAAATTCTTTAGGCCAGGACTTCAAATATAGATTAGGCATTCATTGGGGTCTATTTAGGCATACATTGGAGGTCTATATAGGCATACATTGGTCATAATTTGACTTGACTTTTAGTTGCTCACTTTCTGGTTTGTAATCTTTTTTTTTCTTAATTCAGAATTTAAATGTTTTTTTTTGTTAGTTTTTTTGTTTATGTTTTTTACAATCTTGTTTTGATTTGTATTTGTCTTAAGTTATTTAAAAATGAAACACGCAACAAAACAAACTATGTACTATGTCCATACACTGGGTGAGTGTATGTGTGTCAGACTCCATACACTGGGTGAGTGTATGTGTGTCAGAGGATACAAGGAATAAAGCAATGAAAACATTTTAGTTTGTCTTGTGTATGGGAGAAGACCAAACAAATTCTTGTATACAGTTCTGACTCCAAAAATATGAACAGAGAGTTGTCTAGTGCAGTGTCTCCCAAACTATCTCCTTGAGGGAACACTTCCGCGGAGCACAGTTAGGGAAACACTGGTCTAGCGCAATGAGTAAAAGCTGTAGAGAAAATGTCCATGTCTAACAATAAAGGCAATGTCTTCGATTCTAAAGATTAAGGATGAGTGCAGTGTTACACATGAGTACACAACCCACACCAGTCAGACTTTAGTACTTAGTACACATGATAAATAAACACTAAATCATAACTTCCAAATAAAAATAAAAAAAACCTAATGAACTACTCAGAAAAACTTAAAGATAGTGGCACATTTCTTATTCCTTACGCTAGAGTTTGAGAACAAATTCGTACAAAAGCTCCTACCCATGTGCTATTAGAAAATGGAATGGGCTGCTTGAATCAGCCAGGAAAACCGACTTTTTGCAGAGTTTAAGTCATTGATTAACATGCATGACTAGATTGACACGTGAAATGCGTAGGACGTAATTATCTTCTTTGTTGAAGCAACGTCCAAAATAGATAAGATAAAGAGCTAGGCATTAGAATAAATGAAAAGTTTTCATGGCATCTCCATGTTGACGAAATTAATACAAAAATCAAACATTAGGGTTTATTAAAAAACATGTTTACAAATCAACTAAGAACATTAAACTAAAAAAACCCTGTTTAACCTTAAACTATAGTGGAATACGCTTCCTCTGTTTGGTATTCCTTAAGAACGCACAAGAAATTAGAGCAGTCGCTAATTAGACTTAAGTAGCACCATTAAGAAATCCACTAAACTTGTCAACCCTCTAGGACTGAAGAATACAAAGTAAATTAGCCTCTATGAAGCGTAGAACTGTAATTTAAAAGACAAGTCAAATAATTTAAAAAAAAAAAAAAAAAAGCATTGCTTATAGTGGGTGACATTGTATCAATTATTTACATCATTTCATGAATTTGAAATAGATCTGGACTAATACAAATGGTGTGATGGGAAATATTTTTGTATTAATTGTTTTTGTTTAACGCAACTTTCATGTCAATAAAAGGGCCCATGAGGTCAAAACAATTTGATGGATTTTTCTAAGCGGAACTTGTTAATTACGGTGACTCGAAAAGCAATAATAGTTTATTCTTCTCAATATTTCCTTTGTCACTACTTCTGGTAAAGTCTTCACCTTCACTGCCCTTTTTTTTTTTTTTTTTTTTTTTTTTTAAAAAACCTAGAAAACAGACAAAACCAAACCCTGTCGAATGAAATAGACGAGTAAGGCCTACGTCTGTTTTGGTGTAGCAGGTCAAAGCTCACGTCCGCTGTTTACAGACCGGAATGACATGTGCAAGACACACCAGGTACATTTGGTGACAAATGTATACCAAGGCATTACCAGCAAGAGCGCAGCGCTGTAGAGCTGACAATTACCTGACATGAAAAGAACGAAGCCGTGACGTTATTCGTCAACGCCGTTGTGTGTAGGAACACATACTACCATTTGATCGACACGGACACACTCTCCATTGTTACCTTTTCCCTTGTTTTGTTTGGGATTTCACTCATTCCTGTACCAGTTTTCACAGTGTTTGGACTAGTAAAAAAAGACAAAACTATTTTACATTATACTGAAGCCCCGATTTTGACTTCTAATATAATCGTGTGCAGAGTTTGACTTATTTGGAGTGAAGTTTATTTCAGACATTTTGTGGATGTCAATTTTGTTTCATTTATGCATTTAAAAAATGCGCATACTTTGATTTAAAATATAGACTTAGCTTGAGGAAAAAAAAATCGAAACAATGGTTTCCTCCTGTTCATTTAATGGTGAGATTACATTTGTAAACACCGACAGATAATCCGCGACTTTGAAACAATAACTAAAATCAAAGACTCAGCAGAGGTTAGGTTTCTAAGTAATATGCATAGCTAGATCTAGATTATCACGTGTCACAATTAGGCCAATTTTCTGTTTTTCATTAAACGTCTGTAATTTTATAATAAAGAAATCGGACAAAAACGTGATCTATCAATATTTAATATTGCACGCCTAAGTATAACAATGGTGCTCAATACAAACTATGTCTAAAATACATTACCGTAAGTGTATGATTCTCGCCATTAGCGCTTCACTGATATTATTGATTATTAACAACTTATTGTTTTCGCTGCAACCCTATACGCCTTTGAGAGTCTCATCAAACATAAGGGTCTTGGTCTCAGAGTACAATTTAAAGAAGCAAACGAGTGGAGAAAGAGGCCTTGAAGTTCAATCAAACAACAGTATTCCAGAACCGAAGTTTCTCAAGTCAGAGTTGGGGAAAGCTGGCTATGATGCTGGAGCCAAACCATCCTTCTTAAACTTAAATTTAGAATTAAAGCTATCAAAGTCTGCGTCGAAGAAAATCCCTAAAGCCAGAGTTCAATCAACACTTCGGAGCGCGAATTCAGTGCCAAACTCTAAGAAAGTGACATCAGTATTACCAGCCTGGAGCGTTACAATGAAGGACTTTGTCAATTGTTGGAATGTCTCCACGTATTTAGGTAAGTAATCTTTCTTAGAGTGAACGCCCACTGTGCTACAGCTTCTAAAAGATACCTTTATAAAACTAGTATAAAAGTTGTAAACTAATAAATGGTTTTCCTTGTTTACGCTGTTCCCCGTAGGCTACTTAGATAACACAGAGAGAGAGAGAAAAAGAGAAGATGGAGAGAGAGATTAGAGAAAGAGAAGACAGAGAGAGAGAGAGAGAAAGAGGCTGGAAGCAGGTAGAAATTAAAAGAAAAATCTTTAAAAAACAAATAGCAATAATCGATGTTGTGACAAATAGTTTTTTTTTAATAAGCAACTTTGCTTTCGTATCGCCACCAGTGGGACGTTTCCAACCAAAGTTTACAGAGTTCACTCCAAAGGAACTGGCGTTCATGTTCCCGTCTCTCCAAGAAGGTGGGGTATTTACCCCGTTATCCTGCACCCAGGACCAGAAGGCGGCTATCCTCATACCTTACAGGGACCGTTGGAAACATCTGCACACGCTACTTCCGGTTCTCATACCGCTGTTGATGAGACAAAACGTGGCCTTCAGGATATTTATAATTGAACAGGTAAATTACAAGATAATAACAGTAATCAAATTATAACATTATATGAAAGTGTAATTAATATAGCAGTCAAGGGTTGTTACTTATCAAGGTAATTATACACAAAATGAAGTGTCAACAATGTTAACAGGTCTAGCAGTGTTTTCCAAACTATTATCTGTAACGGGACACTGGTGGCATAAGCTAAATTAGTCCCCATATAGGCCGTCGTCTGAGTCTTAATGAAAACAACACGAAAAATAGGACGTGACTATAGAAACAATAGATAACTTTACAATCTTACATGTTCATAAGCTCTCCACTATCAAAGTGGTTACCGTGTTTGCTTGAGAAGCCTGAGACGGCTTGAACCATGAGTTCGAATTCATGTCGTTATCTCCCCCCCCCCCCCCCCCCCCCTCTTTTTAAAAAAATAAATGTCTTTGTGTTGTTAGTCTAGATCGATTACGAATTTAATCACATGACTGATCCAATACTCTAATCAATACAAGTAAGCTTACTATAAGCCTTTTTTTTTAAAAATAAATATTTTTAAAATTATTTTCTTGTTGTATTTGTTGACTCACAGGAGCTACCAGGGGAGTTCAACAAAGGTGCCATTTTCAACGCTGGTTACCTGGAGGCTCTGAAGGTTGAGGACTTTGACTGCTTCATCTTTCACGACGTGGACATGGTCCCAGTGAACGACAGGAACCCCTACAGGTGTGACAGCCAGAACCCAGTTCACCTGGCTGCCTACGTAGACAAGTTTAAATACGAGTAAGTTGTTATCTCTATATTGTTATTATTTGTAACTTTGAATGCCTTTGTTGCTCTTTTGCTTAATGGTAAAAAGAAATAAAATTGTTTAATTGTTATTGCTCCATTCAGCATTCAAATGTGGATTACACACCGTCCCAACCTTCCCTATCAGCAACCATTGGAGGCCTAGTGCTGGGCTGTCCTTACCCGAAATCTTGATTAAAATCATGTCTGTTGATGCTCGTGCAAGGTTTTCTTGACATTAGCTGCTACTTACCCGAAAGTAAATCTTTTCGATACACATTTATTTTTGGCTACACTTAGATCTAAGTAAGTCCTTTCGATAGAGATTTATTTTTGGCTACACTTAGATCTAAGTAAGTCCTTTCGATATACATATTTTTTTGGCTAGACTAAGATCAAAGTAAGTCCTTTCGATAGATACCTCCTTTGACTGCAGTTAGATCTTTGTATCTCTTTCAGTGAATCTATTGTCTCTATCCAAGGCAAAAGGCAGCGAGGAATGGAAAAAAAAGGTTTTCCCAAACTTTTTCCTTAACGGAACGCTTCACACATTTTGAGTATTTAGCGGATCACTTTGCTTATTCTTTTTTATTAGAGAGGTTAATTCGCGTGGTGGCCTACTAGTTAATTATTCCAGTAGTTCGTGCAACACATATTTATGAACTCATGGAACACTAGGGTTCCGCGGAACACAATTTGGGAAACACTGGACTAAAGGATAAGTGAAGGTGGAGATCTTTGAAATTGGCGTAAGAATTCACTCAAAGGCTCTTGGAACTCTAGTTTCCTTCCATCGACCTATCTGAACCATTGTTCAGTCTGGGAGGGATCCAAGCAGATGCAAATGTGTTACATCCCTATTACCAATGGTTCGTATCCCAAGAATTTCTGCTTAGAAGCGAGGCCGAGCTCACAGGAAAACATCTCCCATATTGCTTCCCTGCACCACATCAGCCGCGAGGGTATCCGCCATGAAAAAGGCCCAACGGTAAGAGGTTAGTGGCATGTTGGTGATCTCTTCCATTCCAGCAAGTGCAATGGACTCGGTTTTTAGGCATCCCAAAGGTTTCTGTTTTTTCTTCCCTATTGGTCTAATTGTCTCCTCTAATGACAGTTTCCATGCGGGTGCCAAGTAGAGGCCGCGAAACATTGTCCTCACTTAGATCAAACATTTAAAAGTGATCCGTTTTTTGATACTTTAGGCACGCGGTTGAGCAGATCGTTAAAATAGCCTGTCAGCTGTAGAATCTCGTGCTCGAGACTTGATGTCGGCTGCTGCACGAGAAGTTGCATCATTCACGTGATCATTAGCTGTAGAAGTGTTAGATGAATCATTAATAAAAATAGTTAGGCCTAAATGTTATATTTATTGGACACACAATACATATTCATTTTATGCTGTTTAGAAAAATCTTTAGCATAGTCCTAGGCACAATTAACTTACTTGGTTGAATTTAGACAGTCAAACTTCTTTTAAAATCAGGATCGAGTCTATACTTTATAACATAAAGATCCATAAAATAACAAGGTTTCAAAGACAGTTTGTGTGGAAACACAAACTCAAAATCGGTCCCCAAAGTGGTCCACCCAGACAGGTAAAAAGGCAGAAAGAATATCAGATTAAAATTCTATCAAAGACAAATTACAGAGAAGAATGGAGAAAGAAGGTTGACAGATCGTATGTAGTGCCCCAAAGGTCCAGCAGACCAAGGGATAGGTGAAAGTGAAGGTGACGTTAGATGTGAACCTGGCCTGACTGATGTCATATAATGATTATCTGTCTAATTGATCTAATTGTTATGTAAAGGGTCGATCTCTTATTCAAGGCCTCAAGGAAAAAAACATTTCCGTAAAAAAATAATTCCTTAAGTTAAATGTTCTATAGCAGTGGCGCCGCGCTGAAGTTCACTAAGACTAAGACTAAGACTGCTTTATTGATCCTTATGGAATTTTTTTTGTGATTACAAGGACTCTTTTCTCATATAAAGACAATACAACAGAAACATACAGATAAATATAACAGACACAACATAAAGAGTTCATTCATCGACTACACACAGGAATCTTGGTGCTTTTCATGTGTCCTGATCAACGAGTTGCGTTGATATAGTCTGACCGAGTAAGGTACGAACGAGTTTCTGTACCGCTCTGTTCTGGTCTTGTTTGACATCAGTCGCCCACTTCGCGACGACTTGACGTAGTTATGATGGAGCGGTTGGCTGTTGTCTTCCAAGATTTTTCCGATTTTTCATAGACATTTCTGTTCAAAAAGTTCATTTAAATATGGTTGTGTTGTGCGTGTGATTTTTTATAATGTTTTCTAGGCGGCGCAACAGATTACATCAGTGATGCCTAACCTAATTCAATCTGCGGGCCATTTTAATTTCCAACACTAGTTTCGCGGGCCACATGATAGAAAAGACACAAAAACTTAATGAAATTGACTATTTTATTTCAAACCCGAGGATGTAGTACTGACATTGAAGTATTGGGGGAGTTGAATGTTCTCTACACTTCAAACAAATGGCGTAAGTTCTGTTTGTATTTTGTTGTTCTTGTTATTTAAAACCAGCCCAGACTTTCCTTATAAAAAAAAACATGTTGGCTAGCAATGGTATCATGTTCTACAAACAAAAAAGTAAAGATCCGTTCACTTCTCCTAGTAGATGCTATAGTTGTAATTCATGAATGCACAAATGTTAAATGCCTTGGTAGTAATCCATTAGAAAAATGTGAGGGCCCTAACGTAAGTAAGGATACATTTTGAAAAATTTTTTTTTTTTGGGGGGGGGGGGGGGGTTCCTATATTTTGTGCCGACGTTTCGTCGGACCGGATGGAAGCACGTCGCGGTCCGGATCTGGCCCGCAGGCTGTATTTTGGGCATCACTGGTTTAGATGAAGCATTGCCTTGCCTAAAAGTTATTCCGAATGTTAGAAGATTTTGCATAGTGTTACAAATGAGATGAGGTTGCTTGTAAGAGTACCCCATGTTACAAATGAGAGGACGAGCTCCCATGTTACAAATTAATGGGGACTGATTCTAAAAGAGCACCCCACTCAATATAACAAAATTTTGATCAATTAATTTACCTATTAGCGGGTATAGCTAAAAATATTCAATTAGAATTATAGCTAGATTTAGGTATTTAGATCAAAATGTCAGTGTTAAGTGTGCTGGCACGTTCGTCCAGAGGTGTGCTGGTCCCTTCTTGTACTGCCTAGGTTATTAGATATAACCTCCAGGTATACAATTCAACTAATGTATGCAACAAAAGACTTTACAAAGTCGCAGGTAAACATATGTACAAAGTTTATTTACATGAGTAAAATAAATGTGTAAATACATGGCCATCAACTCACAGGCCGACACAACAAAAAGTAAACAAAAGATACTTAAAAATAGTATGGCACACAGCCCTAGTCATATGTTACATTATCGTCACATTCTGGAGAATACACATTTACATGAGTAAAAAAAAGGTCACAGGCCTCAGGTCAACACATGACCACCTTTGACCATTCTGGGGTTACAAGCTTCAGGCTGACACTAGCCACTTTTAGCCAAAAAACAAACAAAAGGGTCATGATGAACTATAGGCTTCAGGGAAACCTATGAGCCTACAAGCTTCATAGAATCCCACCTATAGACATCCGTTTGGTAAAGCCCATCTGATGATTCAATACAGGTTGAATCCCTCAGAGACAAGGCTATAAAAATATGTAAAGTCCATCTGATGATTCAATACAGGTTGAATCCCTCAGAAAAGGTTACAAAAATATGTCACGTTTGGGAGTACCCCAGGATGCAGAACATCAGGGTAAAAATATACTGCCTGGAAATCATTTAAGGCTATATCTACTAATAATTATACATTACACAAAATACAATCATACTAAAGATATACTTAGCCCAAAGATCTCCAGAGCAGGGCACACTTCTCCGAGTACCCCATGACACACGACCACTAACAGAAAAAAAATACTATTCACAACACAGGTCAAGTGGTCAAGCTGGTAACTCAGGAGCAAGTGGCAACTAAGCACAGTTTGCAAGGCCTTTTATAAACTATATAAGGGGAATCACTCCTAACTAAACAAGTAATCAAAAATAGTTAGTTCCCCATTATGTCACACATAGTCACGCCGTAAAAATTATATAGGGTCTCCTCTCTTAGTTTAAAGCTATTGAGATAACATGAAAAACTACTTATTAATTGTTTTTTAAAATTATGTTCCATTTATATGCATACCAAAAAGATTTTTTCAAACGAACCATTTTGCTACTTTCCTTTTTGTCAGGCCATTCTACGACGGGCTGTTCGGAGGTGTGGTCGGATTCACCAAGAACCAGTTCGAACAGGTTAACGGCGCTTCCAACATGTACTTCGGCTGGGGCGCAGAGGACGATGATTTGAGAGATCGGTAAGTGATTGATCAAGATCTTTACTTATCTTATAAATAACAGACACCCCTTCAAAGGAGAAGATAATTACGTCATACGCGCATCCACAAGTTAATCTACTGGTGCATGGTCATTAGAGACTCATGGGTTTACCTATGGAATGAAGGAGCAAGTATACGAATCTGTCCTAGTATTTGGAATAAGAAATTTGCTTATTTACAATTTTGCAGATATTTTTGAGTAATAAACCTAAGACGTCTGTCCTTGCGAAGAAATACAAAGAAACATTGTGGTATATGGCTTCGGTTTTAAACTCTTTTGAACAAATATCACTGAGCGTCGAGAGCGAGGACCAGTCAACTGAAGTGCTACAGTCAATGAATCCTGAATGTTCGTCGGCAAGTCGAAGACTGGGATTTTATAATTTTGGGATCCATGTGTGCCCCTGAGTTCACCCAGCTCTAATGAGTACCTGACATTGGTTGGGGAAAAGTAAAGTCGCTTGGTCGCTGTGCTGGCCACATGATACCCTCGTTAACCCTGGGCATTAACCGAAGCATTACCTTTTTATTTATTTTCACTTATTGAAAATCGAAGTATGGATAGGAACATTCTCCTTAGTGAGGTTGCTGTAATAACCAAAGTTTCGTGTAGACTCTCTCTTCCAACTTTGAGACCCTTCTTCCGAATCTAGTAGTAAGTAGCGTAAATGGCCTGGATGTGCTTGTTATAATGTTTGATCCTTAAAAGAATTATATTACAAGACAGCTTCAAGTAGCTTACGGTTTCTTCTTTCCACAGGGTTTTCAAGAGAAATTTCACAATTGTTCGGAGACCAGAAGGTTTTTATAACATGATCAAACACAGTCACGGAAAGTCTCAGTGGACTCCCAGTCTCGAGAGGTACGTGTCTTGGTGAGGGAATGACGTTAGGACATACATGTAGGGTCTTTGGGGTCTTATAGGAATAGAGAAGCACGGTACTTTATGTCGCATCACTGTCAAGAGAAGTTGATAACTGTCTAGCTAAGGTAGGTAGCGCCTTCTGACGCCTGCAAGCGAGAATGTGGCGGAATAAATCGCTCCAGCTGCCTACAAAAATAAGTGTCTACCAAGCAGTGTTTCCCATTATTTTTGTATGGTTCTGAGACCTGTGTGCTCAATAAAAGGCATCTAAGGCTCCCCGAACGATGTAATCAAACGTGCCTCCGCCCCATATTGGGCATATGCTGGCAGGAATACCTTACAAATAGCCATTTTCGGCTGGAGGCTGGTTTGGACATCACAGAAGCACTACTTACCGTTCGACAGCAGCTGCGCTGGGTCGGACACCTATCCCGCATGGAGGACCGTATACCGAATGTTTTTTTTTTGGCGAGCTTAAAGGAGGACGGCATAACAGAGATCCCCATCTTAAGCGTTATAAAGATCAACTCAGGCGCTGTTTGGCCCTTACTGGCATGGAGGAAAGTAGCTGGCAGCAGATGCCCCCTGAAAGGGCAGTTGAAAAGGTCTCACGAAGGCCCGGGATCACACATTTGGAATATTTTGAGGCCCAGAGAAAAACCCAGGTAGAAGTCAGGTGAAAATAAAACTTTAAAAGAACCCCGCAGGTTAACAGCTTTGCCTGCATCAGATGTGGAAACATAATGCAGGTCACAACTGGGTTTGCATAGCAATGTGAAACACTACACTCAGCTTTAATCTTCAGAATCAAGGACATTGCCACTATCAAGAAATAGAGGCCAACTGGAGGCCCTTGCCCTAACTATTTAGTATGATATAAATTTTGTTTAAAGATTTTAATAAAGGAAAGATATACTCACACAAATTGGGACTCGCTTTGACGTAGGTAATCCCGCGCTTTCGGAGCGAGCTCTCTCCAAAGAGATGGGTCTTAGGCGATGTCATGGATAAATGTCTGTGTATGTGTGTATATTCTATTTTTACAAATGCTCGAATGACCGGAAGTGTGTTAGTTGTCAGAAATAAGAGAGAGACCAGCTTCTGATATGTGCCATGAAGTATAATACAGTTTCTGTGTTTTGATCGAGTTGTTAAGTATTTGATATAATTACAGCTGAACCCAGAAATACCTAGACTTGGAGAGAAGCTATTGTAGTTACTAGAGGGCTATTGAAATATAGATGTAGTAAAAAATTATAACTGGCGACTTCCAAAATCCTTTTCCCAGCTGGTGTCCACAGATTTTATGTCTTCTGAAAAGGTGCCAGGTTACACGCGGACTGTCTTCTTTTTGCGCTCCTCTTTTCGGCTTTCATTTTGGAACATTCAATAATGTCCTTGCATGTTCAGAGTTTAAAAGCTTCCCTTTCAGGCCATACATCTTATAGGTCAGAAGATGTTAAGGTCATCCGTTTTTGGCCAACGTTTGACGAGCAGGGTGTCACGTGGCCAGCACAACGACCAACCGCCTTTACTTTTCCCCAACTAAAGTCCATTAGAGTTGGGTGGACTCAGGGGCGCCCTGAAAAATACTGAAATTAAAAAATCCCCGAGATCCGAACCCAGGACCCCGTGGTTCTGAAGCCCAGCACCTAACCGTTCAGCACATGAAATATTCTTCGTTCTTTTATCTCCCTTGTTTAGTTGTGGCTATTTGTGGATGCTCTTTTACGTTGAGTTGTTGTTTTTGGCCGCCCCCCCAGGTTTAAAGTGTATTCTAAACGTTACGAGAGACAAGATGTTGATGGACTCAACTCCATCGTTTACCATCAGCGTGACTTGAACATCTTCCCATTGTATACCTGGATAAAAATTTGGATCAACACCACGGAATTATTAGAGGTGAGTGCCGTCCTTTCTGTCATCTCAAGTGCGCTCAGAGTTCAAGCCCTCGAATTTGTTTTCATGTTTAAATAGAGGCCAGTTATTTTAAAGATTTGTATTTGTTATAGAAGTAATACCATAATTGTTTCGCTGTTATGTGACAGGCAAAGCAAAGTTGTTGTTTTTGACACCTCATTTGACAATAACTTCATGGAACCTGGAGGGTGGAAGGTGGAACATGGACGCTTTTAAGGCAGATGAAGGGCCAGATTTAAGGAAGGGCAGGCTGGGCTACAGCCCAGGGGATTCCACAAGCCTAACCCTCAATACAGAAAAAAAAAATCAATTTTTCGACGGGTTAGCAACTACGAGGTTATTGTGCACATTTTTGTTCGCATGTTTACCAACATTACTATAAATCTTACAGTCGACAATACTGTCTTGGTTAAATAGTGTCCGCTTGTTATATATTCCGAATTTACTACATTGCGTAAACATAACAAAGGAACAAGTATATTAAATAACTGTAATTTTTTTTAAACGAAGGAAAATTAATTTTATTTTTTTAGTACTCTCTTTCTTTTATAATATTGGCATGCTTTTAGATATTAGTATTTTTTTTTATTTAATAAGTAGCTTTTTATTAAAGCTTTAGAAAAAGTGTAGGGACCTCCACAAAATTTCTGCTCCGGGTCCTCCAAATACTTAAATCTGGCCCTGGCATATGATATAATGGTCATCTGTTTCTATGACCCACGACTAAGCCCCTTTACCTTCCGCAACTAAAGTCAGGTACCCATAAAATTAGGATGGATTCAGGGGCGTCCTAAATATCCCGAAATTCAAAAAAACTTCACTGGGATTCGAACCCAAGATCCCCTTGGATCAGAAGCCCAAGTGCTTTACCACTCATTCACCACCTCACTTAAAATAATGGTTTCAGCTCAAAAAAGTCACAAAGTCATAATCATTCAACACCTTACAAAAAAACACACACGCACGCACACGCGCGCACACACACACACACACAAAAACAAAGAAACATGTGTTGATGTGGCCTGATTTCTTCCCATTACAGACTGTGCCTAGCTATCTCAGGGCTGGCTCCATGGCTGACTTCAATTATCTGAGACTGTCCACGAAGACTAAAAGGAAGACATGAAAGACTTTGAGTGCCCTCAAAGCAATTAGCAGAAAATCATGACAATTGGCAGCGACAACAGCTGAAATCTAGCTGAAGAATAGTGCTTGTCAAACGTTGGCTAAGTTAAAGATTGCAAGTGGAAATTTTCTGGGACGAAAAGTTTGAAGCTGGTCGTCAGGAAAGGTTTTTGTCTTTGTCAGTCAGCACAGCATTAGTGAAAGTACTGTCAGTGACATCTGACAGAGAAAGTGATGTCAGTACAAAGGAAAGTGTTTGTTGCACAAGGCAAAGAACTTTGAAGGCAGTATTCCATACTGTCCTAATCTTTGATTTGTAGTTTTTGGGTAATTGTCCATCAATGTGTATCCATGTCTTCCTTTCCTTATTGGTTCCTTTAGATTTTTACAAATTTCTGTCAGTCTGTCATTCTGTCTGTCTCATAGGCCCATTCTCGGATCAAATAGAAATTCGCAAGATTTTTTTTTTTTGCACCTGACAAAACCAGAATCGATAAAAATATATTAACGACTTAATTAATTAATTATTGGTAATGAATTATTTTGTTTGGTATTGAAAAAGGGAAAGAACTTGTAATTGACAGATGTGTTTTCATAAATTGAATTATTCCCCTTTATACTTGTGTAGAGAAGTTGCTTAAATAATTGAACCTAACAATAGCTAACTATAACACCTTCTATTCCCATAAGCACTTCGCTGGCACAGTGGTTAGTGAATTGACTTGAAGAGGCTTGAGCCCTCCAGTTCGAATTTAAGTCGTACAACTTTTTTTCTACTTAATAAAATACATTTAAAAAGCGATCACAGTTCCCTTCACCCAGACAATTCCCTTTCTTTCTCAAAGCGCCTCGATTTGTAGCAAAAAGTAATTTTTTTAGAAGTCCTCGTAAAGGGAAAAGCCTTTTTGGATTTTATGTTGAAGAGCTATGTATATCTGATGTCACCGGTTACCCTACTTTGTGATTGCTAAGTTTGGATGCAAGGCTACGTTGTATTGTCCGAAAGTGAACCGTTTTATTTTTCAAATTTAATTACGTAAGCCGTTTCTCTATGAAAATACATTCCCTTTTGTAACAATACGTATATGTAAGGGAGATAAAATGTAACAAAAACTATTGTATACGTTCTGGTAACATTTTTGTAAAGTTACATTCAGTTTTGAAAGTGTCAAAATAATACTAACAAATATATATGTATTACTTATTGCAAATGTTTACAAATTTGTTTTAAATTTTTTTTTTAAACATTTTCCCATAGCATCTATTATATTACATTTTGTCACGCGACTCTTTGTCTTCGTGTTTCTTCCTAACTGTGAGTTGAAGGTCGCCGTAACAGACTTATGTCTGAGTTGTGATGCGGATGTGGAAAGAACAGACGACAGATACACTTTCAATAAGAAACGTTTCAAATAAGATGCGAAGGTAGTGATGAAGTAGCAATGTGGTAATGGTGTGGTAGTTATATGATGATGGTGTGGTAGTTATATGATGATGGTGTGGTAGTTATATGATGATGGTGTGGTAGTTATATGATGATGATGCGGTAGTTATATGATGATGATGCGGTAGTTATATGATGATGATGCGGTAGTCATATGATGATGATGCGGTAGTTATATGTATTTTAATGTGGTAGTTATATGATGATGATGTGGTAGTTATATGATGATGATGCGGTAGTTATATGATTATGGTGTGGTAGTTATATGATGATAATGCGGTAGTTATATGATGATAATGCGGTAGTTATATGTATTTTAATGTGGTAGTTATATAATGATGCGGTAGTTATATGTATTTTAATGTGGTAGTTATATGATGATGATGCGGTAGTTATATGATGAAGATGTAGTAGTTATATGACGATGGTGTGGTAGTTACATGATGATGATGCGGTAGTTATATGATGATGATGTGGTAGTTATATGATGATGATGTGGTAGCGATGTAACACCGTCTGGTTCATGATTTTGACATTTTACCATCACAAAGGAGATATAAGACACCGAACACAAAAACAGACGTATAATCTAGTCCTGCATGTTAATCAATGACTTAAATTCTACCAGGTCATTGGCTTTCCTGGCTGGCATAGTGCATTGATTATAAAAAAAAAATTTGCCAACAAATGCGTCGTAAGATTCAATTTAAAGTCATCACAAGCTATTTATGTATTCACACAGCAAACAACAAATAAGACAGATGTGAACACTGAGAATGAATGAAAGTTACCAGCAAGGATTTGTCTGAATCTAACTGAAGTCAGCTTCTAGGTTGAAAAGAATAAGATTACATCTTTATTAGCAAACTGAAATTGTTTTTATTAGATATTTTCTATTGTTACATAAGTTACAATAAACAAATAGAGTTACAACTAACATTTCTCTTTTCAGTGGACAAACAAAGATTAACTTTTGTAAATGAAGCGTCCACTTCAGAACTGCCCAAGTCTGCTGTTTTTGTTCTAAAATCATTTAATCTCCCGAGAGATGAAAAGTCGTCTTGTCAACATTCGGTATTCGACTTTTGAGAAAAACTACTGTCAACTGTAGGCAACTGAACTGACCCAAGGGGTTTTCAATAAAATAGATACGTCACAGAAAACTAATGTTGACGGTTGTTCTGTATGACGTATGTTGAGTGATGTAGAAGAGACGCACAGAGAAGAGTCGCCAGAAAATGGCTTTAGAACTTGGCATGATGCATCGACCTTTCAATAATTCTCTGTTTTTGGGAGTGGCTCTTCATTAAGATGTGTCTAATTTCGGGGTACGTTATGACGCCATTTAGAAACAAGACCGTGTCAAGTAAGCATAAATTTCAACATTCGGCATATCAATTCCAGTTTTATCAATAAGCCTTTGACATTTTGATCCTGGGATGTTCTTGCACCAATAAGTTATCCAATAACCTGACTAGTCGTTCCGGCCATTGATCCTCGAGCTATTGTGTGTTTGGGCACAAGGGAAATGCTTAACTCCCCTCTTGAGTCTATATAGTGCTCAGTACCGTGGAGTCCGCTAAAGCAGTGCTAGTGGTGGTGAATGTATGTTCTGTATTTGTTGCTGTATTCTCTGAAACAAACAAACTTGAAGTAGTCAATTAGAAGAACACTTCTCACGAACCAATTACTGCCTTATTACTCGATTCACTTACATCTGTATTTGTATACATATACATTAGTGCAGTGATGCCCAAACTACGGCTAGCGAGCCAGATCTGGTCCGCAACGTGGTTCCATCCGGCCTGCCAAATCGTCGGCACGAAGAATAGAAAATTCCCCATCTCCCAACCTCACTTTTTGTTGAAAAATGTATCTTGCCTACATTAGGGCCCTCTGATGATTGGCACCATGACTTTTGACATTTGTGCGTTTATGTAATGGGAGAGTTGAAGAAACCACAAGTGGAATTTAGAATCTACCTGGAAAAGTGAACGAATCTTTAATTATTTTTTTTTTAACATGATAATAAGCCAACATATTTGATTTGTAAAGAAAGTGTGGCTGTTTTATTTTTTTTTACCTTTACGGTCATGTGGCCCGCGTCAAGAGTGTCGGAAATTAAATTGGCCCGCAGGCTAAATGAGGTTGGACATCATGTGTTGAAGTAAAGTAAACCTTTCAGACCTTGCGATGTAAAGGTTATCCGGTTTTGTGGCCCACGGTTTACAAGGGTGTCATATGACCAGCGCAACGACCAACTGCCATTACTTTTAGCCAACTAATGTCAGGTACCCATTAGAGCAGGGTGGACTAAAATTTCAAATCCCAGTCTTCACCAGGATTCGAACCCGTACCTTCGGTTCAGAATTCAAGCGCTTTACCACTTGGCTAACGCACCTCCTGTTCATGTGTTGGTTTGGGATAGTTTAGTCCAAGTTTGGGTATTTGTTAACAGGGGCTTTCTTTCTAGTAATTGTGACCAACTAATTACTTCCGCTTGATAGAGTTAATATAGAAAAGAGGTCATGACCCTGATAATTTTTTTTTACTATAATTGTTGCAAGAACGAAGTAAAATGAGGGGGAACGTAGGTGGGGGCTAATCTGTGATTGCTAAACTGATTACAAAACAGGAAGATAAAAGGGCGATGCTTGGCCGGGGGTGGACAGAAACAAATATGTTTGGAAGTTTTGAGCTCAATGTCGTAAACTCTATTTCTAACTTTGTCCAACTTACCTTCAGACTTGACGTCTGCTGGGAAACAGAAAGAAAGAAGAAATACACATAAAATTGTATCAACTGGAATAAAAGATAAGGCTTTTTTTAATGCGGTTTGCAGTGGTCTGGGAAGCCTGCAAGCTCCCCCAGCGAGGTCCGCTTGGCCGCGATACGGTTTAAAGAGGTCAGAGGTCAAAATGCATTTTCCAACAACACATTTTGATGATTTTTTAAACTCTTTATGATAAATTATGTCAAAACAAAAAAGATTACTTCAGATTCTAAGGGGACTAGCTTAGGCTCTGTTTACACGGACGGCACGCCACTGTTTCAAATGATTTCGCTAATAAAAACAAGTTTAGAAGATTTGAACTTAGAAAATCTAAGGATTGATTTCATGACATAGGCAAGATCAGTTAGTGCAATTCCGTCTATGGAAAAATTCAATTATTACTTCTAATTGTTATCTGAGAAATCCACTTCTTAAAGAATCCTGGCTGTATTGTTTAGCGGATTCATTTAATGCAACTGTTTTACGTTGGATTGTTGAGATAGTATTGCTATAGTCGCCTCTTACCTGTTTCCAGTTTTGCTACACCTCTATTGAATTCGTACCTTCATGAAACGAGTGTGGCGGGAGAGACATGAATACGGATCTTGAAAACGGCTGTAACGTTTTTTTCCTATGAATTTGACAGTTAATACTAAGCTTATTGGCCAGACTGGGCAAACTAAAGTTTGACCGTTATGGTTGTTTTAAAGTCTAAAAAGAAAATACATTTTAAATTTTGGCTGGAGAGCCAGAAACTATTTCTCTTGAACGGACTCTACGTCTTCGGGTATCTCTGCACGTAGGGCGTAATTATTCAAAAAAAAAAGTTTAATAAATTAATTTTTGGGCTGCGGTTCTCAACCTTTTAGACTCGGCGACCCCCTTTTACAATCCCCCACTCTGCCTCGACCCCCCCACACACACACGCATACAGCAACAGAAGAATTGACAAAAACAATTCATTTTTTCGATGGTCTTAGGCGACCCCTGGCAAATTGTCAATCGACCCCCCCCCCCCCAAGGGGTCGCGACCCACAGGTTGAGAACCCCTGATTTTAGGGAACATTTTGCGCATCGTCATCTAGGTCTAGATCTAAAGACATATCACTGGACTGTTATAAAGTGTAGTAGATCTAACTGATCTATGCATTCGCTTAACCAGGATTTTCTTTTCCTCGGGGGATGGGAGTTGGGGGGGGGAATGGGAAAAAATCTAACATTCATTAGGGATTAAGAGATAAAAACGAATCGCTCTATAAGTTGTATAAAGGAGATGTCTTTTTTTTTTTTTAAAGTAGTTTACACTTTTTCGTGATTTCAATCTTTGACGGTTTCAAATGTTTTAAAAATGATTAATTTATATAGTCGTAACCTTTTCATGGTTCCTTCATGTCACAAAACGCTTGCCTGGAATAGTGTATGATTGGAAACTTATACAATAACTAATTTAGGTAGATCTAACAGTGGTAATTTGAGATAAATTTAGTAAGATTAAAAGAAACATTCGACCTAATTAGAGTCCAAGAGAACTTTGTTATTACACAACATGTTCTGTATATTTTTTGTTACCACGAATACTCGTAGGGTATAATCATCGATAGGTAAAATCATATATTTTAAAATATTATTTTGCAAACAAATTGAGATAAAGATTAAAATAAAAACTGCTTGGTTAGCTTACCATCACTGCAGACTATGATCTTATAGTAATCTGAAGACAAAAATTGTTTATTTTTTCAATGTCTTAAATGCTTTATAATGTACACGTACACCAGTTGTTTTTTTTTGTTTTTTTTTTTACAAAGCTTAAACTCTGTCTGTCTGTGTGGAATTTAGTACACGTTATTTCTCCCTATAACCTTCTCGGATCAAGTTAAAACTTTGCACAATCATTCATGGTCGATGACGACTTCATCATAGCTTTCTTGGTAACTGTCTCTCTCCATCGGTCTAGAGCTATGTCTTCCCAATTGTCAGTATTGATGTTCACTGATTTGAGTCACGTTGTATTACATCTATGTAACGGAGGTGGAGGCGACCAGTTTTTCTTGTGCCAGTCGCGAGTTGACCATAGAGGATGACTTTTGAGATGCGCTTGTCCTCCAGCCGGCGAACATGTCCAAGCCAGCGCAAACGGCGTTGTCTGAGGGCTGTAAAGATGCTGGGAATACCTGATCGCGCAAGGATCTCAGTATGGTCGATGACAACTTACGAATCAAAGAACAAAAAAATTGGATAATTACTTAGTCAAAATAAACTATTTTATACAGAGACAGTAGGGCCTGCCAAGCTAAGGGGAGATAACCATTGTGTAGATAAATTAGGTCATTCGCAAAAAAATAATGACAATAGACTATAAAACCTTCTAATTTTCAAGTAATTTCCTTTCAAAACTGATGTTGGATCAAGGTCTAAATCTAGATCTCTAGCCAAATTTACATTTATTTATATTTTTACTTTGAAAAATTTAAACGGTCAAACCAGAGTTTTCACCTTGTGGCCTACGGAGTAGTAAGTCTTTTCTCAGCAATATATCAGCAATATATCAACTGTTAAAGTTCTATGAGTATCTCTAGAAACACCTCAGAGAAGAGTGTCCAGGTTGTTCCGCCCACCCAGCCTCAAGTTTCCTGCTTCCATGAAATTCTGACTTGAATAGAGGAATTGTAAAGAAAAAAATGGACGAGAACAAATGATTATGTATGATTGGTTGTGTGTGTGTGTGTGTGTGTGAGAGAGAGAGAAAGAGAGAGAGAGAGAGAGTGTGTGAAATGGAGAATGAATGAAGGGGTTAATCTCTGGTTCACTTACACAGAATATATATTGTCGCTGGGACCGCCATTGTTGAGGTGACAGCAGGTAACAACCAAGGTAAATATTTAGTAAACAGCCTTGATAATTTACTCACTACTGGAAAACATTTTTAAAAAGTGAAAATGCATATTTCCTTCTAGTATTATAAAATGTTTCAGTAACAAGTTATACCCATTTTAGAATTTGTCGAGAGGCCAAGTGCGCTTGAACTAGGCTTGGCTTGGCTACCTAGAAGGGGGCTCGAGGTTCGACACCCGACTCGGTCAGAGTTGTGTTTACTGAGCGCCTAAAGGCAGCACGGAAAACCAACTCCTAGATACCCCCTCCCCCCACTGGTCCACAAATGAGATTGGACCAAAAGCGCTCTGAGCATGCTATAAGCATGAAAGTAGCTCTATATAAAAGCTATAATAATAATTGTCACCCATTCTTCCAAGACCTTTTTTTTTTCTTAACAGGATTCAACCTAACCCACAACAACGGATGGCTATCGAAGGCAACATATAATAATAATAAGGCTTGTCTTCGAGTCTGAAGCTTAATGAGAAATGCAGTATTTCCCGTGGCTACGCAGCGCCCGGCTGTGACCTACATAATTTTACACATAAAATACCTATTGGATAGTTGCCTGGTGGCGCTCTGGACTGTCGTTGGGCGGTCTCGAATGTCTCTGCTGGAGGTTCCGGCTAGAATGTTATTACCATAATAATCCCCAGGAACATTTGAAACATTCAAAGCATTTTACAAAACATAATAATAATAATAATAATAATAATAATAATAATAATAATAATAATAATAATAATAATAATAATAATAATAGAGCGCCGTTAACAAACAAAATGTAGGCTCAAGGCGCTGTGAAAACATTACAAACACACACACGAGAGCTAAAATGACAACCTAATCTAAAAAAGAGATAGGTCTTAATGTTCTTCTTAAAAGTAGTGTAGCATGTTGTCTGTCTGAGATCAATGGGGAGTGAGTTCCAAACCTTTGGTCCGTGCACTGAAAAAGCCTGCAGACAGTAGCTTTTGAGGGAGAAACGTGGCACCACTAGAAGCGTTGAGTCCATGGAGCGAAGGGCTCTTTGAGGGACATATGGAGTAATCAGGTACAAGGGCATTCCTTTATGATAGATACACTGATGACAAAATGTGGCCGGCTCTTTCATTTAGATCTTTAAACTCAGTTTTAAACTTCTAGACTGAATTCTGGTTACTACTTGGTCGTGTGTTATACGCTCCAGATAGGCCCTGTCGGCTGCTACTACCTGCCGTCCTGCATATTGATTCTAGAACGTAATTAATTTTTGTTCTTAGCGAGTATTTAAAACTTTAAAATTATTTTTTTGGTTTAGTTATCAACGTGACAAACTTACTATATTGGGGCTTATATACAGAGGCGTAGTGAGCAAAATGTGCGCCCGGGGCAAAAAACGTAATTGGCATCCCACACACACACACACATTTTCCATGAACATCACATCACAACATATAGGCTTATAAATAAAAAAGTATTTAATAATAATATATCCACGCCACGAATGGAGTCACTTGGCGATGATTGAAAGTGAATTTAAAACGAGGCTTTGCAATAACTCACCAATAAGTTTACAGATGTATAAATTCGACCTCTTGCACTTGTCCTGGTAGTGGAAGTCCAATGCCGACATGTCAGGTGTAAACTTCAATGTCAAGGTCAAGCAAAGGTCATTCCCAGGGACCACGTGATGTCCATGTATTGATATGGAGGTGGTGGGCTGGTTCAAGTTCACGTAGCAGGAGTGGACACTGTACTCCCGTGCTTCCTCGACCACCAGGGAGCAGTTTCCGTATGGCTTAATTGCGTTGCCATCAAAGGATGCCACCATGACAGGTTGGGCTGAAATTTGACGAGATATATATATATGCATATATCGTTAAATAGATTTTTTACACACACACACCCACATATATATATAAGAGAGAGAGATGTATATTCCGAGATTTTTTATACGTATTATAGTTCATCATTGTTTATAGCCATAAAAGAAAATAAAAGCGACCAACTTTACATCAGAAGATTGATATGAAAACGCTTGTTGCATAAGAAGTAATCAATAAAACAAAAACATGTTGATCTCTTTGTGATATTTCTGTAAAGTTTCAGCAACTTATTCAAAATTATGACGAGGATGAACAATAATTATTTCACAGAGTGATCTGCCATAATCTTAGGGAACATTGATAACATCACCACACAGATTGGCCCAACATCTTCTTAGGGAACATTGATAACATCATCACACAGATTGACCCAACATCTTCTTAGGGAACATTGATAACATCATCACACAGATTGGCCCAACATCTTCTTAGGGAACATTGATAACATCATCACACAGATTAGCCTAACATCTTCTTAAGGAGCATTGATAACATCATTACACTGATTGGCCCAACACCTTCTTAGGGAACACTGTTAACATCATCACAGATTGGCCCAACATCTTCTTAGGGAACATTGATAACATCATCACACAGATTAGCCTAACATCTTCTTAAGGAGCATTGATAACATCATTACACTGATTGGCCCAACACCTTCTTAGGGAACACTGTTAACATCATCACAGATTGGCCCAACATCTTCTTAGGGAACATTGATAACATCATCACACAGATTAGCCTAACATCTTCTTAGGGAACATTGAGATGAAGATAACAATGATGTTATGGCCAACCAAGACCTATATATTTATATGAAAACTCCTTGAATTTCTGTGCAATAGAACACAAGGCGATTCTAATCTTCTGAAATTCTTGACTTTAAAATATCTATGTTGGCAGGTAAATGCTGCCAACTTCGCGATTAGCTCCTAGATCTTAATGTTCTACCACAAGGGCTTAGCTCCGCCTGTACCACATAGCCTCGTCTTTAACATGGCCATTTCCTTTTACACCTCATAGGAACTAGAGCTTCGCTCTTTCATTTGTTCCTAGGCTATGTATTGTTTTTTTCCCCAGCCAACCCCCCCCCAGGCCATTTTTTTTACAAAAAAAAAAAAAGGGTCTACATCGAACCTGTTTTTATTTTTTTGCATCTTGCTTTTCAACATTGACTTTTGGTGCGTGAACGAGGGAAAAAACTTCACAATTTTTTTCAAAGAAATTAAAAGCTGATCGATTTAGTGTCTGAAGATATGTTATCCTAAGAGCCTGTTTCTTATGTCAAACTATTTCCTCCTCTCCATAGATTTCATTGAATATTTGTTGAAATCCCCTCCCTCCACATTTCCCCACAGCTCTTTTGTTTCTAGGGACAAAAAATATCTAATATTTTCACTTAATAATAAGTCAATATCTATATCAATATTCTTTCCACTATACAAAGACTATCCAACAAGTTTATATTTGGAAATAAAAAAGAAATTTTTCTATAGAACTAAAAATAGGGAGTTAAGATTAAGCATAAAAATAATCTTTCCAATAGAACATTCTGGCTTCCTGTCTAATAAATACAAGTGAAGACAATGGAAGTATAGCCCCTGTACGTTTGATGCTTCATGTTAAGTCTACTTATCGTTGAAATTAAGTTATATGTTGATAGTGTTTGTTCAATCTACTTGAAGAATTAAATTGTTTTATTTCAATAAGATAAGAGGAATTCTATTTTTTCTAGAGCTTCATTAAATTCTCCGGCATACATAGGACTTTAATTTATAGTATGTGACAATATTTACGATCTAATTCTAGTGAAACATGTACTTATGCATAAGAAGCCAATTACAGCTCAAGAATTATTATTTTTTAAAATATATTTTCTATTTTAAGAATCTCTGCCATACCATGCGCACGAGGAATCTGCACAATAGCTGACGTCACGTTCGTGGATCCATCAGTGTTGTTCATGACAGCCCGCATGGCGTTGTAACTTTTGGCGGTGAGATTTATGTAGAAGTTGGCCAAAGTTTCGTTGTAGGCTGTACAGTAACATCCCATCATGGCTTTCCTTATCTGGTCTTTCGTTGGCGGCTCCAGGTGGAAGGAACAAAGCTGAAGAACATTCAAAGTAAAAACCCGAAACAAGAAGAGTAACTCTTACGAATCGAAGGCGTTCCTCTCTCACACACAAAAACACACAGAGAGAGTGAGAGAGAGAAAGAGAGGGAGACAGAACCAGAGAGAGTGAGAAAGAGACAGAGAGAAAGAAAGAGGGAGAGATAGAAAGAGAGAAAGAGAGAGAGAGAAAGAGAATGATAAAGTGTGTGAGAGACAGTGAGAAAGAGTGATAGAGAGAAAGAGAATAAACGAGTGGTAGAGAGTGGGAATAAGAGAGACAGTGAAAAAAAAAAGAGAGAGAGAGTGAGAGAGACTTATGCCTGATAAGATCGCAGCTTGGCTAATTCTCCAAACATTTTTTTTTATGGATTATATACTCAACATATCCCAGAACTTTTTACAACACAACCTGGGACCAGGGGCGTAGGAAGGGGTAAGGAGGAAACGATGTGGGGCGCCACATGCAGAGAGGCGCAAAAAATTATTGTAGAAATTTTAGTTAGGTAATATATTATAAGGTTTTGTATATTATATTATTATTAAATACTTTTTTTTTATCTATAAGCCTATATGATGTTCAAGGAGGCGCATACTGAGCGGTAAAGCGCTTGGCTTCCGAACCGGGGTCCCGGGTTCGAATCCTGCTGAAGACTGGGATTTAATTTCGGGATCTTTGGGCCCCCATCTCAAATGGGTACCAGGCATTAGTTGGGAAAAAGTAAAGGCGGTTGGTCGATGTGCTGGCCACATGACACCCTCGCTAACCGTGGGCCAGTTGACCTTAACATCATCAGCCCTATAGACTAGAAGTTATGAAAGGGGTACTTTACTTTATGATGATCAAAGCATGTCTTGTTCACTACGCCTCTGTCTGGGACAGATATACAACATATCCTAGGACAGATATACAACATATTATAGGACAGATATACAACATATAGTTACGATCTCTCCTAATCAGGCCTTCTGTAAACGCTTCTAAACACAACACAGAACATCTAGCACATCAAGAACTTGAAGACAAGGCTCCAAATAATCTGGTGCTTATATAATGGTCAATTAAAACAGCCAATATGACACTATTGGCAATACATCAATACTAAAAATGCTACACTGTACATCACCGTACTAAACTCATAAACTCTACTGTCTCTATCTCTTCCTGGACTCGTACATTCACTTCAGGACTCCACCAGGACCGACTTCATGGCAGACTAACAGTCCCGGTCTACTCCGCTGTCCTGTCTTGAACTGCACTGCCTTACACACACTGTGTCTCTGGTCCATGCAGGCTTATGATCAGATGACCATAACCCGGGTCCTATTCACGTGCAAAGTTCATGCCAGTACTGTCCCTTGCCCTTCGATATAGCACGCTAAATTGTATTACTGGCCTGTGTCACATATGTCAGCTGATCACACACAGTTAAAATTATTGCGTCGCGAATAGTGTTACATCCATATACTATGACTGCTGTACAGCATATTCTGAAAACGGCCTACAACATCACATTGAGATGGTGTACAACACATAAGCAGGGCCGGTCTTAGGCCACTGCAACCTATGCGGCCACAGTGAGTCCCGCACTTTCATAGACTCCTCGAGATTTCTAGGTGTAAATTACTAAATGAAACCATTTTAACTTATTATTAAAGGGTTCCTGCAATTCTCATGAAATTCTGAAATATACGAAAAAGTTATGAAAATCTCCTGAAATTATTAAGATCTTCTGAAAACTCATGCAAACTCCCTAATAACAGGCAAAATGTCATTTCATGGTGTCATTAAATATGGACAACGACAATCCTACTCGCGATTTAAAAAAAAACGTGATTGTCAGCTTTCATTTAATAAAAATGTAATAATAATAAGGCGAATTTTAACCAAAACAAGAAGTTCACATACTTAATTTACTTTTATAGTCCCTGGAAGTCAATGATGATGATGAGTCCCTGGCATACAAATGTAGATCTAAGTCTATCTTAAAAAAGACAAAAGCGATAGTTTGCTAGTCGATAGTAAATCTAAAAGTCAGATCTAAATGTTTATCGGCTCTTTGTTCGAACACTTCTATCTTCTGGAGATGGCTCGTAAAGTGAATTTGAAAGTGATTTTACTAAAGAATGAATAAAATGCAAAGACGAATTTATTTTCTATTAGAAAATCTTAATTTTCACTTATCCTTATCACAAACCAGAATGGGCCCCGCGTATTCCTTTTTGCATAGTGCCCCGCAATTTGTAGGACCGGCCCTGCACATAAGTATATCTCATGCATCAAATTTCCTTACAATATTTTCTGTGCCTTGCGGTTGGCTGTGAATCAGCTGTCCCCACCTCCCCCACTTTTTCATACCGTGCCTGGTCTGCATGTGTTCTTACCTTCTGCCAAAACTTCCCTGTGTCATTCCTGAATTCAACAATGACTATCTTCTCCCATTGTGGACTGCTGAATCCACTGACCGACCCTATGAGGTGAATAAGTTCTCGGTCCATCAAGTAGCCACTGGACTCACAATGAGAGGACTGTCCAGTTATCTTCATCGTTATTTCAGGCTGGGGAGATGCTGGGGTAGAGAAATAAAAATTTGCTTAATTAAAGAATATAAAGAAAGTAATTAAGTCAAGTTCCCCTTTCAGATCAGTTTCTTTGGCCCACGGTAAACGAGGGTGTCATGTGGCCAGCACAACGACCAACCGCCTTTACTTTTCCCTAACTTATGTCAGGTACCCATTTAAGCTGGGTGGTCTTAGGGGCGCCCAAAAAACCCGAAATAAAAAATCCTAGTCATCACCAGTATTCGAATTTGGACCGCTTGGTTTGGAAGCCAAGCGCTTACCGCTCAGCCACCGCGCCTCCTAAGGAATATAAACAGAATCTTTAGTAAAATCAAAATTTTAACTAAGAAACAGATTAATGGGTACTATTTTTATTGTGCCGATAACCAAAAGCCTATAAAAAGTATAATGTAAGTCTATATATGGCTGCCTGGTCGTGTTGTACGCGCTTTGGACTGACGATCGTTGGTCTCGAAGATGCCTGATTCGAAATCTGCTGCCATTCCCCGTCGTCCTGGGGAAGTTTGAGCTAGGATGTAATTATATTCAGGATCCGAAGAAACATCCGAAACAAATAAAGAAAAATCTATATGAAGTATGACTAAGCCGTGGTTGAATGTCGCAAATAACTTGAACATCTTACCTGCGTGCTCCTACATGTGAAACATAAAATAATTATTACCGATGGACCTAATTATTAATTACTAGAAATACATTCTAAATCTAGTTGAAACATTATGACCTTTTTTTTTCATGTAGTTAATCAACTATGGATGAGCCTCGGGTGAATGTTAGAAATTTATTCAGAGGTATATTGTCTAAAGTATTTTAAATTATGCGGTAACAATTTAACCACGTTTTAAACTTACAACTGCCAAATAAATTGCATCATCTGTAACCTACTCTAGGCGTACCGCCGCGCATGGTAAATTGATGTCCACAAATCATCTTATCATTGCGGTTTTATAACTTAATTCATTAGATCTCAAGATCTGAAAGAGGAACTTTGCTACTACTATTGTTGGCCAAGTGTTTCGACGGTATTTCACGTCTTCTGAATATTTTCGCATCGATTTCTATGTCGAAGCATCAGTTTACCATTTATTTACTCGACCAAGTGGCGTTCCGACAGGATGGCTGTTGGGCAGCTAGCCCTGGAAGTCGGAACGTAAGACGTCAACATGGATAGTGAGACAGTG
The DNA here is from genome assembly GCA_030265305.1 of Biomphalaria pfeifferi. NCBI lineage: Eukaryota > Metazoa > Mollusca > Gastropoda > Planorbidae > Biomphalaria > Biomphalaria pfeifferi. The sequence goes on from JASAOG010000011.1 coordinate 6,613,622, forward strand.
CACAAATCTACTACGTAAATCTAGAATCTAGATCTTATCTTATCTTATATAATACAGACGTTACTTCAAAATGTTACGTCCTACGCGTCATTCATTTAGTCATGCATATTAACCAATGACATAAATTCTGCCAAGTCACTGGTTTTCCTGGCAAGGTCAGGCAACCCATTCCATGCTCTAATAGCACTAGGCCTAGGGAAGAAGGAGCACTTGTACAAATTTGTCCTAGCACATGGCATGATAGGGGACGAGGAATGTGCCTTTATCTTTGTGTCTTTCAGATCTAAAATCTCTATCTAGCATCTCGATCTATAAAACATAAACTCACCCTTTCCTAAAACACAAATAACAATTATAAAAAGAAAGCAGAGATATCTTCTTCCCCTCCTACTCATCAAAGATAAAATAAACTTATTGAACATATTTGAATGAATGTCTTTTTTTAAAAACACCAATTCTATCAAATGGTTACTTCGCTTTCAGGACAGTGTTGCTTGGTGCTTAAAAATTTACGCTATTGTATTTTTTATGTGCAACAAAACCTATGAGTAGCGTATTGGTGTTTCCGGTACAGAATACAGATAGTGTGGATACTTAAAAAAAAAATAATTTCGAGCACTTTTTATCACGGGAAAATCAAAATTTTCTAAGCTTGACCGTAGCTTAATTAATTTGTTAAAACATAGTTTGTAACACTGAAGTATATATCTGAAAATCCCTAATTGTGACTATAATAATAATAACACTAGCATTACACACCCGTTGATTTTGTACCCAGGCTTAATGTTGTTCATTATGACCGGAATATGCCCTCCTTTTGTTTTGAACGTCCAATAAACGGGACCCGATTGAATGACCCCTTCCGTTCAAAACACTACATTTTTTGAGGGGCAAAAGTATAATTGAAAGTTTGATAGGTTTTTTTTTCCCGAGCACCTACCAGGTACGAAATTTCATATGAATCCGTTCGGCAGTTCTTGAGATTTTTTTGATACATATATAAATCAGTCAGTATAAATTATTGAAGAGCGATGACTCAGGTGCGCATTAAATATCACGAAATTCAAAATCACAGTCTTCACCGAGATTCGAACCCATGATCCCAGGACCCAAGCGCTTAACCACTCAGCCACCGCGCCCCCCCCCCCCCCCCCCCCCACGGAGTAAGCTTAGAATGAGATTATTGCTGTCCTTTCTGCATCACCGCTGAGCTTCTTTGTTTGTCTTTTTGAGAGGCTTATGATATCAAGTTACTCCATCTGTCTTCTATCTGGTAAAAATCATGCTATCATGTTGAAACTTAGCGCAATAATTCAATGTCGATGACAACATATTAATCAGTCCAATCCAATCATCTAGTCGTAATTAACAAATATATATATATATTTATAATGTAGTAAGCTAAAGGGATGCAAGCCTTGTGTAGAGAATTAGGTCATTTGCTGACTTCTTCTTCCTCTTCTAGCCAGCTTTTTGCTGCTGAGTGTCAGCTCTTATGCAGACTGTGCCAAGGAAAAATAGTGTGCTGTTTGTTATCTTCAGTTGTTCAGCACTGCCGTACAGGGTGTTGGTTATGTTGGGCTTGAGTGGTAGTAGGGTCTGCCTAAGGTGAATTAGGAAGGGGCATTCAAAAAGGATATGGCTTACGGCTTCATAAGGGTGAGCGCAGTCATTCGCTGACAGTTTAAAACTAATTTAAAATCTACTACCTGATAAGTACTTGAACAGCTCTGTGGCAAACACTCTGGCCTTCCACCATGGAGGCGCGAGATAAAATCCAGACTCAGCCACCTTCTTTTTTTTAAAAATCGTTTTTGAAAGGTGGCAAGAAACACAGATACCTCCTCCCCTAACTAGACTACACAAGGCAGGGGTTCTCAACCTGTGGGGGTAGATTAACAAATTGTCAGGGGTCGCATATCGAAAATATGTTGTTGTTTTTTTGGCCTATTCTAACATGTAAAACTTGACATATACATCATAACAACATGACTAAAAGCATGACGCGTAGGACGTAATCATCTTCTATTATGAAGTAACGTCTGTATTATATAAGAAGAAGATATACAAAGTTTTTTTTTTCATTGGAATTTACTATTTTATCTTCTTATCTTATATAATACAGACGAAACTTCAAAAAAAAAAGATGATTACGTCCTACGCGTCCTTTTGAGTCTTCTGTCCTGAAGGCTTTCTAAATTTAGTGATTTTACCAAAGGTGGTACTTTAGTCAAATGTGAATATTCGTTTGTTATGAATCTCACTGCTCTATTTTGTGTCTGTTCCAGTTTCTTAATGTTTTCTTGAGTTGAGGGGTCCCAAACAGAGGATGCATATTCTATTATTGGCCTAATCAAGGTTATTGTCGTTCAAGGATAGATGTTGCAGACAATTGAACCAGAATTAATTTCAAACATTTTTATTGTAACAGCAGAAATAATGTTAACAATTTAAGTTAATGCGCATTAATGCATCGAGTATCGTTATGTCTGGTCGTGCAGTAAAGCTCTGGACTGCCGTTTATATGGTCACGTGTCAGCATCAATAAAACATTTAGTAAGATAGTGGTGAACGTTAATGTCTGTTACATAATAATTTAATATGTGGCTGTGCATAAGTGGAAAAATGTCAAACTTGTAATATGTAGATCAAAACATATACGTTTTGAAAAAGGTTGAACAACGCATCCATAAATTTGAATGTTAATACGTAAACTATATAGAAATGCATAACGTATTGGAAAATATGAACCTTTGATGAACTCCTAATGGTAGCAGGGCAAGAAAGCATGGGCCTCCCGAAGTGCTCTGGTAAGAAACTCTGCTGTTGAACGTAGTGCCTCATAGCTCCCATGCAGTTTAAGTAACCCTTCAGTTCTTTCCCCACAGCCCTTGGACACTCTTGTAAGACATGCGCCACTGTTTCCTCTGCCAGCCCCATTAGTTTAAGCAGGAATTGAAAAAACTCCAGTATGTCATTTGTAGTATTTGTAGCGAAGTTCTTTAGGTCGAATGTATGAAGCCGAAAGAACTGTTATGTCATTTTAATAACTACTTTGTCGTCATGGATACCCAGTATTTAAAAGAAATGGTCATGCATATAAATGTTGGAGATTTAAAGATGAGTTATTCTTTTGCAATCCACTTACATCGACTACGACAGTATGTGAATGTATACGAGAAATTTGGTTCATTTTTGAGTACCCCTCGCCCCATCCCCCCCCCCCACCACACTTTTTGGGAAAAGTCAAAAATATCTTTGAAAAATATCAGTGGTGTCTGCACAGATGGCGCTCCAAATATGGTAGCATGTTGATCTGGATTTCAACATTTGGTACAGAAAGAGTCACCAAAAATTTTCGGTACTCAGTTTGTGATTTTTTCGTCGAATATTATTATCGAAGACAATGTTAACTAAAATAACACAAAGCAATGAAAAGCGTCAGTGAAGGATCAATTGCAATTTACCTCGTGTCTAAAAAAAATCCAATCCTTCCAAATGAAACTTCTAATTGGCAAACAAAACTAGAGGAAAATAATATTATATGCTCCCAATCTTATCTCTATGAGGAAAATGACATTGAACCTGACAAACGAATAGAATGACAATTTTGTGTAAGAACATTTGCTAAAGCTTGCGACAAAATTTCATCCAACTTTCCACATGTACATAACGTTCCATATCCACTTGCCAGAAGTCCAACAAAAGTTAAATTTGAAGATGTTTAGGAGACAGAAATAATTGATGGAACTCATTCATACAGATGCAGCAAAGCATGTCTCTATAATTTCACAAATTTGGATCAAGCGTTTGCAGTCATGTCCCAATTAAGATTAAGACTGCTTTATTGATCCTTATGGAAACTTGTGATTACAAGGACTCTTTTCTCATATAAAGACAACACAACAGAAACATACACATAAATACAACAGACACAACATAGAAAGTTCATTCAGCGACTACACACAGGCATCTTGGTACTGATCATATTTCCTGATCAACGAGTGGCGTTGATATAGTCTGACTGAGTGAGGTACGAAAGAGTTTTTGTTCCGCTCCGTTCTTGTTTTGATTGATAGCAGTCGCGACGACCTGACGTAGTTCCGATGGAGCGAATGGCCGTTGTCTTCCAAGATTTTTTCGATTTTTCTTAGACACTTTTGTTCAAAAAGTTCCTTTAAATGTGGTAATGTTGTGAGTGTAATTTCTGATGCCCTTTTTGTGATGGTTTCTAGACGGCGCAACAGGTTAGATAAAGCGTTGCCTTGCCAACAAGTTATTCCGTATGTTAGCAGATTTTGTATAGTCGCGCCGTAAAAAGTATTAAGGATCTTCTTATTTAGTTTCAAGCTATTGAGTTTGTAAAGAAAACAAAAGTCACTGGGCTGTTGTCTTTGTCAGAGTTCCAAGATGGTCTGTGTTGCACCTCCTTCAATTGTTGATAATACATTATTTGCATAACATCATGTTAATTAAAAAGTCTAAATACTGAAACTTGTCACATGTGTATGAAATGTGGATATTGTGACTAAGAAATAGAAAAATATTATTTCATTCATGCGTAATTTGTTGATAAGGAGAAATATATATTTCAAGAATGTAATTCCATATTGTGTTATGATTAAATATAAACCTTTGGCTATGCAAATCATTTTTACATTAAGCCTAAATTATAAAAGCCTATGAAAAAAAAATTTACTGTTGAGGGGTCGCGGCATAGTGAGGAATTGTAAAAAAGGGTCGCCGAGTAAAAAAAAATTGAGAACCACTGACATAATTGATTGGACCACAGCATACTGTGCATGCATAAAATTGGAATATTTTCAAACGCTCAAATATTTTATTGTAAGTCTAGATCTACATACAGTTAATTACATTATTATTTTAAAATAATGGATGCAATCTTACACAATGTAAGGTAAGTATTTTAATTAAATTATTTTTTTTAAATATTTAAATTGTTTAAAAGTAAAAATTCATAAACACCGACCTATGCAAGAGAATTTCAGTAGGAGCAATTTTAAACTCTATACAAATGAGATGCTTGTTTTACACTGCTGTTGACTAACATTTTTTTTTTTGCTAGATCTGCGGATTGCCTAAAGGATTTGTGGCCTAGCCTGATAAAGCCTGTAGGCTACAGTTTAGATTGCCTTGCCTAATGATCATTACGTGCGTGGGTTGTGTTATAATGTTGTGTCAAATTGAACGTAAGTAGACTTATATATTTTGACAGTTTCAAATAATCATAAAAATTCAGTTTCTTAGACTGTAGAGTCTTAAGTACAGCTTCAAAGTTTCACGTAGCTACTGCTAGGACATCTCGTCTCGGCCTGTGGCCCCGTCTGGGGGCATAGGCCACTAACCAAGTTTTTCCAGGGCGTCTTGGCTCTGGGTGAATCTATCCAATTGTCCCCACTTCTTGTCCATCTGCATGACATCTACTTACAAATCGAGGCCCCATGTATTCCTTGGCAGCCCACTCTTCCTCTCTCCAATGGTGTTCCAGGCGAGGGCTTACCTTGTAAAAAAAAAGAGTAGATTTTAGATTTTAATCATCTCTTTAATGATCTCTTCTAATCTCTTTAGCCCCCTTCCCCAATCGAAAATATTTATTGTTTTCTGACGTGGTCATATCACAGTACAACTTCCTTTGCAATTAGCATCGATCCAAATACAGCATTCCTCACTAATAATCGAACTCGAAGACAAACCTTATAATTAATTTAGATATGTGACAATGATAAGCGTTGCAATGATACGCCTTGCAATATTGCATTGACACGCCTTGTAATGACACGCCTTGTAATGACACACCTTGCAATTAGATGCCTTGCAATGATACGCATTTCAATGATACGCCTTGCAACGATACGACTTTCAATAATTACTCGTGAATATTATACGCCTGGTTTTCATACAGGTGACTTAAATATGATATAATAAGTTAATTCACGATTAGTTGTCTTTAAAGAGTGGGACTGGGTTTGACCAGTTTGGAGCATATTCTTTCAGAGTGGTACAGGGTCTGACCAATATGGAGCATAACCTTTCAGAGTGGTACAGGGTCTGACCAATATGGAGCATAACCTTTCAGAGTGGTACAAGGTCTGACCACTATGGAGCATAACCTTTCAGAGTGGTACAGGGTCTGACAATATGGAGCATAACCTTTCAGAGTGGTACAGGGTTTGACCAGTTTGGAGCATTATTCTTTCAGAGTGGGGCTGGGTTTGACCAGTTTGGAGCATATTCTTTCAGAGTGGTACAGGGTCTGACCAATATGGAGCATAACCTTTCAGAGTATTACAGGGTCTGACCAATATGGAGCATAACCTTTCAGAATGGTACAGGGTCTGACCAATATGGAGCATAACCTTTCAGAGTGGTACAGGGTCTGACCAATATGGAGCATAACCTTTCAGAGTGGTTCAGGGTCTGACCAATAGGGAGCATAATCTTTCAAGGTGGTACAGGGTCTGATCAATATGGAGCATAACCTTTCAGAGTGGTACAGGGTCTGACCAATAGGGAGCATAATCTTTCAAAGTGGTACATGGTCTGACCAATATGGAGCATAACCTTTCAGAGTGGTACAGGGTCTGACCAATATGGAGCAAAATCTTTCAGAGTGGTACAGGGTTTGACCAGTTTGGAGCATTATTCTTTCAGAGTGGGGCTGGGTTTGACCAGTTTGGAGCATATTCTTTCAGAGTGGGGCTTTGTTTGACCAATATGGAGCATAACCTTTCAAAGTGGTACAGGGTCTGACCAATATGGAGCATAACCTTTCAGAGTGGTACAGGGTCTGACCAATATGGAGCATAACCTTTCAGAGTGGTACAGGGTCTGACCAATATGGAGCATAATCTTTCAAAGTGGTACAGGGTCTGACCAATATGGAGCATAACCTTTCAGAGTGGTACAGGGTTTGACCAGTTTGGAGCATTATTCTTTCAGAGTGGGGCTGGGTTTGACCAGTTTGGAGCATATTCTTTCAGAGTGGTACAAGGTCTGACCAATATGGAGCATAACCTTTCAGAGTGGTACAGGGTCTGACCAATATGGAGCATAATCTTTCAAAGTGGTACAGGGTCTGACCAATATGGAGCATAACCTTTCAGAGTGGTACAGGGTCTGACCAATATGGAGCATAACCTTTCAGAGTGGTACAGGGTCTGACCAATATGGAGCATAACCTTTCAGAGTGGTACAGGGTTTGACCAGTTTGGAGCATTATTCTTTCAGAGTGGGGCTGGGTTTGACCAGTTTGGAGCATATTCTTTCAGAGTGGGACAGGGTCTGACCAATATGGAGCATAACCTTTCAGAGTGGTACAGGGTCTGACCAATATGGAGCATAACCTTTCAGAGTGGTACAGGGTCTGACCAATATGGAGCATAACCTTTCAGAGTGGTACAGGGTCTGACAATATGGAGCATAACCTTTCAGAGTGGTACAGGGTTTGACCAGTTTGGAGCATTATTCTTTCAGAGTGGGGTTGGGTTTGACCAGTTTGGAGCATATTCTTTCAGAGTGGTACAGGGTCTGACCAATATGGAGCATAACCTTTCAGAGTATTACAGGGTCTGACCAATATGGAGCATAACCTTTCAGACTGATACAGGGTCTGACCAATAGGGAGCATAATCTTTCAAGGTGGTACAGGGTCTGATCAATATGGAGCATAACCTTTCAGAGTGGTACAGGGTCTGACCAATAGGGAGCATAATCTTTCAAAGTGGTACATGGTCTGACCAATATGGAGCATAACCTTTCAGAGTGGTACAGGGTCTGACCAATATGGAGCAAAACCTTTCAGAGTGGTACAGGGTTTGACCAGTTTGGAGCATTATTCTTTCAGAGTGGGGCTGGGTTTGACCAGTTTGGAGCATATTCTTTCAGAGTGGGGCTTTGTTTGACCAATATGGAGCATAACCTTTCAAAGTGGTACAGGGTCTGACCAATATGGAGCATAACCTTTCAGAGTGGTACAGGGTCTGACCAATATGGAGCATAACCTTTCAGAGTGGTACAGGGTCTGACCAATATGGAGCATAATCTTTCAAAGTGGTACAGGGTCTGACCAATATGGAGCATAACCTTTCAGAGTGGTACAGGGTTTGACCAGTTTGGAGCATTATTCTTTCAGAGTGGGGCTGGGTTTGACCAGTTTGGAGCATATTCTTTCAGAGTGGTACAAGGTCTGACCAATATGGAGCATAACCTTTCAGAGTGGTACAGGGTCTGACCAATATGGAGCATAACCTTTCAGAGTGGTACAGGGTCTGACCAATATGGAGCATAACCTTTCAGAGTGGTACAGGGTCTGACAATATGGAGCATAACCTTTCAGAGTGGTACAGGGTTTGACCAGTTTGGAGCATTATTCTTTCAGAGTGGGGCTGGGTTTGACCAGTTTGGAGCATATTCTTTCAGAGTGGTACAGGGTCTGACCAATATGGAGCATAACCTTTCAGAGTATTACAGGGTCTGACCAATATGGAGCATAACCTTTCAGACTGATACAGGGTCTGACCAATAGGGAGCATAATCTTTCAAGGTGGTACAGGGTCTGACCAATATGGAGCATAACCTTTCAGAGTGGGGCTGGGTCTGACCAATATGGAGCATAACCTTTCAGAGTGGTACAGGGTTTGACCAGTTTGGAGCATTATTCTTTCAGAGTGGGGCTGGGTTTGACCAGTTTGGAGCATATTCTTTCAGAGTGGGGCTTTGTTTGACCAATATGGAGCATAACCTTTCAGAGTGGTACAGGGTCTGACCAATATGGAGCATAACCTTTCAGAGTGGTACAGGGTCTGACCAATATGGAGCATAATCTTTCAAAGTGGTACAGGGTCTGACCAATATGGAGCATAACCTTTCAGAGTGGTACAGGGTTTGACCAGTTTGGAGCATTATTCTTTCAGAGTGGGGCTGGGTTTGACCAGTTTGGAGCATATTCTTTCAGAGTGGTACAAGGTCTGACCAATATGGAGCATAACCTTTCAGAGTGGTACAGGGTCTGACCAATATGGAGCATAATCTTTCAAAGTGGTACAGAGTCTGACCAATATGGAGCATAACCTTTCAGAGTGGTACAGGGTCTGACCAATATGGAGCATAACCTTTCAGAGTGGTACAGGGTCTGACCAATATGGAGCATAACCTTTCAGAGTGGTACAGGGTTTGACCAGTTTGGAGCATTATTCTTTCAGAGTGGGGCTGGGTTTGACCAGTTTGGAGCATATTCTTTCAGAGTGGGGCTTTGTTTGACCAATATGGAGCATAACCTTTCAGAGTGGTACAGGGTCTGACCAATATGGAGCATAACCTTTCAGAGTGGTACAGGGTCTGACCAATATGGAGCATAACCTTTCAGAGTGGAACAGGGTCTGACCAATATGGAGCATAACCTTTCAGAGTGGTACAGGGTCTGACCAGTTTGGAGCATTATTCTTTCAGAGTGGGGCTGGGTTTGACCAGTTTGGAGCATATTCTTTCAGAGTGGGGCTTTGTTTGACCAATATGGAGCATAACCTTTCAGAGTGGTACAGGGTCTGACCAATATGGAGCATAACCTTTCAGAGTGGTACAGGGTCTGACCAATATGGAGCATAACCTTTCAGAGTGGTACAGGGTCTGACCAATATGGAGCATAACCTTTCAGAGTGGTACAGGGTCTGACCAATATGGAGCATAACCTCTCAGAGTGGTACAGGGTCTGACCAATATGGAGCATAACCTTTCAGAGTGGTACAGGGTCTGACCAATATGGAGCATAACCTTTCAGAGTGGTACAGGGTCTGACCAATATGGAGCATAACCTATCAGAGTGGGACAGGGTCTGACCAATATGGAGCATAACCTTTCAGAGTGGGACAGGGTCTGACCAATATGGAGCATAACCTTTCAGAGTGGTACAGTGTCTGACCAATATGGAGCATAACCTTTCAGAGTGGTACAGGGTCTGACCAATATGGAGCATAACCTTTCAGAGTGGGGCTGGGTTTGACCAGTTTGGAGCATATTCTTTCAGAGTGGGACAGGGTCTGACCAATATGGAGCATAACCTTTCAGAGTGGTACAGGGTCTGACCAATATGGAGCATAATCTTTCAAAGTGGTACAGGGTCTGACCAATATGGAGCATAACCTTTCAGAGTGGTACAGGGTCTGACCAATATGGAGCATAACCTTTGAGAATGGTACAGGGTCTGACCAATATGGGGCATAACCTTTCAGAGTGGTACAGGGTCTGACCAATATGGAGCATAACCTTTCAGAGTGGTACAGGGTCTGACCAATATGGAGCATAACCTTTCAGAGTGGTACAGGGTCTGACCACTATGGAGCATAACCTTTCAGAGTGGTACAGGGTCTGACCAATATGGAGCATAACCTTTCAGAGTGGTACAGGGTTTGACCAGTTTGGAGCATTATTCTTTCAGAGTGGGGCTGGGTTTGACCAGTTTGGAGCATATTCTTTCAGAATGGGACAGGGTCTGACCAATATGGAGCATAACCTTTCAGAGTGGTACAGGGTCTGACCAATATGGAGCATAACCTTTCAGAGTATTACAGGGTCTGACCAATATGGAGCATAACCTCTCAGAGTGGTACAGGGTCTGACCAATATGGAGCATAACCTCTCAGAGTGGTACAGGGTCTGACCAATATGGAGCATAACCTTTCAGAGTGGTACAGGGTCTGACCAATATGGAGCATAACCTTTCAGAGTGGTACAGGGTTTGACCAGTTTGGAGCATTATTCTTTCAGAGTGGGGCTGGGTTTGACCAGTTTGGAGCATTATTCTTTCAGAGTGGGGCTGGGTTTGACCAGTTTGGAGCATATTCTTTCAGAGTGGTACAGGGTCTGACCAATATGGAGCATAACCTTTCAGAGTGGTACAGGGTCTGACCAATATGGAGCATAACCTTTCAGAGTGGTACAGGGTCTGACCAATATGGAGCATAACCTTTCAGAGTGGTACAGGGTCTGACCAATATGGAGCATAACCTTTCAGAGTGGTACAGGGTCTGACCAATATGGAGCATAACCTTTCAGAGTGGTACAGGGTCTGACCAATATGGAGCATAACCTTTCAGAGTGGTACAGGGTCTGACCAATATGGAGCATAACCTTTCAGAATGGTACAGGGTCTGACCAATATGGAGCATAATCTTTCAAAGTGGTACAGGGTCTGACCAATATGGAGCATAACCTTTCAGAGTGGTACAGGGTTTGACCAGTTTGGAGCATTATTCTTTCAGAGTGGGGCTGGGTTTGACCAGTTTGGAGCATATTCTTTCAGAGTGGTACAAGGTCTGACCAATATGGAGCATAACCTTTCAGAGTGGTACAGGGTCTGACCAATATGGAGCAAAATCTTTCAAAGTGGTACAGGGTCTGACCAATATGGAGCATAACCTTTTAGAGTGGTACAGGGTCTGACCAATATGGAGCATAACCTTTCAGAGTGGTACAGGGTCTGACCAATATGGAGCATAACCTTTCAGAGTGGTACAGGGTTTGACCAGTTTGGAGCATTATTCTTTCAGAGTGGGGCTGGGTTTGACCAGTTTGGAGCATATTCTTTCAGAGTGGGACAGGGTCTGACCAATATGGAGCATAACCTTTCAGAGTGGTACAGGGTCTGACCAATATGGAGCATAATCTTTTAAAGTGGTACAGGGTCTGACCAATATGGAGCATAACCTTTCAGAGTGGTACAGGGTCTGACCAATATGGAGCATAACCTTTCAGAGTATTACAGGGTCTGACCAATATGGAGCATAACCTCTCAGAGTGGTACAGGGTCTGACCAATATGGAGCATAACCTTTCAGAGTGGTACAGGGTCTGACCAATATGGAGCATAACCTTTCAGAGTGGTACAGGGTCTGACCAATATGGAGCATAACCTTTCAGAGTGGTACAGGGTCTGACCAGTTTGGAGCATTATTCTTTCAGAGTGGGGCTGGGTTTGACCAGTTTGGAGCATATTCTTTCAGAGTGGGGCTTTGTTTGACCAATATGGAGCATAACCTTTCAGAGTGGTACAGGGTCTGACCAATATGGAGCATAACCTTTCAGAGTGGTACAGGGTCTGACCAATATGGAGCATAACCTTTCAGAGTGGTACAGGGTCTGACCAATATGGAGCATAACCTTTCAGAATGGTACAGGGTCTGACCAATATGGAGCATAACCTTTCAGAGTGGTACAGGGTCTGACCAATATGGAGCATAACCTTTCAGAGTGGTACAGGGTCTGACCAATATGGAGCATAACCTCTCAGAATGGTACAGGGTCTGACCAATATGGAGCATAACCTTTCAGAGTGGTACAGGGTCTGACCAATATGGAGCATAACCTCTCAGAGTGGTACAGGGTCTGACCAATATGGAGCATAACCTTTCAGAGTGGTACAGGGTCTGACCAATATGGAGCATAACCTTTCAGAGTATTACAGGGTCTGACCAATATGGAGCATAACCTTTCAGTGTGGTACAGGGTCTGACCAATATGGAGCATAACCTTTCAGAGTGGTACAGGGTCTGACCAATATGGAGCATAACCTTTCAGAGTGGTACAGGTTCTGACGAATATGGAGCATAACCTTTCAGAGTGGTACAGGGTCTGACCAATATGGAGCATAACCTTTCAGAGTGGTACAGGGTCTGACCAATATGGAGCATAACCTTTCAGAGTGGTACAGGGTTTGACTAGTTTTTAGCATTATTCTTTCAGAGTGGGGCTGGGTTTGACCAGTTTGGAGCATATTCTTTCAGAATGGGACAGGGTCTGACCAATATGGAGCATAACCTTTCAGAGTGGTACAGGGTCTGACCAATATGGAGCATAACCTTTCAGAGTATTACAGGGTCTGACCAATATGGAGCATAACCTCTCAGAGTGGTACAGGGTCTGACCAATATGGAGCATAACCTCTCAGAGTGGTACAGGGTCTGACCAATATGGAGCATAACCTTTCAGAGTGGTACAGGGTCTGACCAATATGGAGCATAACCTTTCAGAGTGGTACAGGGTTTGACCAGTTTGGAGCATTATTCTTTCAGAGTGGGGCTGGGTTTGACCAGTTTGGAGCATATTCTTTCAGAGTGGGGCTTTGTTTGACCAATATGGAGCATAACCTTTCAGAGTGGTACAGGGTCTGACCAATATGGAGCATAACCTTTCAGAGTGGTACAGGGTCTGACCAATATGGAGCATAACCTTTCAGAGTGGTACAGGGTCTGACCAATATGGAGCATAACCTTTCAGAGCGGTACAGGGTCTGACCAATATGGAGCATAACCTTTCAGAGTGGTACAGGGTCTGACCAATATGGAGCATAACCTTTCAGAGTGGTACAGGGTCTGACCAATATGGAGCATAACCTTTCAGAATGGTACAGGGTCTGACCAATATGGAGCATAACCTTTCAGAGTGGTACAGGGTCTGACCAATATGGAGCATAACCTTTCAGAGTGGTACAGGGTCTGACCAATATGGAGCATAACCTCTCAGAATGGTACAGGGTCTGACCAATATGGAGCATAACCTTTCAGAGTGGTACAGGGTCTGACCAATATGGAGCATAACCTCTCAGAGTGGTACAGGGTCTGACCAATATGGAGCATAACCTTTCAGAGTGGTACAGGGTCTGACCAATATGGAGCATAACCTTTCAGAGTATTACAGGGTCTGACCAATATGGAGCATAACCTTTCAGTGTGGTACAGGGTCTGACCAATATGGAGCATAACCTTTCAGAGTGGTACAGGGTCTGACCAATATGGAGCATAACCTTTCAGAGTGGTACAGGTTCTGACGAATATGGAGCATAACCTTTCAGAGTGGTACAGGGTCTGACCAATATGGAGCATAACCTTTCAGAGTGGTACAGGGTCTGACCAATATGGAGCATAACCTTTCAGAGTGGGACAGGGTCTGACCAATATAGAGCATAACCTTTCAGAGTGGTACAGGGTCTGACCAATATGGAGCATAACCTTTCAGAGTGGTACAGGGTCTGACCAATATGGAGCATAACCTTTCAGAGTGGTACAGGGTTTGACCAGTTTTTAGCATTATTCTTTCAGAGTGGGGCTGGGTTTGACCAGTTTGGAGCATATCCTTTCAGAGTGGGACAGGGTCTGACCAATATAGAGCATAACCTTTCAGAGTGGTACAGGGTTTGACCAGTTTTTAGCATTATTCTTTCAGAGTGGGGCTGGGTTTGACCAGTTTGGAGCATATCCTTACAGAGTGGGACAGGGTCTGACCAATATGGAGCATAACCTTTCAGAGTGGTACAGGGTTAATGTCTAATGAGACAACATCGTCGTGATCTAATATAAAAAAAATAAATAATTTAGAAATAAAAATATTATTTCTGCCTCCTTCCGCCGACTAAAAAAAAATTGATCGAGTTGAAACTTTAAACAATTATTTATTCTACCTAACAAAACATAAATCAACTAAAAAATGTAACCAAAATAATAGATTAATTATGTGTAATTAATTATTGTGTTTGCTACGGAATGATGGAAGTAACATTTACATTATTGAGAGATATAGTTGTAAGAGCGGAGTTATATCCTTTAGATAAGCTTTTTTTTTTAAAAAATATAATTTAAAAAAATATTTGCTTCTTTTCTGTCATCCCTACACATCTTTCACCACAGACTGAATGAAGTTGAGAACAGAATGGATTTGGTGATCCCATATCTTATGGTTTGGCATTGCCTCATCTTGTGCAGTTCCTCAGAAGGTAATCTATTTAAAAAAATAAATTTTATCCCAATTTTTAACTTTTAGAGTGCTTAAGTTACACCATAAACCTTTAATTTTAGATATGTAGGCACATAGTTAAGGATAGTTATACCGCCACAGTAATTTCCATTTCTTCTTTTCATGGACAGCAAACACACTATTGCATAATGTAGGCTCACATGCATGTTGCAATGTTTGAAGGCAAACAAAGAAAATAATTATACGAACGTTTTTTTTTTCAACTTTCTCTGTTGCCTGATGAGGAGTATGCATATACTAGTTTGATATACGTAGCCATTTCTCGACGATACAGCAGTAACAGGTGTCACATTTTTTCTTGTCTACCAATGGGGATAGATCGCAATCAGTAACCAGAGCCATATTTAAGTAAGTGCAAGCCGTGGGTGTTTTTTTTGTGGAGGCCCCTGTTACGTTTTAAACGTGTCAATAAAAATGTTGAATATGCAATTTATCTTTAAATTCTTTATTTGTTCTGAGTTTGTGGATTCCTTAATTAAGAGTGAGGCCCTGGGCTGTGCCGTAAATCTGACCCCAGCCTGGAACGATAAAAAGACCATAAATGAAGCAAAAAAATAAATAAAAAAATACATAACATAAAACAAAGCTTCAGTGTACTTTTATCGATTAGTATGGGGTCATTCATGTAATTAAGTTTTTTAATAGATCTAGACGAACAATTTAAAAAAAATCATTTATAAAAATAAAAAAAAGAAGGGCGGAAAGACCTGAATTCGAACTCATGGCTCAAGCCTTCTAGGGCTTCGCAAGCCAACACGGTAACCACTCTGCTAGCGGAAAGATTTTGAACATGGAATATTGTTTAGTTAACTAATGTTTCTTTAGTCTTGTTCTATTTTTCAGGTTTGTATTCACTAACACTCAGACGACGACCTATAATATAACTTTTACACCACTTCATTAACCCTTTAAGTGCTGAGCTGTTTTACTATGAGTGTATACAATATGGAATTACGATTATGATGAACAGAGGCTAAACTACCACACGCGTCTTAAGGGTTAAATTACTATTTCTTTCCCTTGTTCGAGATGCCAAACAAAATAATTCATTACCAATACTTACTTAACTAATTAGTTATTTGTGCAGTCCCCCTTTCAGACCTTGTGGTCTATAGGGCAGACGATGTACATGTCATCTGTTTCTGTGGCCTACAAGGGTGTCATGTGGCCTTTACTTTACACCCCAACTAACGTCAGTTACCCATTAGAGCTGGGTGGACTCAGAGGCGCTCGAAATAAAAAATTCCCAGTCTTCACCAGGATTCGAACACGGGACCTCCGATTCAGAAGCCCATGCTTTACCTCTCAGCCACCGCGCCTCCACAGTGAGTTGATTTAATCTTTGTAAAATACTATTTAAAAAAAAAACAACCAATAATTTTAAGAATGAAACAGATGTTCTTGCAATAGACCTTCCAGATTCACTAAAGACATATATAGTTTTCATTTCGTTACGTAAGGTACTTCTTTATTGAACTTGTGTTATACGATTCAATGAGTAGGAATAGTCACACCACTGCCATCATCTCACGTGACCAAAACAATCGTTTAGTAACCAGATTGAGTCTTTGCTCATCAGATGTACCCAAGCTAGATTTCTCCCCAGTGGTCGCCTCCAGGTTCTGCACACGCGGATTGCTAGCCCACCATGACATGCTGAGTTTCAACGTGGAGTTTGAGAACATCTGGAGAGGCTGGATCGATGACGTCATCTTCGTCCACAAAGCTGGCTCCGATGACCACATGGAAAAGGTAGTGAATCGATCATACTGACGTCCATAGGAAGGGTAACCAGACGTCAGGCAAAAGAAGGTTGCGTCCTTCTTAGCGGTTCCTTCCCTTGGATAAGCTTTGTATGTAAAAAAGTACTCTTTTTTTTTCTATTGCTTTTTTTTCCCTGTTCTAATAAGTTCGTCTTTAGAACAGTGGCGTAGCTAGGAATTAGCCATCATTTGGGGGCACGGGGGTGGCTTGACCTCTTTAAGGGCCCCTGCATTTTGACATTATGACATTAGATAACGACGAAATATTTAATGTAAGCAAAATTCGAACACTGATTTAGGGGCCCTGTTCAAGTGGGGGCCTGGAGGGATTTTCCACTTTCTCCCCATCCCCCCACACAAACAAACAAAATGTAGGCTCAAGGCGCTATAACAACATTACAAAGGCAAACGCAAGAGCAAACAGGACAAACTAATCTATAAAATATAAAAACAGAAGGAAGATTCAGGATTCCGATTCACCGACATATAACTTTTTAATGAAAATTTAAATAAAATAATGGGCACAGTTATGTAATGAAATATCCAGTATCAATAAATATTCAATAGAGCAATATCCCATAGTAGACTGAATAATAATTGCACGATACTAATTAGAGTCTATACTTCAACTCTGAAAAACTCAAATCTAATAATTCTAGACTACAAACAAAGCCCACACTGTTTTACTATGAGTTAGGGGCCCTACATTCCATTAAAAAAAAAACTTACAAAAATAAACCAAATCAAAACAGTCTTAAAGTCAACAATTTGAATTACCCCGTTCTTCTCTGAAGTTACCAGGTGACCCAGGATGACCAGAACTCAGTCCCGACAGCCTTTACCTTTACCTATCCCTTAGTCTTATGGATCGTTGGGGCACCATGCAAAATTCGTCAACCGTCCTTCTCCATTCCTCTCAGTCATTTGCCTTAGAACCCCTTTCAATGGCAGGCCCGTCCATTCTTTTGTCATCCCTTCGCCATTTCTATCTGCTTTCTTCTTCTCTTCCTGGTACTGTTCCCTGAAGGAAGGTCTTTGCGAGCCCCCGAAGATCTTGTAATATGGCCATAGATTTTTAGCTTGCGTTTCTTCACGATAGTTAGCAGGTCACCATGGGGTCAAATCGCTGCAGTGACCCCGTCTCTAATCTCCTAGTTTGTGATGCGGTCTTTGACAGCCTACATTCTGACCAGAACAAATGTATCCCTCCACAGTTGTGCAGCTTGCGTGGACTACGTGAGGCTGTTTGCCAGTACCAAGCGATCATGGGCTGCTACTGTTCCGGCAAGTCTACCACCAAATCCATCGTTACTCTCAATGTGACGGCTGACAAATACGGCGACATCAAGATTCAACTTGTGCATATGCGTGGGTCGGTAGTCGAGTTTAGCCTCAATGCTTACACAGTTTACGGTAAGAACTGTATTTTGTATTAGTGCAATATTTACTGTAATAAATGTATTTTGTAACGATGCACAATTTACGTTGAAAATTTATTTTATAACAACAGTTAACCGTAAGAACTTAATTTTCCTATCAGTACACAGATTACCGTAAGAACTTAATTTTCCTATCAGTACACAGATTACCGTAAGAACTTAATTTTGTATTAAACTTCATTTTGTGTTAGTACTCAGTTTACAATGAAAACTTTATTTTGAAGAAAAATTGACCAAACGACACGTTTCAAAAAACATAATTTCTTGATCTTGATTGCTCAGTACGCTGTGGTCCAAACTCTATTGAGGACATGTGGGCTAGACAGAGGCGTAGTGAGCAAAACGAGCGCCTGGGGCAAGAGACTTTATTGACGACCTCTCTTTTTTCATGAACATCACATAGAAATAGAAGCTTATAAATAAAAAGTATTTTATAATAACATAATACAAATAACCTTAGAATGTATTACCTAATTAAAATATCTACAATAATTTTTTTTGGCGCTTCTCTTCGTGTGTCTTCTCCCTGTGGGTGACGCCCGGGGGATTGTGCCACTTTGCCCCCCCCCCCTCACTACGCCTCTGGGGGTTGGGGCTATCTGAGACAAGGTTTTCGTGTTGCCTAAAGGCGTTCAGCAAACCCAACCCAGCTAGAGTGAAGATTTAATCTCGAGACCTCTAGATAAGCATTTTTAGCCACTCAGACACTCATCTTATCCCACCACCATCGGCCTCCTACAGTCGAAGAAAGACGCCTATATGAAAAAAATCTGCAGAATTATAAATAATATATACGCCTAAGCTTAGCATCCGCTGCCTTGAGCAAACTATGGAAAATCTGGGAAGAGTAACATCAGCTTCCAAGTATAATTAAAGCTGTATTCTTCGTTGGTGGTTTCTGTACTCCTATATGATTGTGAAAGTTGGACACTGAACGCTGAGGCTGAAAGAAAACTAAACTTCAAGCCTTTGAGAGTAAATGCTACAGAAAAATGCTGGGTTTTAGAAACCAGGAAAAGAAGAGAAATGAGTTTGAACTGTTACAAGTCAACACTCTGGCAGGCAAAAAGGAGGAACTCCTCAGTACTGTGAATAGACGAAAGCCGAGATGGTTCTGTCCTATTTTAAGACTGTTTAAAGTGATCCTTCAAGGTACAGTGGAGGGAGCATGAAGAAAGGGTCGTCCAAAGAAAATCTGGCTGGACAACCTAAAAGAAAGGACCGGCCTCTCTCTTGATATCCTGCTTAGAACAGCTGCTGACCGGGAAAAGTGGAGGGATTTGGTGACGCTGTCACAGCACTCTTACAACGAAACTCAAGAGACAGAAGACAAAGCGATGGGAAAAGAACATACAAGAATGGACGGAGCTGTCATTGAATATTTTATACATAAAAAAAGATCGAATATAGACATTGAGACCTGTATCTGTTTTACATTATGTAAAGAAGCGTGGGGAGCGTGGTCGAGAGGCTAAGTGCGCTTGAACTTGGCTTGTCTTGTCTACCTAGAAGGGGGTTCGAGGTTCGACACCCGACTCGGGCAGAAAAACAACTCCCCCTCCCCCACACTGGTCCACAACTGAAATTGGACCAAAGCGCTCTGAGCATGCTATAAGCATGAAAGTATATAAAAGCTATAATAATAAAAAAGCTTTCTTACCTTATCATCTTTGAAATCAACATACCAACATGAGGTATAGGACATATGATTTATCATCATGTACTATTCTTTCACAGGAGAACCAATAGTCCACGCTTACCTCGATGGCCATCCAGTGTTCCCATATGTACCGTGTTCCAAAGCGGTCAAAGGCAGTGGCTACCGCGAGCTCCGCTTCTGCGTGGACAACCTTCTCGAGCCTGTGTTGAAGATCGCTGTGGAAAATTACGGCGAGGCCTCTAATAGCTCTGGCCGCTGCGTGACATATTCGCTGAATCTCTACGCCGGAGAGAGCCTCGCCACGTTTTCGTATTTAGACGCCTGCAAACGCTCCAAGACGTTTTATTGCTCTATCACAGGTTATCCTATTCTGTTTGGCTAATTTAAAGAAAAGGCTAATTTGATTAAAAGTTCAGAATTCACAATTTATGACGTTGCTGCGTGTTGTACCATATGTGTATCTGTGATCCAGGTGTATGAATATCTATAGGTCAGGAATGTGTATGTATAGTTCAGGAGTGTGTATCTGTAGTTCAGGAATGTGTATCTGTATGTTAGGAATGTGTATCTGTAGGTCAGAAATATGTGAATCTGTAGGTCAGTAATATGTGTATCTGTAGGTCAAGAAGGTGTATCTGTAGGTCAGGAAGGTGTATCTGTGATCCAGGTGAATCTGTGGGTCAGGTATAGTGTATCTATGGGTAAGGTTTGACTTGAAAAATAAAAGTTCTGACTTATTGCAATAATTTTTTTTCAAAATGGATCAATATTTGCTCACAGTGGATCACGAGTCAAATTCATTAACCAAGCTGCTTCCATGGACCCTGCCCTTGTTAGCCGCAGTCACACTCTTACCATCTACTGCGTGTATATGTAAGTCTTACTGACATAGATCATAAATATATATGTAAATCCTACTGACATAGATCATAAATATATATGTAAGTCCTACTGACATAGATCATAAATATATGTATATCTTAGAATTAAGTCTATCGTAATGACAGAAAAGAAGTCAGGCTGGGTGGCAAAAGAAAGTCTCTTGAGTACGAAAAGTAAAGAGAGTCCAAAGCTTCACATGGAGACACGGACCCAGCTGTGACCTTTATATTTTGCCGCACATAACACAGACAAAGCTATTGTATGACGTCGATTTAGGTTTTCTTTTTGGCGTGTCGGCTTGAACGTTTCTTCTGTTGGTAGATTCATTCTACAAATATAAAATATTATCAATGCTCGTCTAATGCTGGCTTTAACTACTTCGACGAGTATCAGGTACTGAGTGCATTCACCAGGTGAATATTTACTTAGACTTACATCTTACCACGCCGTTCGGCGCATTGGGCGGCAAGCCATCTCCACAAAGATCTGTCACTGGCTATGTCTGAAGCCTCTTCCTGTAGAAAAGATAAATACAGAAGTGTCTGGTTGTATGACATACGATCAAAATCCTGCAGTATGAAAACGACCAATGAGTTCTCGTAAATGGTGTTACAATGTAACTTTTCGTTTCACCAGGTTACAAAGCCAGACAACACAGCTTGCAGAAAGGTAAGTGTCACATAGAAACTGTGATTGTTTCCCTTGAATGTGTTGATGTTTTTAAAAAAAAAATCACAGCCAACAAAAAATAAATAAATACTCTATTGAGCATGAATTAAAATACAAAGAACAATCTCATTGAACAGAATCAACTGGCCAATAAACACGAATTTATTTGTACTAAAAGATTATATTCTGATTAGAAGGACACAACCACACCTTTCTAAATCGTTCTACGCCTTTTCACACTGTGTTAGGCGCTTTCGCGCTGCGTCCCATGCAGATAAGTCAACTGGAGGTAACTTTCAAATTATGAAATCCAATAATAAAAGCGAAAGGCCTACAACAGAAGTTAGTCGACGCTGACAATGAATGTCGAACAAGACGTTTTAATAATGACGAAGGCAAATGTCGAATGTCGTCAAGCTAAGTCTCTTAAGTTCATAAAAGGCTCCTCTCTCTAAGACCGTCAAAAGCAGTCTCTATACGTCTGTTTCTATGTCTCTATACGTCTGTTTCTATGTCTCTATACGTCTGTTTCTATGTCTCTATACGTCTGTTTCTATGTCTCTATACGTCTGTTTCTATGTCTCTATACGTCTGTTTCTATGTCTCTATACGTCTGTTTCTATGTCTCTATACGTCTGTTTCTATGTCTCTACTCTTCTTAAAAATCCAGTGTTTGTTTTTACTAGTCGGGTCATTGTCTCCCAATCAGGCTTGTGTTGGGTTCGAGCCTGAAGATTAATGAGGAATGCAGTATTTCCCGTGGTTACACAGCTGTGACCTACATATTTTGTCACACCCAGAGCGAGCATCACAATTGTCTCCTAATTAGGAAACATAATCAATAATGGTGCCACAACAAAAGCTAATATCAACTCTGTCTGTCTAATACAAACTTTGAGCGCGTTGTAATTGTGATTTTCCTTGCTGAGATACAGATGAAACTTTGCACGATTTATGAGTGGCGAATAGTTCAACAAATTACACAAATTTTTTATTAAATAGTGATGATTAATTAATTTTGTTTGATATAAAAGAAAAATAATTTAATTCTTACAGTATTGAGAAATTGACTGTAAATGTGGAGTTATGCCCTCAGATACGCTTCTTTTAAATAAGTTTTTTTTTTTTTTAATGTGCTTGGTAATCTCTAAACCGCCTACATCTCGCGTAGATATAGCTATTGACATGTCTGAATGCTTGAAAATTTTACAACAAAAGTTTGAGTTGCTGTCACATGCTTTTGGTATTTATTTTACTTTCAGATCATGAAGCGTACGCTAAAAGTAAGTTTTTACAAAGCTTTTATCGACTCTGTCTGTCTGTTTGAATGTCTGGTAAAAAGTTTGTATACGTTTTTTTCTTACATTTCCTTTCTCGGATTAAGTTGAAACTTTGCACAATTATTCATTGCCATAGACAAGATAGGAGTCAACAAAACCCAAGGTTTGTGTGGAAACACAGACTCAAAATCGGCTTCCGAAGTGGTCCACCCAGGCAGGTAAAAGGGCAGGTTTCAATATTTTCAGAAAGAATATCAGAATGAAATTCTATCAAAGACAAATGACAAATAAGAATGGAGAAAGAAGACTGACAGATCTTGTTAGGTGCCCCAACGGTCCAGCAGACCAAGGGATAGGTGAAAGTGAATGTGAAGTTAGATGTGAACCTGGCTTAACTGATTTCATATAATAATTATCCTATTGATCTAATTGTTTTGTAAAGGGCCAATCTCTTATTCAAAGCGTCATTAAAAAAAAAAGATTTCGTAAAAATAAAAAATCTTTAGTTGGGTGCCTTGTAGCTATCATGCCACTGAACAGTTCACGCGATAGTATGAAAAAACTACTTATTAATTGTTGTTTTAAAATATGTTCCACTTATATGCATATTAAATAATTATTTTTCTCTTTGAAAAAAATAGTAACCATTTTTTAGAAATGCAGTAGTTAGTATGACAGAATTTACTTAACAGCAATACATTTGTACAAAATATATATTTTTTTGACAAAAAATCTAAAACCGTTTGCCTAAATGTGCTACAAATATGGTACATCGTCATCTCCCTTACTAAATAGCTTCCTGTGTTCGTTACTTTCAATAGTGAATAGTTGTCAAAATGGTGTATTTTTATGAAAAAACTGCTTGCATAGTTTATTTTAAAAATTAAATTTTTCGGCTTAAGAAAAGAAAAAAAGTAGCCGTTGCATCAGAGCTTTGAAAGGTCTAAAATATCATGATGTCGGATTTTCAATATCTTCAAGAACAAGTGTGGCAACGGAGAGGACTCAGCATATCCACAAAAACTGAAAGTCTACAGTGCTGTAATCCTCCTGTCATTCTTATATGCACCAGAGTCCTGGACCTAATATTCCTGCCACACCAAAAAGCTAAAGTCTTTCCACTTACGCTGTCTAAGTAAAATTCCTATCGTGCATTGGTCTGACCACAGAACAGATACTGAAATCCTCCAGTTGTCTAACATGAACAGTATCAATGCCACAGTGAAAAGGCTCCAATTTTGATGGGCGGGACATGAAGTACGCAAACCAGACAATCGCCTACCCAAACGACTTCTGTATTGGGATATTTTTGCAGGAAAGCGCTCATAGGAAGTTCAATACAAGCATTATAAAGACACTCTCAAGAGCTCATTCAAGGAATGCGATATCGACATAGACGGCGTGGAAGCACTAACTTTCGATCGCACCTCATGGCGTGAAGCTGTGAGTGTCGGAGTCACAAGATTTAAAGCAAGAAGAGTGGCCAGAGTGAAGAGCGCCGAACCAACAAAAAGCTGAGAGAAGAAGCAGGCCTATCTGAAACTGACCAAACCCACTCATGCCAGGATTGGACTTTAAAGTCTTCTTCGAGTTTATAGGATATGAGAAAGTTTTAGGAGACATGTAGGGTTTCGTCCCTTTAGAAAATTGAACACGTTATATCGACGTGTCTGAATTCTTCAAAATTTTACAACAAACGTTTGCCATGCTGACACATACATTTGTTATTTAGTACAATACCTCTATTCAAGTCGCTCCTTCATGGAGGATGGGCGGACGCTGATTTAAAAAACGGCTCTAACAATTTTCCTTCAAATTTAACAGTTGATGGATATAGTTGAGAAAAGAATTACTAGCTCGTTGGCCACATGTGGGAAAACTCTAGTTTATAATTTTCAAAGTAAAAAATAAATAATAAATGTAAATTTGGCCTCAGACTAAACCTAGGTCTAGATCACACATCGGTTTTTAAAAGACTATCGCGTTCTTTAAGGGACTATCGCATTCGGGAATTTCCGAATGTAAGGTTTTATTGATTCAAGACTGAATGTTCAAGAAAATTTTGCCCATAGTGTTCAAGTCTCGGAGGCGCAGTGGCTGAGCGGTAAAACGCTTGACTTTCGAACCGGGGGAAACTGGTTCAAATTCTGGTAAAGACTGGGTTTTTAATTTCGGGATCTTTGGGTGCCTCTGAGTCCACCCAGCTCTAATGGGTACCTGGCATTAGTTGGGGAAAAGTAAAGGCGGTCGGTTGTTGTGCTGACCACACGACGCCCTCGTAAAACCATAGTCCACAGAAACAGATGACCTTTACATCATCTGCCCTAGAGAAGATAGGGTCTGTAAGTGGAACTCATTACATCTAACATTCATTAATTTCTAACAGAAAAACAAACGCTCAATAATTTGCATAATGGTGGTTCTGTCATTGAAAAAAAAAAAATTTTTTTTTTTCTTATTTAACTTTCAGAACGAGAGGCTGTCGGTACAAGTAAGTTTTTACAAGTCATTTATCAAGTCAGTCTGTCTGTCTGTCTGGTAAAAAAAAGCTTGTATACGTTATTTCTCCCACACCCATTCTCGGATCAAGTTTATGCTTTAACCATTTATGTATTGTATCTAACAAAACATAAATCAATTTTAACAAATTTAACCATTTTGTCAATTAATTACTTGTAATAATTATTTTGTTTGGGATCGAATAAGGGAAACAACGTAACATTTTTTTAGAGATATAGTTATAAGTGTGCATTTCTTTCACGTAGTTAAGCTTTTTTTTAAGGATCTTTTTAACCTAAAATTACTACAAACAGAAGGTATAATATATACTTGAATCAGAAGGTATAATTAAGTCAGGAGGTATAATTGCTTTAGGATGTTTACCTGTCTTAGGGTGTATAATTGTAGTATAATTACAATTGCTGCTTCCATCATATTGATACAGCCTTTATTGTACATCCCTTCAGTAGATTCACTCAGCACATTCTAGCAGAGCACCATTGCATGTGGAGTGTAGGAAAGAAAGGCTTTAATAATCCGCCCCATCCGCCACGCCGGTCCCCACGGGGGCCATTTGCTGTGGTAGCTTCTCTCTCACGGGCCGTTTCGTACAGTATGGGAGAACCCGACCTCGCTGGGATGTAGGGAACCAAGGCGGGGCTTCAGGAGCGTGTCTCACAAAGCCAGCATGTATAATGACGGCTTAATGTGTAATCACGCCAGAATTTATAATTACGGCTTAATGTGTAATCACGCCAGAATGTATAAATACGGCTTAGTGTGTAATCACTCCAGAATGTATAAATACGGCTTAATGTGTAATCACGCCAGAATGTATAAATACGGCTTAATGTGTAATCGCGCCAGCATGTGTAATGTCGGCTTAATGTGTTATCACGCCAGCATGTATAAATAATACCTTTCATCTTTTGAGCTTGCTTTGGATTAAAGACTAACACGTACAACTTGTTTGAAGAAGTCGATGATTTAAATAATAAATCCACTTCCAAAGTTTTAAAAGTCATGAAAATGAACAAAATGCGTACACCCACTGGCGGCCACACACACACACACACACGTGCAGACACGTACACAAACACGCCGTTCAGAAAGCAAAACCAAATGTGTTACATGGTGGCAAAAATAGTGACGGAGACTCCAAGGCGGGCTTAGCTGTATGCCGGCACTGGGGCGTAGGATGCGTAAGTTTAGGCTATTTAAGCCACATCACAAATAATTGCAGGGCTTCCCTAGGCGCCTTGCTCGCTTCCACCAAAGTCCTCGTCTGCTTACACTACATTCATGTTACTTGTTACAGTTTTGCTCTGAAGCATAAGTGCCAGACGTTTTTTTTTCCAACTGGTACCTTAAGTGTCACGGGTCGTCGGAGTCGCATCAATGACCATTTCTTTAGCGATAACCACCGTCGGTTTCAGTATGAAGCGTTAGCACACGTTTTGAAAAAGAAATGGGGGGGGGGGGGGGGGGGATAACATCGAGTTACGGACCAGATATGTCCCACGGGTTGTAAATCGAGCGTCACTTTATGCCTGCCAAAGATTGAGTTATTGCGCAATCGATCATCATCACCATCAAACTCCATTGGAGTGAGGGCCTGAGAGGCTCAAATCCTCTCTTGCAAAAAGCCCTGGGCAGAAACCCTGCTGTTTTGCGTAGTGCATACATGTCACCATACAGGTCTAGAATTTTTGGTTTTCCAGACCTGTCGAGATAAGCAAGTCTGGGGCAGTCGAAAAGAATATGAAACGCGGTTTCCTCTTCTTCCCCACAGCCGGGACACCATGAATCAAAATTTGACCCTAGTCTTGAGAAATATGAGCCAACAGGACAGTGGCCTGTCCTGCACTGTGATATAATAGCTTGCTCAGGCCTAGACAGCCTCCACCACGGGGAAGAGCGGTCAGGGTGCCTCATGCGCTCCCAGACTCCACGGGCTTTTTGGGACTTGCCCCAGCACTTAAACCACTTTTCCATTTCTGTTTTTTTAAAAATTATAGCCAGAGCATGATGAAGACTCGCAGCCTGTATGGTGGGTGGCGTTTGCCCTCCCTGGTGAGCCAAGGAGTCTGCAATAGTGTTGCCAGTTGATAGAGTTGCCTTTAAAGAAAAGGATAACGCTTAGTTTGTGTTGGTTAGATGAAGTTTCTTTTATTTAAAGTGGTGCTCATCATTGGATCCCATGCCATGATGCCTTACTTGCCCATCGGCTTGTTAACTTCTGTAACTGAACCTTTATTTTTTTTTTATTCTTCTAAAAATTTGAATATGATTCCAAAGCTAAGAATATAGTCTGCTGGTTATTTCAGAAAAACTCACCAATTTTCTACCCATTTTGTGAAGAGTTCAGCAAGTACACAAGTGTTCACTAACATTTTGGACACATCCGAGTCACAGATAAGATGAAAGCGTCTCAAACGGTGAAGAGAAGAAGTCAGAACTGTGGGTTTTTTTTTCGTGACATCTCAATAGTCTGTGTAATTAATTGATTTCTCTTTCAAATTAAGATATTTACCAATCTTGTCAAACAGAGAACCTTGATCATGACTTCACATGATTTGTGAAGCTAGTGATTTAAATTAAGTAGTCTCAAACTGACAAGTACACTTCCTAGAAGACAGCTGATCACATTTACTACGTACTTTTATACAATCAGTAGATAGTAAAATATTTATACTGTATATTTTTATATATGTATATAAGACTGAAATAAAGTGCTTTCTATTTATATATTTATTCATATTTAGCTTAAATAGGCCACTTGCACACAATTGCTTTGTCTGCATAATTATGGCAAAATATGTAGGTCACAGGTAGGCCTGTGCTGACATGCAGACTTCTTTATCAAATGTGGACTCTTTAAGATATGACAATTCTATTACATATTTACAATATATACATTCAGATACAGCCTTTTTTTTTTCAGTTTATGGCTTTTAGGTTATTTGTGATATTTTTTTTTAAAGTGGTAAAAACATAGATACCCACTTATTAATTATATGTTGATGAATGTTTTATGGACAGATGTAGTATATTTATTTTTAATAAAAAAAAAACAGTTTTAAAGACTATTTCATTTCCTTGTTGAGTTGAGCAAGAGTTGTACATGTTAAGAATTCAACGTTGTGTTTCTTTGTTTTTAAGCGCTTGTTAGATCTACAATATTTGGATGTTATGCATATAGTCGAAAACCACTTTTAAAACTGACTAAATAGAGAAATCCTGAATAAAATAATGTATACAAAACCGTATGCACTCTGCACAAAAGAATCTACATCCTATATAATCGCATGTCCAATATGTATCGCACATCCGATTAAAGTTTTGTCCATAATGTTTTTATAATTTTATTAAACATTATAAAAGAGCTTTCAGAAATTATACTTTTTTTTTTGAGTTAAATTAATAATTAATAAAAACGATTATTTTATAATCTTAACCATCAATATGTAAACGAAGATTAAGATAATATCGAACTAAGTAACTGTTTAATAAGCAGTATGTGATCTGGTCAGTAGGCCTACATCTATATATAGACATAGGCTGTATATTTTTCATTCGGTATTATGGCCTAACTGGAACTAACTTTAAAAGACTCCGAGCAGATTACGACGTCAGATGTGCGATGTATACAGGTCAAAAGAGGGTCCTCGTTACCACGAACGATAAAGGGATCAGAGGAACTGAATGCTCATCTGCGTAGAACGAAATAGATCCCATGTAGGACAATGATGTAGATCCCATGTAGGAAAATGATGTATATCTCATGTAGAACAATGATATAGATCCCATGTAGGACAATGATATAGATCCCATGTAGGACAATGATATAGATCCCATGTAGGACAATGATCTGGATCCCATGTAGGACAATGATGTAGATCCCATGTAGGACAATGATGTAAATCCCATGTAGGACACCAATATAGATCCCATGAAGAACACCAATATAGATCCCATTAGGACACCAATATAGATTCCATGTAAGACAACACTACAGATCCCATTGGTATTAAGAAAACACTACTAATCTGTCGAGACACAAAAACACATTGATCGTATCTTGTAAGAATAACAAAGCACTTTTTGTCATTATTTCCAACCTTTTATAGAATTTGTTATCTAGTACTTTTAATGACATAATCAGAGGGTCACGTGCCTACAGCCTGGTGTGTCTTCTGGTGTTTCGTTCTCCTGTCCACCAAGTTTGGCAGACGCATGTGTGTCACTGTCATTTAAAACGGAATTATCTTTCCTTTGAACAGCCTGGTTCCTTGTGGTAGTCTGTCGTCTCCCTTGCTGTTCAGATGATCGATTAGATCTTAATCGGGATGTCAGTTTCCTTTGCAATATTTAATCTTTGAATATAAACAAAAGGTAGTAACATGAGGTCATTACTATGACAGTAGAATAATCAGGGAACAAAATAACATGATATAGAGTACCGTACTATTCATGGATAGTTATATCATGTCGCTGACCTTATCTTATCTTATATAATACAGACGTTACTTCAAAAAAGAAGATGATTACATCCTACGCGTCATGCATTTAGTCATGCATATTAACCAATGACTTAAATTCTGCCAAGTCACTGGTTTTCCTGGCTAGCTCAGGCAACCCATTCCATGCTCTAATAGCTCTAGGGAAGAAGGAGTATTTGTACAAATTTGTCCTAGCATAGGGGAAGAGGAATGCACCTTTATCTTTGTGTCTTTCAGAGTATTTTATTAAATTTTGTTTTTGTATTTGAAGATTATGGTTCAGTGTTTTATGTATAATTGCTACTTTACTTTTGAGTCTTGAGCTGATGAAATGTGTAAAGGTTTATTAGCTGACGGAAAGGGGGAGGTACTGAATCTTTGTAAGCCTTAGTATGTAGACAATGTAGAAGAATAAAGCTATTTACACATAAATATATTTTTTGTTAATGTTTACTAGCTAACACCATTGCTGACCCCTTTCTCAAGGCCTAACCCTATGAATTCTTGTCCATCTTTTGACCCAGTAAGAAATGTTCTCACTTACATGAACTCGGGGACTTTGCACTTTCGCTGCCTGAAGAACAAAGACATACAGGATTGAGAGCAGGGAACTAATGAAGTCAAATGAACTATAGAATAAAAGAACATCAAACAGAGAACTAATGAAGTCCAATGAACTATACAATAAAATAACTCCAAACAGAGTTTACTTAACTCCATTTCATTGATGTTCCTCACAGGTTTACTTAACTTCATTTGATTGATGTTCCTCACAGCTTTACTTAACTCCATTTCATTGATGTTCCTCACAGCTTTACTTAACTCCATTTGATTGATGTTCCTTACAGGTTTACTAAACTCCATTTCATTAATGTTCCTCACAGGTTTACTTAACTCCATTTCATTGATGTTCCTCACAGCTTTACTTAACTCCATTTCATTGATGTTCCTCATAGCTTTACTTAACTCCATTTGATTGATGTTCCTTACAGGTTTACTAAACTCCATTTCATTAATGTTCCTCACAGGTTTACTTAACTCCATTTCATTGATGTTCCTCACAGGTTTACTTAACTCCATTTCATTAATGTTCCTCACAGGTTTACTTAACTCCATTTCATTGATGTTCCTCACAGGTTTACTTAACTCCATTTCATTGATGTTCCTCACAGGTTTACTTAACTCCATTTCATTGATGTTCCTCACAGGTTTACTTAACTCCATTTCATTGATGTTCCTTACAGGTTTATTTAACTCCATTTCATCGATGTTCTTCACAGGTTTACCTAACTCCATCTCATTGATGTTCTTCACAGGTTTACCTAACTCCATTTCATTGATGTTCCTTACAGATTTAATTAATACTTAATTCCATTTCATGGATGTTCCTCAGAACAGAATCATCCATCATCAAACTTGTACCAGAAGCGTTACCGTTGACATCGTCAGCTATTCGATAGCACCTCCAGGGCATCAGCAGAAAACAACTGCAATACTTAGCATGGACGATCATGTTTCTACGCCCTGTCAGGGCAGCAGTTTCATGAGTTCTTAGAAATGAAGTCATTCCAATAGACCAGATTTCTAATGGGACACTTTCCTTCCTAGAACTACTGACAGAGGTAGCCGACATTTAAGAAAGGATTAACATCACAGATAGACGGCCACTTACTTGAGTAAGGGGAAGATGGTCTCTCTTCATGAACTCCGTGAGCGTTAGCTAAGAGGGAATGAAACAAAAATGTAAACACATCATTTGTGAGAATCTCATAGAGAAACAATGGCAATAGTAACAAGTAACACCAGTGCCATAAAGACAGTCAGTAATACACAACACACACACATGCGCACACCCAATTAGCACTAGATGATCAATCATTAACGTTATCAATCATTTACAGGAACGATCATTAACAGGAACAATAATTAACAGGAACAATCAGTAACAGGAACAATAATTAACAGGAACAACCAGTAACAGGAACAATAATTAATTTACTGGAACTATCATTAACTGGAACAATCATTAGTGGTCGAGAGGCCAAGTGCGCTTGAATTTGGCTTGGCTTGGCTACCTAGAAGAGGGCTCGAGGTTCGACACCGACTCGGGCAGAGTTGTGTTTACTGAGCGCCTAAAGGCAGCACGGAAAACCAACTCCTAGATACCCCCCCCCCCCCCCCCCACTGGTCCACAAATGAGATTGGACCAAAAAGCGCTCTTAGCATGCTATAAGCATGAACGTAGCGCTATATAAAAACTATAATAATAATTAACTGGAACAACCAGGAGAACGATAACAATAAATAACAAAACAAAACAAACAGCAATAACCCCATGACATCAGTAACCCAAGCAGTGGACTTGTGAAGACCGAGTTAAGATGATGCTTTTTGATGCAAACGAAAACAAATGGGAGGGGCCTGAATACTGCATACCATCATATAGGCCTTTCAATGACACATTGGTCTTTCTATGACACATAGGCCTTTCTATGACACATAGGCCTTTCTATGACACTCTTCCTATGACACATTGGCCTTACTATGACTCACAGGGGCCCTTTCTGTGGCATATTGGTCTTTTTTAAGATACATAGGCCTTTCTATGGCATATTGGTCTTTCTATAACACATAGGCCTTTCTATGACACATAGGCCTTTCTATGACATATATTGGTCTTTCTATTGCTTATAGGCCTTTCTATGACACATAGGCCTTTCTATGACACATAGGCCTTTCTATGACATATATTGGTCTTTCTATGGTGCGCGCAATGTACAGGTAGATATATTTATATATTGCTTTATTCAACTC
The DNA here is from genome assembly GCA_030265305.1 of Biomphalaria pfeifferi. Lineage (NCBI taxonomy): Eukaryota > Metazoa > Mollusca > Gastropoda > Planorbidae > Biomphalaria > Biomphalaria pfeifferi. The sequence continues at coordinate 6,645,952 of JASAOG010000011.1, forward strand.
TATTCTAATTTATATTGAATATAAAGAAACATTTGAGTCGAGTGCGGTAATTCCCGCTGAAACCGAGCTAAAAAACGTTACACCAAATTTAATTTTCAGATAATTATATATTTTGAAAAAAAAATACAAAGGCAAAACCAGAGTTTTCACTTTTTGGCCAATTATTTAGTTTTTACCCCCAAAAATATAAATAAATTATCTTGTCGAATTTTTAAAAACATTAGAGCCGTTTGAGAAACAGCCATCAAACTTCCAGTTTCCAGCCCCAACTTTCTACCCATGAGGCGAATGCAAGTTAACTCTTTACTGAATACAAAGACACATTTGAGGGAGAGAGCGGTATTTCAAGTAATTCTGAATTCCACTTTTTATCCAAGAAGAAAATGCAAGCCAATAGTAGGCATTGCAGTAACATAAATTCTACATATGTGTATTTACACGGTAAAATATAAAGGTAAACTAAAGCTCTGCTTACTTATCTTGTCATGGATGATTAAAGAGATGCCTGAAAGAGAAATGTCAATACAGCTGTAATGACTTTTGTTGCAATGACTTGATGACATTATTAAATTCCGTGGCACAACGTTTCTTTCAGGGACTCATGATACTGAGGGTGTTTATTTCTACGTCACATGGTTACTATGGGATTTTACGGTTGGTAATATTAATAGTTGTTTTCCACAACTTAATCCAGGTATAGTAGTATAAGGACCACAAGTAGTCTTTGGCCCACCAGTAGCTTATGGGCCACTAGTAGTATAAGGACCACAAGTAGTCCGTGGTCCACAAGTAGTTTATGGAATATATACTAAAAGGAGCTTTGTTAATGGTGGGATATCATATAGGCTGTCTTTTATCTTATCTTATCTTATCTTATCTTATCTTATCTTATATGATACAGACGTTACTTCAAAAAAGAAGATGATTACGTCCTACGTGTCATGCATTTAGTTATGCATATTAACCAATGATCTAAATTCCTACAAGTGACTGGTTTTTCTGGCTAGCTCAGGCAATACATTCCATGCTCTAATAGCGCTAGGGAAGAAGGCTTATTTGTACAAATTTGTCCTAGCATATGGAACGAGGAATGGGCCTTTATCTTTGTGTCTTTCTTAGTATTTTATTAATTTTGTTTTTGTATTCGAAGATTATGGTTCAGTGTTTTATGTATAATTGTTACTTTACTTTTAAGTCTTCTATCCTGAAGGCTTTTTAAATTTAGTGATTTTACTAAAGGTGTTACTCTAGTCAAATGTGAATATTCGTTTGTTATGAATCTCACTGCTCTATTTTGTGTCTGTTCCAGGATGCATATTCTATTATTGACTTAACCAAGGTTAAATAACATTTTAGTTTTATGTTCTTACTTGATTTATAGAAATTTCTTCTAGTAAACCCTAATGCTTTGTTTGATTTTTTAAAAATAGTTTCATCAATATGGAGATTTTGTTTCTATCAACCCACTCTGTCTGTCTGGTAAAAAGTTTTTACATGTTTTTCCCCGACACCGAATCTCGGATCTAGCTGAAATCTTGCACAACTATTTATTTGACATGACAACACAAGAATCAATAAAAACAAATTAACCAAAATATTGGTAATTAATTATTTTTATTCGGTACCTCGAACAAGGGAATGAAATCGTACTTGACTGAAGTGGTGGTATAAGCTGAGTTAGTTCCTTTTTTACAAGTCGCAGCTTTAAAGTAAGTCTAAAACAAACAATACATAACTATACAATCTTGTATAGCCATAAGCACCTCACTTGCAGAGTGGTTAGCATGTCGGCTTGAGGAGGCATGAGCCATGATTGAATTCTGGACGCACCCCCCCCCATTAAAAAACACGTTTACGGTAAAAATCTACCCAGATTTCCATCCCATCCTTCCCCTTTCCCAACTGACCTAGGTCAGTGCTAGGATCATAGCATATGTAGAACGCTAAAAGCATGAAATAGCGATAAACAAAAACTATTGGTACAAATATGTCTAGTCACACAGATTTATTGTTGATCGTCGAGATATATTAGAATTTTAATTACATGACTGTTCCAAACTAGTTGATACAATTACATAATCTACATTTGTGTGTGTGTGTGGAGTATTGTACATATGTGTTGTTGTATTTTTCGGTGTGCTATCTATTCGTGAGATTTAAGATTTCGATGGGCACTGTGCAAACAATGGTTTGGATAACAGTATATTTTACTGATTAACAATAATTTGATTCGTGACTTATAAAGTTCCATCTTTTTTATATCTAAGATTACCTCAAAAGGATATGAACTATCTAGAGCTTAGAGGTTCTTTTAACAAATGATCTCCCATGACCTATTTTTAGCTTTCTACATCACTCGAGAAAAGATGTCTTACCAGTCGCTTGCCTGTTTGCCCTAACCCCTCCCCACACACACACACCAATACTTGCATAATGTCAATACTCCCCCCACACCAATACTTACATAATGTTAATAATCCCTCCCCCCACACACACACACCAATACTTACATAATGTAAATACCCCCCCCGACCAATACTTACACGTCACAACTGGGAACGAGACGATCACGGCTGTAACAACCACAGGGAGAAACCAATCAAGATGTAAGTCAAAGGGGATATCAATCGGCTCTTCAGGGGCTGTAACAAATATTCAATAGAACGTAAACTATAAATACGTCTTGATTAATATCTAATCTATATTACCCCCCCCCCCCCGATGATATGGAGAATATAAGCATATATGTATATTTATTTATTTAAAAAGGGTACGGTGGCTGAGCGTTAAAGCGGGTTCAAATAACGGTGACGACTGCGATTTTTTATTTCGGGATCCTTGGGCGCCTCCGAGTCCACCCAGCTGTAATGGCGACCTGACATTAGTTGGGGAAAATTAAAAGCGGTCGTTAACCGTAGGCCACAGAAACTGATGACTTTATATCATCTGCCAAATAGACCGCAAGGTCTGAAAGGGGAACTTTACTTATATATATATATATATGTGTGTGTGTGTGTGAGAGAAAATGCTTCAGAGGAGAGGACAATTAAAATTAATTATAATGATCTTAGAAACATTTTCCACAGATTATTTTAGATTTAAACCTTGCTGATGACAATCTAAGGTTACAAACTAACGGTGGCGCAGCTTTCTTTATAAAGACGCTTCCTCTTTTTTTTCCCGAATTTCTGGTAACGCTATTCAAGAAAGCTACTTACCATGAACGAAACATGTAAGGACAATCTTAGAGTCCGGGTCGACGCTGGCGGCGTTGCTAAGGGTAACGTTAAAGGTGGTGATAGTAGAGGTCAGTTGCCATTCCCTTGAGACGCAGGGCGCCAGACTCGGGTATACATTATCATTATTGATAGATAAGCTGAGGTGGGTGTAATTGGAGGTAACGATGCAGGCCTTGAACCGGTGGATGGTACCCAAGGGCAAGGTGGAATTCGAGCAATTACGACTGACCATATACAGGTCACCGACTCTGAAGTCAGCTACATCATCTGAAACATTTGGTCGAAAGATAAATACATTTCGTCTGTGGACAAAAGAATTAAGAGTGATGTTCCCTTTAACACATTTTGACCAAGCAAATTATTGTACACAAAGTAGAGTTTCAACGATGTTTCAGGACTGTAAGTCACCGCTCTTGCAATACAACGTACGTTGAGTTTGGTACAAGGCAGGATCTTGACGACCTACGTATTATGTATGGCTCTTTCTGTGTCGGAAGACAATGGATGCGCCCAGGTGAGTCAATGGCTTTGGTTTCGTCTTGAGAAGGGGCAGAATCTGGAGTAACTGATCAAGCCAATTCTGGAACGGCGGAGTTTGCCACAGTTCGTGCATATATATTCATCTATCATGGGGCTTTCTTTTTTTTTCTATTGACTGATGCATAATATGCATAATATTATGGTTAATAATATTATTATTATATGTTGTTGGATCTCGTCACGTATTTATAGAATGATGGGAAGTCTGTCTTGTTATTGTGCAGATAGCACAATGTCTTTCAGATCCCTTGTTAACACAGCATGATGTGTAGATTAACTATTTAAAAGTAAAGTCAAGGAGGAAAATTAATATAATCTGAAATGAGTTATCTTACCTTGACCTTTCACTAACGTGACATACAAACAGACCAGATAGGTAGTGAAGTTGTCTCGACATGCAAGGCTGAAACAGAGATACCAGGGATTTGAAACAGAGATACCAGGGATTTGAATCAGAGATACCAGGGATTTGAAACAGAGATACCAGGGATTATGACTCACATCAAAGACAAGGTTCAGCTAGGTAAACTGTTTTATGAAAACGCACATTAGCTTTTTGTTTTCTTTTGGTGTCCCGTATAGATTACGGTAAAAAAAAAATGAAGAAATCTCTGATGGGAGAGTAAGAAGGAGTTAAGTGTTGGAAAGGGCCGTGTGTTATGCGCTCTGTACTGTCTTTCGGTGGTCTCAAAGTTCCCAGGTTCGAACATTGCCCGCTGCCAAAGCCTCGTCGTCCTGCAGAAGGTTTGGACCAGGAAGTAGATTCTCTTCAACTGTGAAGGAACATCCGAAACACGTAATACAAAATATTTTAAAAACATGATTCGATCTCTTTTATAATCATCTGGGAGAAGGTTGCAGTGCTGCCTTTAGCTGCCCAGCAAACAAAACTCAGCTCGAGTCCTCAATGAAACATTTCTAATCCACATCGGGATTCAAACACGAGTCCCCTTTGTCAGATAGACAAAACGGTTTATGTCACTGAGACACACATTCTGTTTCTGTATTTATTACATTTCGTCCTATATATTCTCACCAATGGGGGCGCGGTCGCTGAGTGGTAAACCACTTAGCTTACGAACCGAGAGGGTCCCGGGTTTGAATCCTCGGAATTTATTTTCGGGATCTTAATGGCACCTCTGAGTCCACACAGCTTTAATGGGTATCTGACAATAGTATGGGAAAAAGGAAAGGCTGATGGTCGTTGTGCTGGCCACATGACACCCTCGTTAACCGTTGGCCACAGAAACAGATGACCTTTACATCATCTGCTCCATAGATCGCAAGGTGTGAGAGGAGAATTGTACTCTGCTTTGATTCTAACCGTGAAATACTTATACTAACAATTTATATTTTGGGTTTTTGGCACATCGGCACAATTTAGGCCATGTCGTGCCCATTAACCTTCAAGGGTTACTTCCCTTTTATAGCGCCAACTCTAAATGTTATACTGCTTCGTTAAAAAAAAGGTCCATTCTTAGCTCAAAAGAGTAAAAATAGTATAAATTTATATAATTTAATACAAATATGTTGTAACCCAATCTCAAATCCAATTTTCGTTGTCAACCCAACCTCCCGGAAAAAGACCAGTAATATACAAGAGATCATAAATATATATTATATATACTGTTCTGTCTTGGGGGGGGGGGGGGATTCATCATGTCTGGCCTTAAATAATTTGGAGGCCCAAGGCGAAGCGAATTTGGTGGCCCAAAAAAAATTTGCCTAATTTGCCTATGGCTTAAGCAGGCCCTGGATTCAAGTAGTTGTAATTTGATACATCCCTATTCACGATAACTCGTATCCCGAGACGTTAGGAGAAAAGATGACATACTTTGAATAGATAGACAGATCCTATATAGATGTTGAAAGAAAAACAACAGTTTTTCGACGACTGTTTTCCTCGTTTCGAGTCACTTAGGTTTACTTACAAAGCCGACGTCTTGACTTTCTTCATTTCCGGTCAAAGAACGTCAAACCTGGTGTGACTTTAGGCTCCATAGTACAATGAAGTCTTTCTTCTGTTCCAAAACACAATCATACACTTTCTGCATGATTGTAATTGTACATTTTCTTTTTTAAATTTGAAAAAAAAAAAAGTAATCAATTCCGTTTTCTGTCAATTGAAAAGCAGAACTTATATTTCGCGAAACAAAATAAATTGTACACAAAGTTTCTTGCCGTGTTCTTATTGGAGATATTCTTGATAAACTAAACAATGCCAAAGATTGATTTTCACTGTTGACAACTAAATATACAAAAACTGAGCTAAAATTCGAAGTGTCATTCTGTTTTAGAATGCACAAGCATATGATTTTTAACGCACAATTATATCACCAGGAATGGTTATGCTTGCCCTGGATGTAGCAAAATATGTATGTCACAGCTGGGGCTGTAGAGCCACGGGAAATACTGCAATCCTCATTAATCTTCGGACTCGAAGACAAGCTTTATTAATATCACAAGGACAGAAGAATAAAAAGTAAAGTAGCTCTAATACATACAACTCTAAACCATAACTTACACACAGAAAAATAAAATGTAATGAAATACTCAGAAAGAGACAAAGATAGCACCATAGGTGATATCCCATACGCTAGAACAATTTCGTACAAATGCTCCTTCCCTAGTGCCATTAGAGAATGAAATGGGTTGACTGAATCAGCCAGGAAAACCAACAACTTAGCAGAGTTTAAGTCATTGATTAGCATGACTAGATTGACACATGATATACGTAGGACGTAATTGTCTTCTTTTCTTTGAGGTAACGTCTGTAATATATAACAGCAGACGATAAGGTGTTGTCATTTGGTCGTTAGTTCCATAACCTTCATAGTGAATATCTAATGAATCATTCTTCTTATCGATTCATGGTGAAATTATTTGGCGCTATAGACAGATGAGTTTAGAACATTTGATTCTGCTGTGCTGAAGACTGCATCCTTTTAAAAAAAAACATAACTCAGCAACACTTCCTTTATTTTTGTACACCGGATACACCAAAACAAGCTAGCTATTTATAGTTCTTCCCCCATGTAGAAGCATCTCCAACAAACGCTTAATGTTTGAAATAAATTGCGTCCCTTTAGCGATAATAAAGCTTTAAATTATTAATAATAAGGCTCGTCTTCGAGACTGAAAATTAATGAGGACTACAGTACTTAAGAGGCTACGCAGTGCCAGCTGCGACCTACATATTTTGCCACATCCGGCGCAGACAACTTGTTATGACGTAATAACCTTTATTTCCGCAGGGATGTCTCAAAACGTTCTCAACACTTAATAAATTGATTCCGTCTTGGCGTTGACCATTGCCATCAAGTCCAACCTTAATTTTTAGGAAGTCATTCGTTTCAGGACTTAATATGTACTTATTATATTGTTCAATCAATCAACCACGAAACATGTAACTAACTTTTATTTCAAGGAATACACAGTTAACAGGTAAATGACCAACATGGTCAACACTTAACAGTTAGACCACTCATGACCAACATGGTCGACATCTAGACCACTCAGGACCAACATGGTCAACACTTACACCACTCATGACCAACATGGTCAACAGCTAGACCACTCTTGACCAACATGGTCAACGCTTACACAATTCATTACCAACACGGTCAACATCTACACCACTCTGGACCAATATGGTCAACAGCTAGACCACTCTTGACCAACATGGTCAACATCTAGACCACTCATGACCAGCATGGTCAACAGCTAGACCACTCATTACCAACATGGTCAACATGTTGGTAACTCATGACCAGCATGGTCAACACTTACACCATTCAAGACCAACATGGTTAACATCTACACCACTCTGGACCAACATGGTCAACAGCTAGACCACTCTTGACCAACATGGTCAACAGCTAGACCACTCATGACCAGCATGGTCAACAGCTAGACCACTCATGACCAGCATGGTCAACAGCTAGACCACTCATTACCAACATGGTCAACATGTTGGTAACTCATGACCAGCATGGTCAACACTTACACCATTCATGACCAACATGGTCAACAGCTAGACCACTCATGACCAACATGGTCAACATCTAGACCACTCATGACCAGCATGGTCAAGATCTACACCACTCATGACCAACATGGTCAACATCTAGACCACTCATGACCAGCATGGTCAACAGCTAGACCACTCTTGACCAACATGGTCAACATCTACACCACTCATGACCAACATGGTCAACATCTAGACCACTCATGACCAGCATGGTCAACAGCTAGACCACTCTTGACCAACATGGTCAACACTTAACAGTTAGACCATTCATGATCAACAGGGTATGCAAGTAGACCAATCATGACCAACGTTGTCAACCGCTAAGCCACTCGTGGTCAACATCTAGACCACTCTTGACCAACATGGTCAGCCGCTAGACCATTCTTGACCAACATGGTCAAGGTAAAAAAAAAAGCCACACGCAAAAAGAATATTTATTCCTTTGACATTTATTCTTTTTCATTTCAAATTTTTTGTTATATTCCATATTTAATCATTGTGACAAAAAAATATTACACTGTAAAAAAAAAATTAACTTGTTAATCTATTTTAAAACATTGCATCCACAGTCTTCAAATGTGACAAATTTTTCAGGTCACGAATGGGTCTACTAAATCGAATTTTGAACTTTATTACGTCCACCATTCAATGTTAGTCGATCTCAAAGAATCACAACTCTGGTGTTTTCACAGAAAAGTCACTTGTTACGTGATGTAGGAGTTATCCTTTTCAAAATGTAGTTACTCCCCCTTTGGGTGCTTGCAATAAATAGTCAAGAGGTTGCTGTTGGGTACACAATAATAAAAGTTATAAAATTTATAACATAAAATATATATTTACTTTTTTTCTATCTCAATTCGCAAAGATTATTTAGACTGACTGGTCGTGTGATATGCGCTTTAGACTGTCGTAACGACGATCCTGTGGGCCATGCAGGAGGTTTTAGCTAGGACAGAATTTTCCTAATATCTTAGGGTACTTATAAAACTTTAAAAACGAAATGAATATGGTGCAAAAATTTAATACCACATGTGTGTATATTGAATATGTTTTTTCTTTTCTTTTTTTTAAATTTCAGTTCTTAGATCCAGATCCTCTTCAAACGCTTACTGCAGAAATGAAGACAAAGGCTTAAAATATCACCACAAATTAAATGCAAAAGCTGACATTCTCAATTCAGTGATCATATACATTATACAATATAAACTATAACAGTAGGCAAAGTGAATTATTTAAACGAGTTAATTCAATAGTCTACAACACCTGGTATACTTTACTTATGAGAGGCTTTATAACCTGATAAACTTGAGTTAAGATAGGCTCTATATATGGTATATTAAAGGTACTTTTAATACCTCGGAGCTATTGTCTCAGTTGAAAGAACCAAACCTGAACTACTGGTGAAAAAGTCCACAATGGCACTCGCAAACTCAAAACAATCAGGAAAGACACAGACCCTCTACACTAAAACCAGACTGATGCGATCCGTTGTCACGGCCAAATTCTTAAATGCTTGCGAATCTTGGACACTGACTGTAGATACAAAGATGAGGCTCCCGGCAATTGATTGGATATGCTACAGAAAGATCTCGGGTATTCATTACATTCTTATATGCTTGCGAATTAGGGACGCTAACTGTAGGTCTCGAGAGGAGTATCCTAGCAATGGAATGGATATGCTACTGAAAGATCTCGGGTTATCATTACATTCTTATATGCTTGCGAATTAGGGACGCTGGCTGTAGATCTCGAGAGGAGGATCCTAGCAATGGAATGGCGATACGACAGAAGGTTCCTAGGTATCACTTAAAAAGATCACATCACAAACGAAGAGATTAGCAACATGATTAATACAGCGATTGAACCCTAAGATGACCTGCTGTGAAAAAAAAACACAAACTTAAACTCTATAGCCACTTCACAAGGACCTCAAGGCTCGCAAAGACCTTCCTTTAGGGAACAGTACCAGGAAAAAAGAAAAAGAGGCAGACAGAGAAAGCGATGGGAATATAACATAAATAAATGGACAGGCCTGTCATTGGACGAAATTCTAACCAAGGCAAAAGATAGAGAGGAATGGAGAACGACGGTCAAGAGGATTTGTGAAAGGTGAAACATTACTCAAGGGAGGCTTTTTATAACTAGTCACTTTAGTGAAGACAGGCTTACTTACACCTGGTTGACTTAAGTAAGAGAGGTTTATACACATGGTTGACTTAAATCAGGAGACTCTTCACTCCTGGTTCCCTTAATTAGGGCTTTTAAATATGATCCACTTACTCGAGTCGTAACTTTCGGAATCTACACTGGAGCTATCACCAGTGCCTGAAAAAAATTTTTTTTAAGTCAACATTTAAATACCCACAATAAACATATCTAAGTATTTACTAAGACTAAGGCTAAGACTGCTTTATTGATCCTTAAGAAATTTGTTTGATTACAAGGACTCTTTTCTCATATACAGACAACACAACAAAAACATACACATAAATAGAACAGACACAACATAAAGAGTTCATTCAGAGGCTACACACAGGCGTCTTGATCCTTTTCATGTTTCCTGATCAACGGATTGTGTTGATAAAGTCTGACCTAGTAAGGTACGAAAGGGTATTTGTACCGCTCTGTTTCTTGTCTTGATTGACAGCAGTCGCCCACTCCGCGACGACTAGACGTAGTTAAGATGGAGCGGGTGGCTGTTGTCTTCCAAGATTTTTCCGATTTTTCTTAGACATTTCTGTTCAAAAAGTTCCTTTAAATATGGTAATGTTGTGCGTGTGATTTTTCATCACCTTTTTATAATGTTTTCTAAGCGGCGCAACAGTTTAAATTAAGCGTTGCCTTGCCAACAAGTTATTCCGTATGTTAGCACATTTCGTATAGTCAGTTTAAAGCTATTGAGTTTGTATAGGAAAAATAGTCGCTGGGCTGTTTTTTTCGTCAGAGTTCCAAGGTGGTCTTCCCACGAGAGCTTGTTATCAATGATAACAATGTCATCAATCACAGCATATTGATAAATTACTAAAAAAAATAAGGACATCAGTTAAAGTGATAGAAAGAGAAATGGCTTTGTTACATATTAGAAAACCATAGTATCACTACTGTAATAGAATCCACAGTTTATTTAAGGATTAAAATAAAGAAAGCTTGATCCTAATAATGAATGGTTTGTTATAAATTATGGCACGTTATGTAGGCTTAGAGATTATCGTTTGTAAAAGAAATTCTCCTCAGCTTCACACGTTTTCAAACGTGGACATCAAGTCACTTACCTGTTGATGTACCTGTCCAAAAGAAAAAAAAATTAAATAAAAAAGTCATTTGAACGAAAGATTTATTATTGTAAGAAGAAGACAAGTGGAGACCCAGGGTCAAAAGGTGAAGGGAATTCTCACAGTTCAGTGAAAAGGTCAAGGGATTTGCACAGTTTGGTCAATGGTCGAGTTTAGACCAGTGGCAGGTAGTTCACAATGGTCGAGTTCAGACCAGTGGCAGGTAGTTCACAATGGTCGAGTTCAGACCAGTGGCAGGTAGTTCACAATGGTTGAGTTCAGACCAGTGGCAGGTAGTTCACAATGGTCGAGTTCAGACCAGTGGCAGGTAGTTCAGAATGGTCGAGTTCAGACCAGTGGCAAGTAGTTCACAATGGTCGGTGTTGAAACTCATACGTTAAGCTCGAGTTATATCGAAGATTAAGACTCCATAGGGATTCTTACTTTAGCCCCCCCCCCTCTGTTAGGTAAACAAGGAATTTACATCATTCTTTTCCCCCACTATAATTCATTCACACAGAACCTTTGACAAACTTTAATAATTGAAATAAAGGAGGAACCCCCTCCCCCCAGTAAAACAGATATAATGTTAATTTCTGAAGGAATATGTTAGTGCAAGCACATACAAGAAATGTATATCTAAAATAAAATGACTCATCAACACTTTTAGGCAAGGTAAAATAAAGTAAAGGCACCTCATTCATAGCATGCGATCTATAGGTCAGATGATGTAAAAGTCATTCATTCATACATTCTTGCAATCTACAGGTCAGATGATGTAAAAGTCATCAGGGTCTATGGCCGACAGTTGACGAGAGTATCATGTGGTCAGCACAGCGTTCTTACTTTTCCCAACTTTGGTCATATACCCTTTAGAATTGAGTGACTCAATTAGGGGGGGGGGGGGGTGCTAATACTAAAGGAATTCAAAATCCAAGTCTTCAACGAGATTCGAAACGCAGACGCCTCGTTTTGGTAAGCCAAGCACTTTAACCATCCGCCACCAAGTCCCCTACAGGCTAGGTGCATACCAAAATTATTATTTTATTTCTTTTAGAATTTCTATAAATATAATTTATTTTAGAAGAAGAAGCGTCGCCACTCAATTGGAGATCACTTTCGTCAGGGAGAGACAGACAGAATACAACTGAAACTGACCAACCTGAGACAATAAACGAAACGGCTGTGGCGCTTATATGATTGCTTCATAGTTCCATCCAGTGGCGTAGCATGAAACCCGTGCCCCCCCCCTCCCCCAATAAGACGAATACAATGTATGACAAAACAATTGAGTAATCTGAATGTATCGGTACATTGACCAAAAGACATTCCATTGCAAGTAGAGTAGCTTTTTAATAATCTTATTACGATGGACTCTTTAAAACTCCAACACGAATTCAAAGTCAATGGTTGTACAATTTATGAACAGAATGAAACGAGGTAACGGAGTTTCAAATATGTAAAGAAATGTTTATGAGTTCTAGTTCCCATTCTAGACATTGACATTCCTAAAGCACTTCTTGGTGTCACGTTTTGAAACATTGATACAAACTAGTATCTAGTTCTAAGTCCATTATTTAACAGTAAATAGATCGAACATTTATTTACTGAACATTTCTCTGGTCTTCTAAGTAGCAAAGTAAGAAACCAGTGCAGCTATTTCTTAATGCGCGAGGGGCTTCTTCTGATGAAACAATGCCCAAAAGCCATTCTAGTATCCAATCAAATTGGAAGCATCTTCATAGCTTTAGTCTAGTAGTTTATTTAAGGATAAATGTTTTTTTTATTACTTGGAGCATTTGTTCAGCAAATTCTGACATTTGATACTCAAATATATGAAAACCTAGAAATGACTGTCTAATTTCTATTTCTTTAGATGTTCCGTCAACGGAGATCACTAAACAGTATCAAAAAATAATACGAATTTGATATCAACTTTTTATTTGCCTTGAGCGCTGCCCCCAATGAAAGAGGCAAATGGTACAGAATTGATATCCTAAAGTACCGGTATTTTATTCAGAACTCCATTGCCCAATAGGTCTATTATCTCGTTTTGAATCTGTTGGGCTTTGATTTCTTGTCAAATTTGAATATTTATAGCGATTTTCTGATGTTTTTGTATAAATATATGGCGTTAAATTTCTTTAAGAGCAATGAACCAAGTTTCAACCAAATACTAAGCAATGGTCAGAGAATGTCACTAATCCATGATCCATTTAGTTAGCTGTCTATCTTCTAGATCTTGTTCTAAACCTGCTCCTCAAGTTTCCTCATTCATTGCAATAGCACAAGCATATTCAACTTAAACGATTCCTATATTAACACTCTGATGTTTCTTTGACTTGCTAAATGTTTAATGTTGTTTTTATTTTGGTTAGATTTCATCTCCTTTTTATTCTGATATAATGATTACATTAACATTTTGTATACAATACAGAAGACAAAACAATGCGATGAAGACTTTTGAGGACACATTCTCTTGATTGAATGTCTTACACTATTTCACAATGTAAACTTCTTTGGATTCCATAGTTTTTTTTAAATGTCAGACTAATTTTCTATATGTCAGACTAATTTTCTATATGTCAGACTAATTTTTTTTGGTCAGACTACCCAGATTATACTTTCACTTACAATAGCACACAAGACAAACAGGTTAACGCATCCACGTTGAGCAGTCAAGGTTGTTGAGAAGTTGTATATAGGTCCTGATCAAATACACTGTACAAACTAATATATCCGCTGCAGTTCATTAATTATAAATTCATAGTTGCAGATATATGAGCATAAGATACTATTAAGCAGTCAAGGTTATTGAGAAATTGTATATAGTTCATGATCAAAGACACTGTTCATTGTAATATACCCGATGGAGTTCATCAATTATAAAGTCATAGTCGCAGATTTAGGAGCATTAGCGACTGGTCAAAACAAGATCAGATTTTCATGTTCATTACAAAGAGCGAAGATCCAAAATTGTTCATAGTTAATGATACTGTTGGTGTGTTGACCAGCTGACAGCTCAGCCTGAACGCAGATTGGAATATAATGCTCATATAATTTGGCAACCAAAATGTGATGAATTTACATATTTTAAATACAAAGCAAAATAAAAACCTATTGAGCTTTGAGAAAATTGAATAATTTGCAGCTGTATCGAAATTTTAATTAGTTACAATCAGTAATGCTTCTTAAACAAACTCTCCCCATCCCCCCTCCTGTGATAATACAAATGGTTTTGTGAACAGACACGGAAAAAAAAAAGAATGGGACGATATGGAAACGATTGTCACCTTGAACGAACGATTAGGGCTAGCCACCATTATAATATACAAAACTTAATAAAAAACAAATCTGTACATTAAAGCTTCAAACACTGGTTTCGAAGTGAATATAAATTTTGATAACAACGTTAAAGATATTTTGAGGTAGCTTTTTAAAATTCTATTTTTAATCGGTTTTTACAAAAGTGAAATTATTTTTTCACTTTGGTGTCACCCCAAAGTTCTCAACAAGTCAAGAGTCATAGGCCCAAGCGAAGTGGGCCCCTAATGGTCGTTGGCCCGGGTTCATTAAGCCCCTTCGCGCCATGGATGCTACGCCACTGGTTCCACCGTTATAAAAGCTTTTTTTTGTTGTTTTCTTAATTATATGCTTTAAAAATTCTTTTAATTACTAACATAACCAATGGAAGCGTCACAAGGGTTGGTGTCACCCGGTGCAGCCTGCACTTCGCCCCCCCTAGTGACGCCACTGATAGCAGATCATCTACTTACTTTTAATTCGACTTGGTCCTGTGTAGACATCACCTGGAAAAGTTAAACACCTTGATTGATAAGTACCGGGGAGTTTAAAATTTTCTTAGTCAATGTAAGTACTCACACACACGCAGGTACACACACAGACAAATACATACTGCGTCGTAGTCATAAATTTATAAATACATGTATATTTTTTTTCTCTAGAATGAGAAAACAAATTTTCATCACGATTATACAATAACTTACATTGATCTACAGAAATGAAAACATCAAATATCATGAATAATTTGCATACTATAACTTCATTAGCATTACTTTCAAGGACTACTTTGGTGTTTCAATCACTACAAAGGAATACCATATCAAACATTAATTTAAAAAGAAGCAAATATGAAAAAAACTTTAAAAAAAAAGCTTATGTAAGGTGTCACAGCCTGGTTTTTGTTGTAGGCGTGATGACGCGATTGTCGTTGTGTGTGTTGTAGATACCTCTTCTGGTACTACTATAATGTTCTTCTTAACTAAATACTTTCTCACACGCACTATATTTGCAGGTGCGTGAGAACATTAACATACTGAATGCTACGACCACATCATTTAGAATTATTAATAGACTCTTAGGTCAGCAGACATGGATTTTATTCACATATAATATAATTCACAAAAGATATTGGCAAGTCCAGTCATAAAGAAATATACACAAAACTTAGTACATTAGAATCCAATGGAATACTTTAGATATCACACATGCTCCAAAAATCAACCTTAATATCTATACATTACTACACTGGACAAGATATCCATAATATTCCTCTCTCTACGAGAGCCCAAAATCAACTGAGGTGTCCACCTCGTGGTAAGCTTCCGACCAAACAAAATCTCGTGCTAACTGCACGGAATAGTTCAGTGACTACTAGTCACCAGATATTACAGGGGTTCTAAAACTAATATCTGACATAAGGGGAAAAACTCCACATTTAAGGCCTATATCTGTAAAAAATATTTCCTTTTTTCGATATTTAACCAAATTTATTAATTACCACTATTTAATTATTTATTTATTTTTTTTTTTCGTGTTTTGTCTTTGACAATTGAGCAAAGTTTCAGCTTGATCCAAGAATGGGAAGTGGGAGAAATAACGTGTTCAAGTTTTGAAACAGACAGACAGACAGACAGAGTTGATATAAGCTTAAAAAAACCAACAACATTACTAGCATTGGAAATAACCGAAAAATTAAAAATTTGCTATCAAGCCAAACAAGGTGATTTCCCTTTGCTAACTAACGTTGAAACAAGTGTGAACAGGGTTATAGCTCTTTTGTTTGATCAGCAGCTAAGTGAGCGACCTACTTTGTTAGTGCTAGTTGACTGATCTACTTTGTTAGTGCTAGTTGAATGCCCTACTTTGTTAGTGTTAGTTGACTATCCTACTTTGTTAGTGCTAGTTGACTGGCCTACTTTGTTAGTGCTAGTTGACTGACCAAATTTGTCACTGCTAGTTGACTGATCTACTTTGTTAGTGCTAGTTGACTGACCAAGTTTGTCACTGCTATTTGACTGATCTACTTTGTCCTGCTAGTTGACTGACCTACTTTGTTACTGCTAGTTGACTGGCCCACTTTGTCACTGCTAGTTGACTGAACTAATTTGTTACTGCTAGTTGACTGACCTACTTGTCACTGCTAGTTGACTGACCTACTTTGTCACTGCTAGTTGACTGACCTACTTTGTCACTGCTAGATGACTGACCTACTTTGTCACTGCTAGTCGACTGACCTACTTTGTCACTGCTAGTTGACTGACCTACTTTGTTCAGCTGGTCTTATATTCCTTTATTTTAATAAAATAGCTTCATGGTCTTGTGGTATGCGATGCCGACTGTCGTCACGAGGGTAGAGAGTTCAAGCCTTTCCCGTTACGATCATTTTGGCCGTCATGCTGGAAAGGAAAAGAATGCCAGTAGCAGAGCTAGACAGGCATTAGATTGGAGCCCTAACCCTCAGGGCACAAGACGCAGAGGAAGACCACAAAGAGCATGTTTACTAAGTAAAGCTGAGGGCAGGAAAGATCTCGGAGGCAAAGCAGTAATCGTCCGCCTCCCCCGGATTCTCGAGGGTTATTATCCTCTTTAGACTCTTCTTTTACATCCCAAATGTTATGGAGTGTGTTTCTATGGTGACGGTGGGAAGAGGTTAGCTTTGCAGTGTGAATGATGCAAGATAAGTGACTTTGTCGTCAGTGGTCTTTGGGAGGTCAGACGACTCCAGAACGACAGAGTGAAAAGACGTGTTTTTGTAGTGAGTTCGATTCTGTTCAGAATATCATTTTATATTATTACTAAAGTCTACCACATTTTCTTTTTCATTTTATCATTAAGTTGAATCAGTCTATATTGTAGTAAAAGCTCTATTTAGTATTGTTCACAAAGAGGTCATTCAAGTTATTTGAAGTTTTACAAGTTTATTTATAATAATCATACAGCGGTTTTGTTGTCTACCCGCAGTTTGGTGCTATAAATCAAAGGCAGTCTGCAACTCCAATCAACAATCATGCACACATAGACATAAATAAATATAGACTGGCCGATAAAAGAGTTTTATGAATTGCAATTGTGTGTACTTTATTATACAGCAGTGTAGTTTTGTTTAATCTCTAAGACTGAAGATCATGCTACATTTCGGAAATCCGACAACAATAGACATACATGTTTTCAAGTTACATGAAGTTATTTCCTTTTTCCAGTCTATATTTATTGATGTCTATGCATGCACATTAATTTTATTATGAAACTTGAGACTAATCCAAAAAGGAACTGACCTAGAATGTCTTTGGATGAGATTTTGTATGGCGCTGGTGCGTGCTGTTTGGGACTTTTCCTTTTCCCCCTATCTGAAACAGAAACTAGACATCAGTGCATAGGGACAACATCTTGCCGCGCATGTGTGACAATAATTCTACATTAAAGCAAAGCAATATATGAGGTTAACAAGGATGGAGTTACATCAACTCATTTGATTAAAACATGGCGTCGTTTTATCTTCAACATGCACGTAGATAAACCTTATATGTGTATGTTAATGAATACTTTTTCTCTATATAACTACAGAATGTTATCAAGGCATGGATAAGCCGATATGGCAGATTTGTGAAATTGCGATGCACAATTTAATGGATGATTGCGAGGCTCCTCTTCAAAATTTAAAAAAAAAAAATCGCAACTATCACTTTACTTTTATCATCGACATTCATTATACAACATGCGTAGGAAGCAATTCAAACGTCATAGAAGCCAGTAACTTAATGCAAGTTACGCCAATCGTACGATACACTAAATAGAAAACTCAAGAAAACATTAAGAAACTGGAACAAACACAAAATAGAGCAGTGAGATTCATAACAAACGAATATTCACATTTGACTAGAGTAACACCTATAGTAAAATCACTAAATTTAGAAAGCCTTCAGGACAGAAGACTTAAAAGTAAAGTAGCAATTACACATAAAACACTGAACCATAATATTCAAACACACAAAAACAAAATTTAATAAAAATACTCAGAAAGACACAAAGATAAAGGCACATTCCTCGTCCCATATGCTAGGACAAAGTTGTACAAATACTCCTTCTTCCCTAGAGCTATTAGAGCATGGAATGGGTTGCCTGAGCTAGCCAGGAAAACTAGTGACTTGGCAGAATTAAAGTCATTGGTTACTATGCATGACTAAATGCATGACGCGTAGGACGTAATCATCTTCTTTTTTGAAGTAACGTCTGTATTATATAAGATAAGAAGATAAGATATGCTAACCATGTAAGTCCCCCATTGTTAAAAGCCTGTGACAAAAGCCCTGCCTGATAGTGATAGGCTAAATTTAACTAGCGGGGCGCAGTCATCGGTAAAATCGGCCTAAGGCCCGCCCCTGATGATGTGTATGTGTGTTGACTAATGTTAGATATGTACCGGATATAAAAGAGCATGATGGGTATTGAAAGTAGAAAGACACGTGATAATATAAAATGGCGACAACAAGTAGAGGACTGAGTTGAGCGAGGTGGTGAATGGAAGTCTTTTAGTATCATTTTAATTTGAATATTTTGTATATTGTAACAATATTGTAGCTCTGTAAGTATTTGTGTCACATCATTAATTGTGACATGAACAAGTCGGGAATCACGGAGTACAACTTTTTATTGTGTTTATAATGTTTCACGTGAGGTGAAACCTAATTGGAATTATGTAAAAAGTCTCGTTCTGAGAGTTGACCACATGGTCAGAAATCAGTAAGTACCTTGAACATAGAAGTGATCAGATGCATAATATGGCAGGGTCGCCGCTACCTATTGTGCAATGTGTGCATTGCACGCAGGCGGCCGATTTAGGGGGCGACCAAATCATTATTCCAAGGTTACTTTAAAAAAAAAATTATTTAATTAAAAAATGTTCTTAAATATTTTATATAAGTTTTAATTATTCCATTATCCTTTGAAAATATAAACGATATTCGTACTTAAGAAATTTTTTTGAAAACTAGAACAAAAAAATAGAGAAGTGTACGAGGGAATCCCACGGATTTTTCAATAGACACCTACTCATTTCTGGCCTTTAATTTTCGCGGTTGTTGTAATATTTGTTTGAGTCGAATAGCCCTCACTATAAGTAGATCTATTACCGGTAATTAAAAAGTCAAAAGGGGTGTTATGGAGTGTGTGTGTTTCCTAGGCGGCGGTTAAAAGAATTTAAGCGATTGATTGGTTGTTATACAGTGACGATGATATAATTAGCGTGCCTAGTGCAAATGTGAGAGTAAAGACTTTTTTGTGAGCTAGCTTTTGTTTAAATAGCAGTTTATTTCATTACTATTAGATCTAATATTTCATCTCAAGTTAAATCTTCAATAATAACAGTTATATTGAGTTTTTGTTCACAAAGAAGTTTTCTAAAGTTTAGTTATTAACAAATATAAAATGTTTACAACGGTTCAGTTGTACTAGCTGAGCTACAAGCAAACAACCAACCAACAACGGTTCAGTTGTACTAGCTGAGCTACAAGCAAACAACCAACCAACAACGGTTCAGTTGTACTAGCTGAGCTACAAGTAAACAACCAACCAACAACGGTTCAGTTGTACTAGCTGAGCTACAAGCAAACAACCAACCAACAACGGTTCAGTTGTACTAGCTGAGCTACAAGCAAACAACCAACCAACAACGGTTCAGTTGTACTAGCTGAGCTACAAGCAAACAACCAACCAACAACGGTTCAGTTGTACTAGCTGAGCTACAAGCAAACAACCAACCAACAACGGTTCAGTTGTACTAGCTGAGCTACAAGCAAACAACCAACCAACAACGGTTCAGTTGTACTAGCTGAGCTACAAGCAAACAACCAACCAACAACGGTTCAGTTGTACTAGCTGAGCTACAAGCAAACAACCAACCAACAACGGTTCAGTTGTACTAGCTGAGCTACAAGCAAACAACCAACCAACAACGGTTCAGTTGTACTAGCTGAGCTACAAGCAAACAACCAACCAACAACGGTTCAGTTGTACTAGCTGAGCTACAAGCAAACAACCAACCAACAACGGTTCAGTTGTACTTGCTGAGCTACAAGCAAACAACCAACCAACAACGGTTCAGTTGTACTAGCTGAGCTACAAGCAAACAACCAACCAACAACGGTTCAGTTGTACTAGCTGAGCTACAAGCAAACAACCAACCAACAACGGTTCAGTTGTACTAGCTGAGCTACAAGCAAACAACCAACCAACAACGGTTCAGTTGTACTAGCTGAGCTACAAGCAAACAACCAACCAACAACGGTTCAGTTGTACTAGCTGAGCTACAAGCAAACAACCAACCAACAACGGTTCAGTTGTACTAGCTGAGCTACAAGCAAACAACCAACCAACAACGGTTCAGTTGTACTAGCTGAGCTACAAGCAAACAACCAACCAACAACGGTTCAGTTGTACTAGCTGAGCTACAAGCAAACAACCAACCAACAACGGTTCAGTTGTACTAGCTGAGCTACAAGCAAACAACCAACCAACAACGGTTCAGTTGTACTAGCTGAGCTACAAGCAAACAACCAACCAACAACGGTTCAGTTGTACTAGCTGAGCTACAAGCAAACAACCAACCAACAACGGTTCAGTTGTACTAGCTGAGCTACAAGCAAACAACCAACCAACAACGGTTCAGTTGTACTAGCTGAGCTACAAGCAAACAACCAACCAACAACGGTTCAGTTGTACTAGCTAAGCTACAAGCAAACAACCAACCAACAACGGTTCAGTTGTACTAGCTGAGCTACAAGCAAACAACCAACCAACAACGGTTCAGTTGTACTAGCTAAGCTACAAGCAAACAACCAACCAACAACGGTTCAGTTGTACTAGCTAAGCTACAAGCAAACAACCAACCAACAACGGTTCAGATGTACTAGCTGAGCTACAAGCAAACAACCAACCAACAACGGTTCAGTTGTACTAGCTGAGCTACAAGCAAACAACCAACCAACAACGGTTCAGTTGTACTAGCTGAGCTACAAGCAAACAACCAACCAACAACGGTTCAGTTGTACTAGCTGAGCTACAAGCAAACAAACAACCAACAACGGTTCAGTTGTACTAGCTGAGCTACAAGCAAACAACCAACCAACAACGGTTCAGTTGTACTTGCTGAGCTACAAGCAAACAACCAACCAACAACGGTTCAGTTGTACTAGCTGAGCTACAAGCAAACAACCAACCAACAACGGTTCAGTTGTACTAGCTGAGCTACAAGCAAACAACCAACCAACAACGGTTCAGTTGTACTTGCTGAGCTACAAGCAAACAACCAACCAACAACGGTTCAGTTGTACTAGCTGAGCTACAAGCAAACAACCAACCAACAACGGTTCAGTTGTACTAGCTGAGCTACAAGCAAACAACCAACCAACAACGGTTCAGTTGTACTAGCTGAGCTACAAGCAAACAACCAACCAACAACGGTTCAGTTGTACTAGCTGAGCTACAAGCAAACAACCAACCAACAACGGTTCAGTTGTACTAGCTGAGCTACAAGCAAACAACCAACCAACAACGGGAAAGGGGGGAGGGCGGCGAAACAAAATGTTCAGACCCCTCGCCGACTTGAGTGGAAACCTGCCGTATCTTCAGTTCTACCTTCAGGGGGAACTTTTTACAAGGCTTACAAATTATGTTAAACAAAACGTTAATTTGGTTTCTATCATTTCTATACAAAGTGTTAAATTAAAGAAGGCTAAATTTAAAATAAAACCTGAAAGTTGTGACTAAGTTTCCTTTTTTTTAAACTACATTCTAAAAAAGGAGAAACTCACGGACCTCACTATTGGAGCCTACATCGCTCCCTGGGCTACAGCTTCTAAAAATGTCTCGAAAGAAAATGTTGTTATCTAGGGAGTCGCCACCCGGGAATGTGAGAAACACTGCCTTACTATGTTTTTATTTCAAGTCATTAAGTGACTTGTACTTTGAATTATTTATTTTATATTAGACTCATGAAAAATATTCAGTGCTGAGTTGCTTCATTTGTTGGATAAATTTGTAGGCAACTCTGAATCCGTGTGTGTCAGATGATTGTGGATACAATGCACATCTCTCCGAAATACAATCGAGATGATTACTATGAAAGTTTACGAACGTTGAAAAAGTTTTGATGGCTTTTGTATCTCAAGCTTTTATTTATTATTTAACTTTAACTTACAATAACAAACACGTGAACATACCCACGTCCAGACCATGTAACACTATTGAGCAATCAAAGTTATCGAAAAATTGTATATAGATCATGATCATTTCCGCTGTTCATTGTAATATACCCGGCCGCAGCTCATCAATTATAATCGTCGCAAATACAGCAGCAAAGAACTAATAATTCAGATTTCTGTAGGCACGTATATTCAAAATTTTTCCTAGTGCATGGCTCCTGGTTGTAATTCAGAGATACAACAACGGTGCAAATATGCAAGGAAAAAATGGAATGATCTACAAAAAATGGATTTCAAAGGTAACTTTTGGAACAGCGTCCAGCTCAGTTCTAATGCAATTGTTTTTTAGAGAAAAAAAATGGGGGATGAAGGGGGGAAAGGGCGGCATTTTAAATTTCGCACACAGGCGGCCACAACTCTCGCGGCGTGATCTCGTGATAAGCACTACCAGTTGTGTAATTTATATATTCTATTGTATTTCTGAAATAGATACACAATATGTGATTATTGATGTCTGGACTTGCCAGTGAACTTTTATTTTGTTATTTCGTGTGTAATAAATTGTATGTCTGCTACTCATCGTATTAAGTCTTGAGTCTATATGTTTCTTGTGATGTTATAGTTGTAGTACTCATTAGATCTAGTAGACCTACGCGACATCAAGTAGTACATCAGTTCAATCGAAGGAAGGCATCATTAACTCTTTCTCTCCGAACTGAAGATACCAGCGTTGATTCCACCAGAATGTGGTAAATAATTACGGAGAGAAAGAGTTAATTAATGTACAGTAGGCACTTTAACATGCGTAATCAAATGTCACATAATGAGCAGTGACAATTTGTTACAAAAAATACGTTTATTTCTAAGATTTGAGATTAATAATTGTTAATTGTTACAATTGGCGTGTCAAGTTAATAATTACGTTTAAAACTTAGGTTGGATTATCTTTCTTGAGCTACTACACTACGGACCAAACCATCAACAAAACTCAACTGCTGTAACTCTTTCTCTCCGTAATTATTTACCACATTCTGGTGGAATCAACGCCGATATCGTCAGTTAGGAGAGAAGGAGTTTAAATGTGTTTTCGCTCGTTGTTGTTTATGGCGATATCTTATTACATAACTATGTATGCTTCAACACCACTGGGTTTGCGAGTCACGTGATCACCGTCACGGATCAAGTTGAAAATTTGCACAATTTTTCACAGTCGATAATAATACACGAATCAATTATTTTTGTTTTATATAAAGCAGAAAAGGAGCCAAAACCTGTAACTTTCAGATTAATGGTAATAATTAACGGTTACGTCCCCTTATATAAGCTTAGGTTTAATTTTTTTTTCTATTGCTTGTTATTATAATTAGTTTCTATGTTCCTGAGAAAGACATTTTCATTTATATGCTTAATTTAATCTTATAGATTAGACTAATTGTTTGTAAATTAAAAATTTCACTGACCATAATATTCGTACACAAAGATGGAAGAAACTGAAACAGAGCAGAAAAGAATGTATTAGTTTCTTAGTTTTATTTATATATATATTCATGCTTTATATCAACCATTGGTTTTCATAGTTACCATACCATTTACTAATCGGCAGCACAACCCTACATTTAGAGGGCCATGTTCGGGTCCCGCGGATAATCATTGTCACGCATCAATTTAATTAAACATAGTATTGGGTAAAAAAAACCTTAGCGGAAAAACCGCACGTGCAAGTATCAAGAATTACCCATGACGTCATGACGTCTGCTGACATCTTGACATCTGGTGTGGAATGTGCCTTTCTGATTGAGTATTAAATTAAGTTGTGACTTTATATTTCTTAGATAAGATTTAGCGCATTTCTCTTATCAATAATATGCTGCTTTTAAATCTCTGTCCTAAAGCGACTCGAAATTAAGTGATTTTACTTAAGGCGTTACTCTAGTCAAATGTGGATAGAAAAAAAGTGAATTTAAGGTACTTTTTTTTATAGTCTTATTAGAAACATATATTGCCGAATAAAAATCGTTTGGCTTTTACGAGTAATATAATACGCTACTTCCCTTTGTGAGGGCGTAACTATGTTTCATGTCAGTTCTCGTTCAAGCCCTACCTGTCCCAAAAATGAGGAAAAGGGTCATCACTAGGGCAATCACGAATGTGTCGATTCGGAATCCGGAGCGTGGTTTCATTTCATTAGAGTCTGACCAGTCGTATGGCATCGTCTCCATGAAGTCACCTTGACCTTTTACACCTGGAAGAACGTAGGTGGAGAGAGGGATGTATTATTAAGTTAATGAAATGGAGCTTTTAATATTGTAAAGAAAAAAAATGTTGCAAGTTCTAGAGTACAACGAAAGGTTTGGGCTTCAAAGAGTTCTTCAAGGGAGAGAAAAAGAGAGAGAGTAAAGTGTTCTTCTTATCAAAGCTTAGAGCAATTTTTGTTGGTCTGTCAGTCTGGTAAAAAGTTTAAAACACGCTTTTTTTCTCCCACTTTCATTCTGGAATTGAAGTGAAGCTTTAAACCAGTGATTCCCAAAGTGGTCTATATAGACCCCCAGGGGTCTACGAGGACTTCCAAGGGGTCTACGAGACAAAAAAGTTTGGGAACCACTGCTCTAAAAACAATTATTTATTGTACTTGACAAAACATGAATCAATAAAAAAAAATTAACCAATTATTACTCAAATAGTAGTAATTTATTCATTTCGTTTTAGTAAAAAGAAAGAGAGTTTAACCCCGCCATCTTGAGATAAATGGCGGTAATAAGCGGTTCTTTCCCTTAGATCAGTTTTTTTTTTTCTTTTGCTTGTTTTTACTTTTGGTTTTATTCTGCTGCCCTCCCCCCGCTTACCGTAACATACAAGCTACCTCAAAGAATAAGTACCAACCAGTTTTAATACAATATTTATCATCTTATGAAACTTTTGAAGGGCTTTGCTTTTAATTAACCAAAGGAATGGAAACATAGGCTTTGGGCTTTTTACCGGATGTACAAAAGATATACAAGTCTTTTTAACTTCGCTAACTTGGCCAATTTACAAGAGAAAAAAAGGACGCGCCTGCCATTGAAAGAGGCTCTATCTAAGGTGAAAGACAGAGAGAGATGGAGAGAGACGGTCGACAGATCCTGCATGGTGCCCCAACGGTCCAACAGACTAAGGTATAGGTAAAAGGTATAAAAAAAAATCAAAAAATCTCGGCATTACTTTACAGACGTTATTTCAAAAGAGTAATAAAAGAGAATGCCATTATCTTTGTGTCTTTCTGTGTAATTATTAAGTTGGGCTTTTGTAGTTGTAAATTATGGTTCAGTGTTTTATATATTGTTGCTTCTTAAAATTTTTTTTTAGTCTTGAAGTGTCTCTAAATATAGTGATTTAGGAAATGGGGGTTACTCGAATCAAAAGTTAATATTCCTTTGTTATAAATATCACGCTCTATCTCGTGTCTGTTCTAGCTTCTTAATGTTTTCCTGAGTTGAGGGGTCCCAAATAGAGGACACACCTTCTTGAATTGGCATAACCAATGTTAAATAACATTTTAGTTTTATGTTCTTGCTGATTTGTAAATTCTTTTATAAAACCCTAATCCTTTTTTTTTTTAATTTTTTAAATAATTTTGTCAACATGGGGATTCCATGATAATTATTCATTTATTTTAAGACCTATATTTTGAGTTTTTTAGGCAGACAAACAGACAGATCGACAGATAGCTAGTCAATTGCCAAGCTAAGACTGCTACGACCCCTGGCTTGTAAATCCTGCCCATCGTATATGGTGGAGCCTTAGAATATCAATTCTATTTGGACGGGACCATTTCTAACGGTGACTTAAAAATGTATATTACTTCTCAGGCTGAAAATGTAACTCACGACGGGTTTAAATAAATCATTTTAGATACAAAAGATTAATGTTCACTTTTTGATACTAAACGACGTCTTGACGAACGCCTTATGCCCAGCTTTAAGAAACCTACCCGAGATGTAACAGTCGTAAGATCCAGCGTTCTGAGAACTGTCGCTATAATCTATGTTTAAAGTGTTACTAAATGAAGACACTTGTACTGTCACATTGGCACATTCAGTTTGAAACGACCCAAGTGTGTCGCCGTTGAAGGTCACAACCACCTTAGGTTGCCTAATTCGTGACGCACAGAATGTGATAAGTAGGATCTGGCCTTGGGGCCAACTGGCAGAGCAGTTGAAGATGTCCACCATTGTGTTGTTTAGTTGAAGGTAGATCAGGACGTCAGCTGACATAAAGAAATAGTAGTTCAGATTCCAAGTGCAGAGCTGATTTCAACATGCCAGTATCTATCTATTGTCTGTCCGTCTGTTCATCAGTCTGTTTGTCTATCTATCTATCTATCTGTCTATCTATCTAGATATTGGTTGCGACGTCGCAAGTCAGAGATGAAGCGCTCATTAGCGATTGTAACTTACAGTACAAGTAACAGACGAAAGAGTTACTGCGACCACATTCGTCAAGGTAAGACAAGGTCAAGGTGACCAGTGACGTCGTCAGTTCCAAGGTTCTGTGCAGGCAGGAACCGCTGTCATTATGCGCGACCTCCTGTTGTCTGTATCTGTAGGTCAACCGAGGCTTAATTGCGTACATCACACAGAAGGTGAAGGCCGTCTGGGTCTTCCTGGACACATCCACCATGCATCTCTGGACATTGGCTACTTTGTTGTCAAACGTTATACTTGACCAGACATCCGCTGCATACATTAATGTATATAAAAATAATATTTTTGGTAATAAATCTCTTACCAAAGTTAATTCTAGGTCAAGTAAAATTTACTCTAGCCTTCTAATTATACTCGGGTGCCTGGTCGTGTGGTATACTCTTCAGTCATCTGTCGTCTCGATGGAGCAACGAAAATTTCTAAAACAAACAAAATTTTTTTATACAAATTTCAAAAATTAATGCTACTTTGATGCCATTATATATATATATATTTATAGCTTTTATATAGCGCTACTTTCATGCTTATAGCATGCTCAGATCGCTTTGGTCCAATCTCATTTGTGGACCAGTGGGGTAAGGGGGTATCTAGGAGTTGGTTTTCCGTGCTGCCTTTAGGCGCTCAGTAAACACAACTCTGCCTGAGTCGGGTGTCGAACCTCGAGCTTCCTTCTAGGTAGCCAAGCCAAGTTCAAGCGCACTTAGCCTCTCGCTCCCTTTCCGATGTACGCGTATCAGCTAACAGAGAATATACCCAGAACTCTTCAGCTAGATTGTTTCCATAGTTACAAAGCTTATATCAACTCACTCTGTCTTTCTGGTAAAAAGTTTGTACATGTTATTTCTCCGACACACAATCTCGGATCAAGCTGAAATAGTGCACAATTATTTCTTTTACCTGACAACACAAGAATCAATTTAAAAAAAACAACTATTAGTTAATTTATATTGGTAATTAATTATTTTGTTTGGTATATCGAACAAGGGAAAGAAATAGTACTTGACTGAAGTGTTGGTATAACCTATGTAAGTCCGAAATGTTGGGTTTTGCACTTCTGGGTAGGTTATTCCAGTTAAAGCTTGTGTCAGTTGCCTTGATTGTTTTTTTCTTTTGCGCTTTTCTTCTGTGAACGCTGTTCTCTTGTTCTCTGCCGTTTTCACGCTAGTGTCCACAGCGCGGAGCCACAATGGCCTATTGTGTGCTTTGGTCTCCCAGGTGGCAGGGTCAATGTTGAAGGCTTTTAAAGACGCTTTCATGGTGTGCCTTTACTGTTTTATTTGTACGAAATATTAAAATATGTCTTCAAATGACAAACATTTTTGGTAACCATTATAATGGCGATGTCTTCGATTCCGAAGATTAAGAATGAGTGCAGTTTTTCAAATGACCACGCCAACCCAGTATGTATGTCCCGCAGTCTCTGTGAGAGCTCTCGAAGTATCATTTTCAGAGGCCATCTGCTGCCTGCTACCTTTCTCTATGCCAGCGAGGGCGAAATGACGCCTGAGTTGATCTTTTTAGCGCGTTGTATTAGTGCATTTAAAATTATGCAAATAGACAGGGCTGTCACATTTTAAGTTAAAGTAATAAAATCCATGAAGATTTGAACCCAAGATTTGCAGCTAGACACTTTGAGAGTAACTACCTATTAGTCATCACATTAAAGTTAAACCCCTCTAGTGTTAAACCCGCCCCGAGGAGACGGGTCATTAACGAAGTTTCCCCAAATGTCGTTCGACTTACGCTCTAATTTGATGGTGGCGGCCTCAGACGTAAAGTTGACCTCGTCGGAGGTGAAGGCCACGACCCTGCTGTTGTTCATCTCTGAGGTCAACCTGATGGTCACTGAGAAATACATGTTAAATGACGTCACTGAAGTGCACCGACAAGCAATGGCCTGGCTGCCAGAGCATGATGTAAAGCTCACGCCACAGACCTGAAACCAAGAAGTTAAAGCATGGGTTACTGTCCCTGACTTAGACCTAGAGTTCTAGATCTATATAAGATGTAAATATTTTGTACTCAATTGACCTCATCCACCATTCGTAAACAGACAACATTTAGCCCCGTGATTCCTTTATCTTTTCTATACAAGCTACGATATAATTTTTAATACACAAAGGCTATCACGTGACAGCTTTTTTTCGTTGTTTTATCAATAGTATCACGTGACTAAATGTTGTTTGTTTACGATTGGTGAATGAGGCCCATTCTCCTTTTTTCTATTCGAAAGTTAATAAAAGCTTCGCAGGTAAAAAAAAAAAAAAGAGATCTTTCTACAATTATTTGTAAGCATATGCTGAGATCATCACTATGGTGTAACGGCTAATGGCTAAATATTCAAAGTAAAAATTATCGAGCCGAGATTTACAAGTAAATATCCGCCGATGCCATTACGATAATTAAACACATGCTTGTCAACTAGTAGCAGGCGCGGAGGCTTAATCGCAAAGAGCCTGGCTTCCGAACCGACATTAGCTTGTGAAAAAAAAACAAAGACTGTTGGTCGTTGTGTCGGCCACAGGACACCCTCGTTCACCGTGGGGGTCATAGAAGCGGATGTCCGTTACATCATCTGCCCTATGGACCGTAAGAACTGGAAGGGGAATGCTTTTTATAATAGCTAGTGATAAGCAAAACTCTAGCGTACGACTCTGTAAGCCAGTGATGCCCAACCTTACTCATCCTACGGGCCATTTTTCAATTTCCAGCATTCGTGTCGCGGACCACATCAACAAAAAGATACAGAAATGAAAATGTAATTAGCCTGAAACTATTAGAAAGTGGAAAACACATAGTTTAACAATCTTTTATTTGCAGCTAAAATCAAGAATGCCGTTTATATGGTCTTGTTTTTTTTTTTTTAAACATCCACATTTTAAGGAACAAACTTGTTGACTTTTTATAATGTTCTGCAAGCAAGTAAAGAAGCTCTCCTACTTTTCCTGGTTGATTCTACATTCAGAGTCCCATCTCATAAACGCACAAATGTTAAAGGCTATGGTAGCAATCCATTACAGAATAAGAGCCCAAACGTAGGTAAAGATATATTTTTAAACCAGTTAATTTTATACACCGACGTTTAGGAAGGCCGGATGGAACCACGACGCGGGCCGGATCTGGCCCGCGGGCCGTATTTTGGGAATCACTGCTGTAAGTAATTATAATATCGTGAAATGTCAATGGAATGTAATATGCATGTCCACGAAATATGCGTATTGGACTTGTAGAATATTTAGGCACACTGAATATTACAAATTTTAAGGACTCAGTACAGTGGCGTAGCTAGAGTATATGATGCCTGGTGCGGTACCTCATCTTGATGCCCTCACCCCCAAAAAAACAAACAAAAAAAAACAACTAATTAATAACATTGCAAAAACCTTACTTTTTGTTCAAAATAATATGCATTCATTAATCAAATATTGTTAATTCTTTCATGACCTTAATGACCTTTCATGACCTCAGCATTATCATATCCTTGACCCCTGCAGTCCATTATGTCTAAGCCATCCGAACGCAATTTCTCTAGAATCATCTCAGCGATTCCAGCAGCATGCTTGTCCATTGTGTCGATGAAGTCAACAAAAGACTCAAGAACCTGCACCCCGTCATTATCCATGACAACGTACCGTAAAATTTGGGAAAAACAAGTCAAAAATAATAGAGAAATATTTGGCTTGTTTTACTTGCTGTATGCTTTGTTTTTTAGCGTGATCCCCCAATATTGTAATAAATTCATTTTTTATTTGTGGAGATATGTATGTATTCGGTCTGGAACAAAGCTTAGTTCGAAGCACATGCTCCCTCAAGAGTGGATCGTATTTTGATAGTAATTTTACTCTCCAGGTTTTCGTCTCTTGTATAATCAAATCTTGAGCCTTGTTGTCAATATTGTTCCCTACTCTCAGGCGAATTTCAAGTTCCCTCCAAGCAAGCGATGACTGAATGTGAGCTCTGCTGGTCTCATGTTTTTCTATTTTCGGGGATAACTCATTGAATCCAACTTTGGATTTATATGAAGATTTGGTACTTGATCTTGTTGAGAAGAGTGTGCAGGGGAAACAAAATAAGAATTCATTTTTTTTTGGCGAATAACACATCCACTTTCTAAGAACTTACTCGCCGTTTGACATTTGCCGGAAAAACCAAGCCTTTGAAAGCTTTCTAGCCTTTCCTTTTGCTGATTCTTGATGTCTATACGCCTCTCTGATCTGAATGTCCATACGCTGAACTGTTTCAGATCCTTAGTGACAAGGTGTATGCGAATACTATCTGTGATGACATCAGGCCATCTCCAATGTCGTTCAGTTTAGAGCTTATTATCCTGCTTTCTGTATTGTTTACACTGTCTGATGGTTCAGCTTCTTCAGTATGAATTTTTGAGGAGTGTATTAAAGACATGCTTGTGTGCTGTCCTTAAGTCTCTAGAACCTGCAGTATTGAAGCATTTTCTTCTTTTCAGGATGTCGGCCTCATCATTTATTTCTGGATTCAATGATAACCGTCTCATCTTGCTTTGTTGCTTTTAATTGTTCAGTTAATTCATACCCAATAACAGCTCGCCTATAGTCGGTGGACTCTGGCAATGATGTGACTTGAAATAGTCTCGATGCTTCTTTAGACTTAAGAAATTTAAGAAACGCACCTCACTGCGGTCAAAGAAACTGCTTTATGCGGATGACATTGTCCTCTGGTCGACCGGCAAGAAAGCCGACCAAATACAGGCGGCATTACAAGCAGTTCTCCAAACCATCTCCTCGTATTGCGACAAATGACAGATTCAGATAATCGTTGCCAAAACGACCTGGTCCCTGTTCAGCCAAGGGATCGACATTTTAAGGCTCCATTCGAGCTTCAACTCGGTGGGCTGCGACTCCAACGTGAAAACACGCCAAAATATCTAGGGGGTGACCCTGTATAGAAAACTGTCAATGCTCCAGCACGTCCAGGATGTTGAAAGAAAAGCTTCGGAGAAGTTAGCTTACTAAGAAAGCTGGCCAGCACAAAGTGGAGTGCCAAAGCTGATATGCTACGCACATTGTACTTAGGGGCAGTTAGATCACAAATTTAGTACAGCTATTGTTCATGTATATGCTAGTAAAACTGCCCTCGAATCACTCGACCGAGTACAATCACAGACACTAACGTTCATTTGTGGCACCTTTCGGTCAAGCCCAACAAACGCTGCTGAAATCTTAATAAACGTGGCCCCTTTACATTTAAGGAGGGAGAGGGCGGTACTTACGGCCTATGAGCGCTACAAAAGGGGCGACTCTAGGCTACCCACCTCAATATTAGTGCAACAGTGGAGAGAAAGGAACCGCATAAAAATGCGATCGTTCCTCCACATTGCGGCCAATTTGTCAAAATCATCTGATCTCTCCACTGATAGAATTACTATTAGAAGAATTAGTACTTGCCCTACGTGGAGGAGAATGCCGCCCCACAAATAAGCATGTCCCTTATAGGGCAAGAGGGAGCCACCAAGAGGAGATTAACACCTGCCATACTCCAAAACTTGGCATCAGCTACACTAAAGTCCTACCCATCAGATGCCATTTTCTGTTATACCGATGGGTCGGTAATGACTCAGTAATGAGGGACCCCGATAGATCTGGGTATGGGGCCCTTATAGTCTACCCAGATCGGACAGAACCAGAGATGCCGATTTCTGAGCTTAAAAGGGTTTTGAGGCGCCAGCCAGACTAGTCAGTCTTGAGCACTGTTCATCATTTTGTTTACGTTACAGTATTACAATTAATTAGTTAGTTAAAAAAAAAACTCGTAGAAAACAAAGGGTAGCTTATTTAACAATATTGACATTACAATAGAATTAATTCCAAAATTAAACTATAAAGAATCAAAAAGAAATGAATAAACTAAGACAATTGTTTAGAGCTAGAGTTTAGAAATATATTTGTAAACTCTATATCTAGATTAAACCAATGGACTAAACAATGTAGTAAAAAAAAGGTTGGCCTATCTTCTTCTTCTTTATATTACAGAGCATTGATCAGTGTAGTAACAACATGTACCGTGTGTGCGAAATAAATCTAGTAAATTAGATTCAAACTGTTCTATAGCTTACATTGTATGGAAGAAATAGTCAAGGAGATGAAACAAAATAACGACATGACTAGTTTATAAATCGTTAGTTCATGTTTAAAATACAG
Organism: Biomphalaria pfeifferi; assembly: GCA_030265305.1. NCBI lineage: Eukaryota > Metazoa > Mollusca > Gastropoda > Planorbidae > Biomphalaria > Biomphalaria pfeifferi. The sequence continues at coordinate 6,679,170 of JASAOG010000011.1, forward strand.
TAGTTTAAGTTTGTTCGTGTCCATGCAATTAGTCGTTTTTACTGAAAAGCTCACGGAAATAGGAAATTAATACACACTGGGGGAATTTTGGTGCCCTGTGCGGCCCGCACCACCCGCACATTGGTAGCTACGCCCCTGACTCAGTACAAATATGATGTTCAATTATAAATTCACAGTGAAAGTATTTGACTATTGCATAAATACAACGGATCGACAACTCCTCAATTTTTTTTTTGCTCCTTTTTATATTTTTCTGAATTTTTATCTAAATTCCCGGGCAAGGTATGAAAAATCTGTTTATAGTTAGCTCCCTTTGTACATGTATGAGATATTTTTAGCTTTCCAGATAAAATAATCGGGGGAAAATACCAGCCACTTGCCAGATTGGCGTGTGACAGCGTACAAAGTGTCTACCGATGTTAAAAACAGATAATCGAAGTTCCTTCATACTTACTTTATGGCTTATTCCTGCAACAGGTTCAATGTAGAAGTCAAGGACACCTGACCAGAGGTCACTAAGAAGACCATCTCGGCTGAGAAACCCGACGATGTTTACGTAATCTTTTTGACTCACGACCTTGTTGGGGTAACAGTTGTGAGAAAACCTCACGCCTCCAGTGGGTATGTTGATCCCTTGAAAAAAAATATGTCATACACTTATGCAAATCATGTAAAGCAACCCTAACCACAACTTACTATGTGTAAAACCTGCCTATTTTGTTTGTTTTATTTACACGAAACACGTACCTAGATACTTAATCTTTTAACTGCTAATGTGAAGTTCTGGTGTATGCCTAAAAGCAGATACTCCTAATCAAGGCACGACCCAACCCAGTAATGGTGGATGTGAACACTTCAGACAAGACTAAGGAAGAGCTCCTGGCCCAGTAAGGTGGATGTCGACACTTCAGACAAGACTAGGGAAGAGCTCAAGGCCCAGTAATCGTGGATGTGGAAACTTCTAACAAGACTAGGGAAGATCTCCCGGCCCAGTGATGATGGGTGTGGAAACTTCAGACAAGACTAGGGAAGAGCTACCAGCCCACGCCTGTCTACCGAGAGAACTCCTCAGTGGTGAAAATGATTATGGTGTGCCTTGACGCTCTGATTGCCCGAAACGAGCCTTTTTGGAGTTGACGGCAAAGACACAGATTATTTCACATTTGGATACATGGCCTCATCGTTGGTTAGTCGTTGTGCTGGACACATGGAACCTTAGTTAACTCTTAACTTCACTTGCATTAGAACCATTAGATCTTATCGCAACCGCAATTCGGATCTCACTTTTTAAAAATTTAGGGTTACAGATGTAAGGCCCCCCCCCCCCTCATGCGTCTCTTTCGTTTTCCCAAGAACATTAGTTGGAAAGATTATGTATTTGCCACAGGATCTGGATGGTGTCAAATATGTCACAAGATGATCCTGTGACGTGATCAGATGACGTCAGAGCTTTTCAGTCTTTAGAATTTTTTAGAAAAACAAAAAAGCGGAGCTAATTGCTAAGGTTACTTCCGGAAAAAGTTACATTTAGATGCAGCCAGACTGCTACGTGACAATATTGTTTTCATCTTTTCCCGTCGATGTTCAGATACGCCCTTGCACAACTGCTGGTGTGATCACAAGTTTTACTATTAGAAATAGAATCTTCTAGATCTACACGTAAAATACATTAAAGCTTGATAAAAATTAACAAACTTAGGTTTAAAAAACCATTAACAACGTTTTCGCAAGCTTTGTCCTTTGTTCAAAGTAATGTCCATAAAAACATAGACTAAACACATCTCAGCCAAACAAGGAAACCCCATATTCGTGTGCGTTTGATTTCTGAATGGAAGAATACTGTCCACCTGGAAAAAAGAAAATCGTGTAATTATTTTACTTTGAAACAACTGCTTAAGGCAAAATACCAATTAAATTATAATAATATCTAAAATAAAAAACAACTTTGCAATGATTTTGAACTAATTATATTGATAAAAAAGTTCAAATATCTTTCATATGAATAGAGAATGGGCGCAGATGCATATTATCTTTCACTTAATATTTATTGTTTAAAGCAGTGATGTCCAACCTAATGAAACCTGCGGGCCAATTTAATCTCCGACACTCGTGAAGCGGGCCACGTGATCGTAAAGGTACCAAAAAAAAAACAAACAGCCACACTTTCTTTAGAAAAAAAGATTCGACCACTTTTCCTGGTAGATTCTAAATTCCACTTGTGGTTTCTTCAACTCTTCCATTTCATAAACGTACAAATGTCAAAGGTCATAGTGCCAATGCATCAGGGGCCCTAACGTAGATAAGATACATTTTTCAAAATGTGTTTTTGAAAAAAAAAAAAGGGGGGGGGGACTTCTACTCTTTGTGCTGACGATTTGGCGGGTCGGTATTGTTTACCTGTGTGGGCGTACGTGCCGTTGTTTGGGCATCAGTGGTTTAGAGCCTTTCGATTTGTTTTTTTAAAAAGGTTTTTAAAAGTTGCATAATTTGTGTGCACTTTTCAACACTGCGGACTCAAGTTTTGAAGCTCTTCTGTTTATAACAGAAAATAATGTTCAGAGTGAGGAATTATTTGATTTTGATTCTATGTGTGCTAGGTCTGGTACGTTGATGTTGCACTGGTCAATGTTGTCGGATGATGTATGCTAAGTAATGTAAACTACATAAACCATGAAGCCTTCAGTGGCAGCATCAAATGCCCCACACCATAAAGTTCACCTCTAACTAGCTACAATAGCGACCTCATCTGTCCATCCAACCTGGCGAGACTTTTTTTCTGCAGTTTTGCAATCAGATAGAAAAACGCATAAATCCTCTGCCAAAATTTGGCCTTACATTACATTAATACTTAATAATTAAGTCTAAATCTTGATATTTATCGTTCGGTAATGCTTAGATTACAATGCAGTTAGAGCGCGAATTTCCGATGTCCACTGTCCCTTTCATATGCTCTTTTTAGATCTATCTTATAAATTACAGACGTTACTTCAAAAAGAGAAGAAATTACTCCCGCGGCATATCCAAGTCTAGTAAATCATGTTAGGATGGCCACCTGGTCCAGCGGTTTGAGCGCTGGGCTGTTGTTCGAACTTATCAATGGTTTCGGGTTCAAACCCTGCCCGCTCCGTTCCCCCTGCGGGAAGTTTGGACTAAGAAGTAAATTATCTTCAACTCTGAAGGAACATCCGAAACATGTACAACTTTTTACAATCAAGATCTAATAAGTGAATAAAATCTGCTGAGTCGTTGGTTTTTCTTTTTAAAATTTGACATATCCTTAACTTATATAGTTTATTGTCAATGATTATATTCATTTAAAATGGTCAATATAAAACTGAAACGTAAAACCGAATAAATTAAATCAAACACTTACCACAATTTATATCTACAAGAAGCTAGTCTTACATAACAAGTAGATAGGACGCCATGTTCATCTGTATGCTGTGTGCTTCCGTTCATCTTTATATTCGAACGTTTCGCATTTTAAAAAGTAATTATAATAATTTGCATTATTATACAGTGCTTTTTTTTTTTCTAAAAAAAAAAAAAAAATAGGTGCCGGCACTCAGTGATAAGTTGCCGAAATCTGTAGTTTATTGCCTGACTTTTAACTACTAAAAATTAATAACAAACGTTAAAATACAAGAAAAGTAATAATTGTTTTTCAGAAAGGTGCCGGTAAGCCGTACCGATGCGCACACAAGCCAAAACCATAGCTGACTTGCGGTGGCCGAAAAATACGAATATTATTACTTACCGTGTTCCTAGTTTGTTTTTTTGTTTGTTTGTTATAAATGCAAATGCCAAAAAGCGTGTTGATGCCTGGGGGAGGGGTGAGTTGGGGAGGTCCAACTCAATTCTGCCATCTTGTTTTAATTATTGGAAAACAAGTTACATACCTTTGGTTAAACACTTAAAAAAACACATATATATTTATATATTTATATATATATATATTGCAATTACCTGTTATATGTGAAAACATAGAAATAAATGAACAAGAGTTAACTAAAAATGACTAGTAAACAAGATTACAAAGAGAGTTTGTGTAACACAAACTCAGAGGCGGCCCCGTGGGAGACGGATCCCTGTCGGATCCGCATATTTGCTGGTCGACTGAGGATGGCATCGAGCAGGGTATGAAACCGAGACCGTAGAGATAATTAGTCCTGCGTGCTAACCGCACGACCAGGTATTGCTCTTAATCTAATGACAAACTGGTTACAAACTAATAGCCAACTATTGATAATATACCTACACATTACGGAATGACAACTATCGGATATGTACAATATGTCAGAAAAGCGATTTTAGATAATCTTTAGTAATTGAGCATTTTCATTTAGGCCTAAATGAAACTAGAATGAGGGTGTAAATCTACCTAAATTAAACTACTAATTTAGCACTCTCAATATCTATATCTACTATATTAAAATAGTAGATTAGTTTTAGTATTTTATAACATTGCAATATTGACATATTGACGAGGTTTTATAAACATTACTATACCGAGTTGTTTTAGCATTTAAAGAATTTATTCCATATGGCGTCAAAGGAAAAAAATCCACTACGTCACACGGCCTAGTTAGACTAAAAACATCATCTATACGAGCAGCTTGTTGAGGGTTCATAGACATTGGTGCACCGAGTGATTTCTTTTAGCATTTCATTTAAAGAATTACCTTCATATAACGTCAAAGGAAAAAAATTCCATTATGTCACACGTTCTAGTTAGACTAAAAATGTCTTCTATACGAGCAGCTTCTCGAGGGTTCATAGACATTGGTGCACCGAGTGAGTTCTTTTAGCATTTCATTTAAAGAATTACCTTCATATGACGTCAAAGGAAAAAAATTCCATTACGTCACACATCCTAGTTAGACTAAAAAATGTCAGCTTTACGAGCAGCTTCTCGAGGGATCATAGACATTGGTGCACCGAGTTTGTTCTTTTAGCATTTCATTTAAATGGCTAGTTAGACTTTATATATATATATATATAACTTATATATAAATAAAGGATTAAAGACGCTTTTTTTGTTTTGTTCGTCAGTCTGTCTGTCCGTTATGTTAATAGCGAGAAAAAAAAAGACTAAAAGCTATTGAAAATCTGATTAAAATTTAATTTCCCTTCCGAAACATCGCATTAGTTTTAAGTTTATATAATAGATTGTTCCGGATGTTTATATATTTATAGTGAGAGAAAATAAGAATTCTAGATTAATCAAATGCCGTTAATAATATTTGTGGGGCGGTCTGTTATGAAAATTAGATGTACCATAGCCTTATTGAGATTTTTTTTCAAACCATACTTTGCGATTTTAATATAAATAGAGTTAAACTATTCTTCATAAAAAAATCAGGAACAACCAATTTTCGTAAATGTTTTATTTATTAGAAGAGGGATTTCAAACATTTATTAGAGTTATTAGATTTTTCATATAAAATTCGGATAATTTTTGGCGAAGATTTGTAAGAAAATTAAGTCGATTTCTTTTTCGAAACTAAATCCGGAACATTATTTACCGATTAAACAACTTTTATTATGTTTCGGCAAGAAAATTAAGCGTAAAATAAGTCTAAAAAATTGATTTTTAATAATCGTTTCTAGTAAATAACTTTCTTATTTTAAAATTCTGAATAACCTATTGTCGATATTTTTGAAAAAAATAAAATTATTTGACATAAAGTTGTTTTAAATTAAAAATTCGGAACAATTGATATTGATAAATAAACTATAGTGACTTAGTGTCAAAGAATATGTGTAATATTAGTCAATTATGCGATTTCAAACAATCATTTGACATAATTTATTTTTTATAAAACAATATCCGGAACAACTTTTTGTTAATGAAATATAAATCAGTATAGATATTTTTATTTAGCATTTATATGCTATTTACATTAAAATACCGGAACAATATATTAAAGATCGTGTGTTTCTTGCAACGTTTAAGCATGGAAAACAAATCTACTATAACTTAGAAGAGCAAACAAATATTCATTGGCATTGATTTGTTTTTCACAAAACACCCAGAACAATCTATTATAGATACTTAAAACAATTGCAATATTTCTGAATGAAAAATTAAATGTTAAATCAGATTTACAATAGCCTCTAGTGTTATATGTTAATCTAATCGTGACGGACAGACCGACCAACTGACAAAACACACAAAAATAATCTTGTTTTATTCGGATGGGGGCAATAAAAAAAAAATTAATATAATCTTATTTTTTAAAAAAGTTTAATGAATTGTATTTGCACCATGTAATGTGGTGGCGCTACGCTACTGCATGAAAGTCGCTGCATAAAAGGTCCATTTTAAAAAATGTGCGTGAGATTTACATACAAAGTGCATTATTAGCCTTAATAAACAAACAAAAATGTTTTCTTTTAATTTTAGCAGCTAGTTGACCAGAAAAAACATCTTTAACTATTATTTATATTTGTAGTAAACATTTCCTGTACATTTTATAAATATATTTGACTTAGTGATACTGAAAATACACAGGAATTGTCCATCTTTGTTAGCATATTGTAACATTGTCTCCCTTACATTTACCTGTTTTGGTGTATTTTTATGAAAAAATAGCTTGCATAATTAATTTTATAAATTAAACGGTTTGCTTTTAGAAAACCAAAAGTAGCCGTTACACCTAAACTTTTCAAGCCGCATTTAATGATGAAATAATATTTTTCATATCTCTTCTAGTTTTCGAGATCTGAGTGTGACAGACGGACATTTAGCACAAACCTAATAGCGGCTTTTTCACCTTACGGGGGCCGCTAAAAAAGGGAGCCCAGGATTTGTGTTCATATCCCTTACTCTTGGTGACCACAAAGCTTCCACTCTTTTTCATATTTGTCTAATTATGACTATGTAGGTCTTCACCAGCAAAGTCCAACTTGACAGCCCCCAAACTTCAGGTGGTGCTATCCAGCCCTTTGTCCACAATGCGCACTACAGTAACAGGGTCTCGCTTCAATTGGGCACTTTGCAGAGGCTTTTTTTTTCTTATCTTAAACACACTTATCAGAAAAATATAGGACCCCCTAAGTAAGGTATCTACAATAGTTTAGTTGTCTACCAGATGATGCAGCAGCAGCCCATTGAAGTAGATATCCTTCAGAAATTCATAACAAACGAATATTCACAGTTGACTAGAGTAACATCTTTAGTAAAATAGCTAAATTTAGAAAGCCTACAGGATAGAAGAGTTAAAAGTAAAGTAGCAATTATACATAAAACACTGAACCATAATCTTCAAATACAAAAACAAAAGTTAATAAAATACTCTGAAAGACACAAAGATAAAGGTACATTCCTCGCCCCATATGCTAGGACAAATTTGTACAAATACTCCTTCTTCCCTAGAGCTATTTGAGCATGGAATGGGTTGCCTGGGCTAGCCAGGAAAACGAGTGACTTGGCGGAGTTTAGGACATTGGTTAACATGCATGACTAAATGCCTGACGCGTAAGACGTAATCATCTTTTTTGAAGTAACGTCTGTATCATATAAGATAAGAAGATAAGATAAGACGCTGGAGATGCATAGGCCCAGGAATACATGGCTCCGCGATTTGGAAGCAGATGCCAAGCAGATATGGCAAGACGTGGGGAGAGTTGGTGAGACTCGCCCAGAACCGACATGCCTGGAGGAAGCTGGTTGGTGGTCTTGCAATGCAACAGAGATGCTACAGAAAGATCCTAGGTATCACATTTAAAGACCGCATCACAAACCAAGAGATTAGAGACAGGGTTACTGCAGCGATTGGACTTCACGATGACTATTGTAGAGAGGAATGGAGAAAGACAGTCGACAAATCGTGTGTGGTGCCCCAACGGTCCAACATATTAAAGAATAGATGAATATGAAGTTGTTTGTGTAAATAACTCCTTCAAACCGAAGGAAGAAAAACATACAGGTCAAGATGGATCCTCTCAAAGCTCTGAAAGCTTTCTTTAAATTGATTTTTTAAAATCTTTTTTTTGGTCTGTTTTATAGCAAGCGACTCCAGCACTCCAGATAGCAGACAATACCACGACCGAGAGCCCTTTTTACAGAGGTTATATCAACTAACTCCGTTCTGCCTGGTCAAAATCTTTTACAAGTCATTTCTCCCACATCCCATTTTCGTATCGAGTTGAAACTTTGCACATGTATTCATTGTCGATGACAGCACATGAATCAATAAAAATTTTCCAATTAATCAATAATGCACAACCAATCGGACACGGGCGACAAAAACATTACATTTCACAATTTTCTCGATGACGACCGTAATCGATACACAACGAAAAAATATTAATTACTTGATTTTTTCGATGTTTGTGGACCATTGGATATTATATTATTATAATTCATCACGGCAACATTTGTATTTACTAAAATAAATCGAAGGGAAACTCCATTACTGTCAAACTCGAATAGAAATTTCCTGCATTTTTTTTCTCTAGTCATCGATTACTATGGACTATATAGGAGGGCAGAGAGCTCAGAACCACTAAATGTATTAAGTTGTTTTATTTTTAGATCTTTATCTCCAGACTTGTTAGCTTTTAGCTACAGAACGCAGATTACGAGTTGTAGGCTCAACGAGTGTGTTCGGCAACACACACCTCATTCAACACACTCATGTGATAAGCGTTTTACGAGCTAAGTATTTGGTAAGTCTTTATTAGTTCTTATGTTAATAATCTTTTGAGATCATCAATATAACATTTTTAGAAAAATCATCCATTGTTTTTTTGTTTTTTTAAATCTAGTATTGATTAGTTATCAAGAGAAAAACCAATCGCTATATAAGTTGTATAAAGGAGGTGTTGTGTTTGCTGTAAAAGAAAATCAGTAAATGTATGAAGACATCTAGAGCTTATTACTTGAATAGTTTTCTGCCAACGTTCCAAATGCTTTCGCCAATAATCTATTTTATCTTCATCTTTTTTTTTTTAAATTTTAACCAGACCCTGTTTTCTTTTATCATGGACTCCATGTTGCTACTTAGCGAGATATTTGGTAAGCATGCTTAAATAACCTAGGGACGTGATGACCTAGGTGTAAAAAATTCACATTTAATTAGATTAAAACATTTAATAAAAGCATTACATTTAGAGACGCTTCTGGACAAGAGAAAAAAAGTAAAGTAACAATAATACATAAAACACTGAACCATATTTACAAAGGCAGTTTGTGTGGAAACAAACTCGAAATAAGCCCCCCCGATGTGCTCCACCCAGGCAGGTAAAAAGGCAGGTTTCAACGTTTTCATAAAAAAGATCAGAAACTATGAACCACAAACCATCAACAACTACAACCCTATCTGAGTCGATACAAAAAGAAGAGTCGTGCTGGTGTCGAAAGAGTTGCCGATACTGTTGTATTGTTAGTTCGACTTACGACTTGATACCACGGGATATGGAAGTTTATTATTAGAGCTCATTATTATTACATTGTTAATAATCATATGTATTCGATGAGCTGATAGCTATGAAGACAATTAGGTCCTAAATGTCACTTACAAAGAGCGCATCACGAATGAAGAGATAAGAAACAGAAGTAACACAGCTTTTGGACCCCCACGATGACCTGCTAACCACTGTAAAAAACAACAACAACAACAACACGTAAACTCAAACTCTATGACCATCAAAAGCTCCTCGGGAATCGCAAAGACCTTCCTTCAAAGAACAGTTCCGGGAAGAAGATGAAAAGGAAGACAGAGAAAAAGCTGTGGCAAGACAACATCAAGGAATGGACAGGCCTGTCAGTGAATGATATTCATTCAAAGGCAAAGGACAAAAGAATGGACAAAGACGGTTGTCAGATCTTGTGTGGTGTCCCAACGTTCCAACAGATTAAGGGATAGGTGAAGGTGAAGTTCAATGTGAACCTGGCCTAACTGATGCTATTGAATGATTATCTAATTGATCTAATTGTTTTGTAAAGGATTAATCTCTTAATTCAAGACTCAACAAATAAAACATTCCTCTAAAAAAATGTTTCTCATTAGTTACATGCGGTGTGTTTGTACTGCATATTGTAGCGAATAATGTGAAACACTTTTAATAATTGTTGTTTTAAATTACATTACACTTATATGCATACTAAAATATTTTCTCTTTAATAAAAAAGCAAACATTTTTTGTTTGTAAATGTCAGTAGTTAATATGACAGAACGTATTTAATTTAGCAATAAAATTAGTACCAAAATTATTTTGACAAAAATCTAATACCGTTTACATAAATGTCTTTAAACAAATCCTACTCCGTATACAACTTGATGAATTTATAATTCAAAGTTTTATGCTTATTTGTTGCACAAATAATTTTGACTGTTACCATACAATCAATTTTTAAAAATTTATTTATTTATCTATTCTAAAGGTTCTATTGAAACACAAGTAGCCGAAGGCGGAGAAGCTGATCTGCACAAACATTTAAAGAAATGTCAAAAAAATCCGGAACATAAAGAGTTTATTCCGTACACATATTTTAATATCAATCATCTACCTGAAGGCCTTAAAGATGCCGAATTGTATGAGTATATAAAAGCTGAAGGCCATTTAACTGTGAGGGTGGATGTCAAAAGGACCAGTCCACACCGTCCAAAGTTTTTGCCCAATTCAAATGTGCCCTATCCCTACTACGAGCCGAAGAAAAAGGAATCCCTGAGATATGGCAGTGGGGAAGTCTACAACGTTATCAAATTTGAACACGGCATTGGCCATGACGTTCGTGGGCATACGTTTTTTAGACAATACTCAAGTTGCGTTTGCCCGAAATGTTCTCTAGTACACAGCCATGGGCAAAGTGGGGCACCCAGCAATGTCTGGTGGGAGATAATCATAAGAACAGCTACGCATGTGGTCTTTGACAACATTGAGGCTGAACATACTAAATGCAAATTGTTTTACGATGAGCAGAATTCCTCCGGTACCATCCTGGAAAATTTCAGCGTTTATGATCAGACAATAGATACCGACTCGTTTTTGCTGAAGCTTGTGGTTTGTGAAGGAGATCTAGGGGACGAACTCTTTTCGAAAAGGAAGCATTGCCGGGAGTTGTGGAGCAAAGTCTGCACCAAGTACTGCAACTCTGAAACCAAGCTGTGCTTCATCATCTCCCACCCTCACGGATGCCATAAACAGGTCAGCATTGGGGAGTGGCTCACGAGTGTCAAGGAAAGAGAATACAGCAAGGACTATGACCTGACCAGGCTGACCTACACCACGTGCACCTGCCCAGGCAGCAGCGGAGCTTACGTCCACAGCATCGGTCTGGGTGGAAGTCATGTCCACACAGGATGTAACGGCTCTGGAATAAACTTCAGCGGCCATGGAATACAGATAAAGAAATAAGCTGCATCGCTGTTTTACTGAGTCATTCTACGTTATATAATTACTAGCTGTTTTACCCGGCTTTGCTCGGGTTTTTTTTTTTCGTTTTTTTAATGCAGTATTTCCCGTGGCTACGCAGCCCCAGCTGTGACCTACATATTTTCCACATCCAGGGCAAGCATGACCATTGTCCGTCTTATATGAGGCATATGGACTGTTTAAATATTAAAATCTATGTCAAAACACCTAATTTAGTACATGGCAATGTACATATTCTAACATCACGGCTATTATTAAGAATCGTTAATACAAAGTTTCATTATGATTGGCCATACGGTTTGATTTTTATAAAGGTCTTAAATGCATACATGCATACATACATACTTACTCCTTACATTATACTTTACATATCAGATAATTAGCTATACAAAAGCCATAGGTTATTGTTAACTATAATAAGGTACCGGTATATAAAAGGGCATATTGATATTCATAACTATTTTGTTTCGTTTAGGTCATATAGTAAAAAAAAATCTTTTTAATAATAAAAAAGCTAATACGATATGCAAATCTATCAATTAGTTTGGATCAGTCATGTATTTAAATTTGTAACAGATCTAGGCCAAAAAATAAATAAATCAGTGCTGTTAGAAATATTTTTACCAATTGTTTTTGTTTAGCGCAATTTCATGCTTTTACAACATAATTAATTACCAATAGTTCATTAACTAATCGTGTTATCACACAAACTCAGAGGTGGCTCCACCATTCGTAAGTCTACATGCACTAAGGCTACGTGCGGAGATTAATACGTGATAGCACGGTCCAGGTACCTCCCAGTGTTCTGTAGGGTTTACCTGTCTCCGTACAGGGCAAGACCCGGCATGCACCAGTTCTATGGTTTACAAGACTACTATCTTCAAAATCGCTTCTAAGCATGCGGCAGTCGTTGAGGATGTGTTCTACAGTCTAGTCTTCTGTGTGACAGTGTCGACATCTAGGGTTGTGGTTCATTCAGATCCTAGTGAAGTAGATTTCTATCGGACAGTGTCCCGTGCGAAAACGTGCTCAAATTGCCTGATCCTTTCTGTCTAGTTGCCACAACTCGTCCTTTCCTGTTTGGGCGTTTGAGAACCTTCCAGACTTCCCGTCCCCTGCTACAATGGTCCCAGCTATGGTACCACATGGACTTGATCCATTTACAAATCCTTGCTTTTGCACTCTCGTATGTTAGCTGCTCCTCTGCTGGATTTAGACGTGTTCCTAGCATTGCTAAAACATTAACCGGTACTGCCGTTCCTCCTTCTTCATTAAGCTTGTCAATATGTTAAAGAGCGTTCCGCCTGAACATGGAACTTCCAATTGGTCGCTTTCAGTTGCACCGGGTAATCTGAATACCACCTACCCCCAAGTCGGTGTTTTCTGGTCCACACTATTTATTGAAGAGGGATATCTCGGATAAGGTTTCCGTCCCGCATACTGTATTAAAATTTAAAAGACCCTTCTCTTCTTAGGGATTCGAACCCTCTAAGACAGCCAAGCGGTTTATGTCACTCAGCCAAATATCCCACTAATTGTAAAAATATTATGATCAATGAACAAACCTAAATTATTACAAATGAACAAAATACATAAAAACGTATGTAACATTTACTTACATTATGAACAATGATAGTTTTTACAACATTGGACACACATACCCATGTAAAATTATGTTGTTTTGTATAATATTTCTAATGTAACTTGTTATTCACAATAACATAGAATGGAAAAAGTATGATAAAATTATAGAATATACAAACATTTATTTTACTAAAGTAATATACTTTAACAGTAATGCTTAAGTCAGATAAAGAGAGAGCTGTGTCTTTCATGCCACGCGACAAGGTGTCTACATTATCTTCAAGTTGTCACAAATGAGTTCCTTTCCTGTCACCCTTCTAGCTCAGCCCTAGAAACACTTTTATTATCTCCCATTTCATTCAGTCCTCGTTAAGTAACGCATGTTCAAATTAAAATAAACCTTCCTTGGGATCAATTACTTTACTAAATGAACAGTCTCGATATGGTATAATCCTTATGATGTTTGAACCATCCTGTCGATTAATTGACACAACATCGTTCGATCACATCATGCCATAGAATGACGAATTACTAGTCAGCTTAAGAAAAAAAATGTATCTGGAAAAAAAAAAATATTTTGGTGAATAAAAAAAAGACTTGAGTTGTTTTTTTTATGGGCGCGTTGGCGTTGTGGTTAACTTGGCTTCCAAACCTGGGGTACGAGGTTCGAATCACGTCAAATACTTGGATTTTGGGGTTTGTGCCCAGAGGCGAACTGGGTGCCAAAATCGGCCCGGCATTTCTATGCAATGCAGCCCAGTATTTTCAATACAATGATTTTGAAACTACCTGGTAAGCACCATGACTAAATGAATAACGTATAACCCTTGGAATGGTGAATCTCTTTTTATGAACAAAATTTCTGTTACCATATACATTAACATATACATGCACTTGACATTTAAATTCAAGGTATTCAAAGCTGGTTCTGTCATATTGTTTGCCTCGAGCTCCTATGTACTTCAACCAATGGACATATCTTTGTCGTCTTATGGCGTTGAGCCTGTTCATTCACAAATGCTCTTATCGTAACGTTGGCGATTCTCTAGTGCAGGGGTTCTCAACCTGTGTGTCGCGACCCCTTTGGGGGTCGATTGACGATTCGCCTAAGACCCTCGAAAAAATAGATTGTTGGATTGTATTGTCTACTCTTCTATTGAGTGTGCTTGCGAGAACACATTTAGAATTTTACTACATTTTTTTGCACAGGATTCCAGTAAAAGTTGCTTTTTATCTTATTTTCTGCTCCCTTATTTTTGATTCCTTTTGCATTTTGATTCCAACCAATACATAAATTGTGATTTGTGAAGGACCTTCGTAGCGGCTACTTGAGATCACAACTGCAAACCAATTACAATTTGTGTGTCACTGGACATGTCATCTAGAGGACTTAAAACGTTGTTTGTCCCTTTATAGATTCATCCGAATATATTCACACTAACGTCCATCTCTAAAAAAAAAATAATGGCCTTAAGTTTCTTGTTTATCGTTTAGTGTGTATAAGGAACTGACGTGTACTAGAACCACTATATACGGATGTAGGGTATTTACGGCAATGCTATAGATTAGTATTAGACTTTAAAGTGTAAAAATTTTTTTTTTAAATTACAACAGTGTTGCATTGAAAGAGAATATTATACCATCTAAAAACATTTTTAATGGCATTCATGCTTCCCTTTCGGTGACCCGTGTACTGGCCCGAATGTCCATATAGCCAGTCCGCCCCTGTTTGTGCCTCTTCCAAGGGCATATAGTCTTTGCCTCAACTGGTGAAACAATAAAAAAAATACTTACTAATGTGACAGGTGAATGCCGGATCAGATGTCCCGTTTTCTTGTCCACTGTTTTCCTTTGGTCTGTCGAAAGCAACATGTATCAAGGTAAACACGCAACAAAACGTTTTAAAAGGAAACACGTATCAACACTTATCAAGGGAAACATCAAACAGAGTATCAACAAATAGTAATGAAAGCCCGTATCAACACGTATCAAAGGAAACATCAACAAATAATAATGAAAGCCCGTATCAACACGTATCAGTGGAAACATCAACAAATAGTAATGAGAGCCCGTATCAACACGTATCAATGGAAACAGATTTAAACACGTATCACAACATAATAACACATATTGGAAGCATGTAACAACGCGTATCAAGGGAGACACATGTAACAACGCGTATCAAGGGAGACACATGTAACAACCCGTATCAAGGCAGACACATGTAACAACGCGTATCAAGGCAGACACATGACAACACTTATCAAGGTAAAAATATGTATGCCCGTATCAAGATAAACACGTAGCTACGCACATCAACAATAATCACGTATCACCTACATTTTCGTTTAATATGTCATCGAATCATCGATTTCACAATAGATGATGGTGTTGTTATGTATAGCACAAATCTGAACGGCGTTAAAAAATTGGGGGGGGGGAGGGGGGGACTTTTATAGTAGTATAAGTGGAAGTCCTACCAGGACCTATATAGATAACTTTGCACTTAATTATACATGTAGTGTAGAAAGCTTAAAACGTGACTAAAATTTGTAAGTCATGGGCGGATCTTCGTAGCCAGGGGAACGTGTGCCCCTCTCCCCAACCTTCTGACTCAAAAAATGGTTAATGACTTGTTTATCAAAGTTGTTGCGAAATTGCACACTTGTTTTTTTCTTGTACACCCTTTTGTTGTACGTGATTGCTGTCCCCCTGTGTCTTAGTGTCTTTCCAAAGACAAAAGTGTCTTTCCAAAGACAAAAGTGTCTTTCCAAAGACAAAAGTGTCTTTCCAAAGACAAAAGTGTCTTTCCAAAGAGACCTACTAGTTTATTAATTAATGCTGTAGACTAAGCAAAGGGAAAAGATCGTCTCTTGAGACGCAAAAGCCAAGGAGAGAGAGAGAGAGATAAAGATAGAGATAGGGAGATAGAGACAGAGAGAGAGAGAGAGAGAGAGAGAGAGAGAGAAGTTATAAGAATCAAAAACACCTCTACTTACGTGATTGAGGACCCTTGTTTGACTCAACTAGAGTGATATACGAAAGGTTATAAACAAATTATTGCAAACATATTTATACCTATATTTATGTAAATAATAACATAGCCCAGAACACACACTCACACACATACATGCAGACACATTTACGCTGACATCCATATTTATGTGACGATCTAAACAGGTTCATTTTTTTTATCTTCTTATCTTATCTTATATAATACAGACGTTACTTCAAAAAAAGAAGATGATTACGTCCTACGCGTCATGCATTTAGTCATGCATAGTAACCAATGACTTTAATTCTGCCAAGTCACTAGTTTTCCTGGCTAGCTCAGGCAACCCTTTCCATGCACTAATAGCACTAGGGAAGAAGGAGTATTTGTACAAATTTGTCCTAGCAAACAAGGAATGTGCCTTTATCTTTGTGTCTTTCTGAGTATTTTATTAAATTTTGTTTTTGTATTTGAAGATTATAGTTCAGTGTTTTATGTATAATTGCTACTTTACTGTTGGGCCCTCTGTCCTGAAGGCTTTCTAAATTTAGTGATTTTACTAAAGGTGTTACTCTAGTCAAATGTGAATATTCATTTGTTATGAATCTCACTGCTCTATTTTGTGTCTGTTCCAGTTTCTTAATGTTTTCTTGAGTTGTGGGGTCCCAAATGGAGGATGCATATTCTATTATTGGCCTAACCAAGGTTAAATAACATTTTAGTTTTATGTTCTTATTTGATTTATAGAAATTTCTTTTAATAAATCCTAATGCTTTGTTTGATTTTTTTATAGTTTCATCAATATGTGGATTCCATGACAGTTTTTCATTTATTATAACACCTAGGTATTTTGCGTTTTTAGTCTGTGTTACTGGTTTGCCATGAATAAGATAAGTGGAATTAATTTGTTTTAGTTTTTTTGTTACTCTTAACAACTGACATTTTTCTGGGTGGAAAGACATGCTCCAATTTGATTCCCATTTCTGTAATTCATCTAATTCTCTTTGTAAAATATCTGTGTCTTGTGTTGTTTTTATTGTTCTATATATTATGCAATCATCTGCAAATAATCTGACTTTTGTTCCTGAACTAATGCAATTTGGTAAATCATTTATGTAAATTAAAAATAGTAGTGGACCTAAGACTGTTCCTTGAGGTACACCTGAGTTTACTGTTATCGGTGTTGATTTAGAGCCATTTATTATTACAGTTTGTTCTCTCCCTATCAGAAAATCTTTAATCCACTGATGAAGTGGACCATTAATGCCAAAATATTTTAATTTTTTAAGCAAACTATGGTGGTGAACTTTGTCAAAAGCCTTAGAAAAATCTAGTAAGATAGCATCTATTTGTTCACTATTATCTAAACCTTTAGAAAAATCACCTAACCCAACTTTTATTTACGCTAGTAACCTAGATCTTCGAATATTTGTTGCTATAAGCGGTCATAGATTTAGCGATTTGGTAGAGTAAAAAAAAAGTAAAGTTACCCTTTCAGATCTTGCGATTTATAAGACATTTTTTTTATGGCTCACGGTTTACTAGGGTGTCATGTGGCCAACACAACGACCAACTGCCTTTACTTTTCCTTACCAATGCCAAGTACCCATTAGATCTGGGTAGACTCAGAGGCGCCCAAAATTCCCGAAAGTATAAATCCTAGTCTTCACCGGGATTCAAGCCCGGTTCGGAAGCCAAAGTACTTTACCGCTCAACCGCAAAGCCTCCGATTCGTTATGTGAGGCGCGCTCAATGTTGCATTCATACACCTAAGAAAAGAGCCCAGATGACTTAGAGTATCCAATCCTTTTCATATTTTAGTGTTAATTC
The DNA here is from genome assembly GCA_030265305.1 of Biomphalaria pfeifferi. NCBI lineage: Eukaryota > Metazoa > Mollusca > Gastropoda > Planorbidae > Biomphalaria > Biomphalaria pfeifferi. Next base: position 6,696,958 of record JASAOG010000011.1, read on the forward strand.
TTAATGCTCGTAGACACAGATGTATTGTAGATTTTCTCTAATGGCGGATAACTATAACTATTTGGTGTATCCGGTGTACAGAAAATAGGAAGTGCTGATAAGCTAGGTCATTTACAAAGATGTACTTTGTATGTATATTTTAGTGTTAATTCTTAATGCTCGTAGACACAGATGTATTGTAGATTTTCTCTAATGGCGGATAACTATAACTATTTGGTGTATCCGGTGTACAGAAAATAGGAAGTGCTGATAAGCTAGGTCATTTACAAAGATGTACTTTGTATGTATATTTTAGTGTTAATTCTTAATGCTCGTAGACACAGATGTATTGTAGATTTTCTCTAATGGCGGATAACTATAACTATTTGGTGTATCCGATGTACAGAAAATAGGAAGTGCTGATAAGCTAGGTCATTTACAAAGATGTACGCGGCATTAAGTGAAAATCACATTACTATGCGCTTTCGCATTTAGCACAAACTAATTTTCATTATGCAGTTTGCAACAGTGTTCTATTGCTCCCATGGTTTAGAATCGAAAATTATCGTGAAAAGTTTAATTAATGAAGAGTATCGATTCTTAGCTCAACATTGAACTGAATTAGTTACTGTGTTTTGTTAGTTTGGGGGGAAAACTAAATCTGCATGCTCAGGAAACAAGAAGTATAATGATGTCTCAAGGATTACTGACCGAACAAAGGTAAGAGTCACTGATGGATAAGAAGGGCAAGATTTACCTACACCTTAGGGCCCCCAAAGAAATACTTTTCCCTGACATAAAATATCTGATTTTTTAAAGGAACCCCCCATATCTAAAATAGTTTTGGGCCTTTTCAGTATGTGGACGACCTACCATATATAGGAAACAATGAAATGTAGGAATGAGTAAATTTTATTGAAAGTAAGAATATCTTAGTAAAAGTAAGATTAAGTTATTAAACCTAAAAATAATTCATGATTTGGTTTAAGAACTTGCACCGAGTCTCAGGGCTGGCCTTGGGCCACTGCAACCTATGCGACCGCAGTGGGCCCCGCACTTTCATAGGACCCTATCTAATTCAAGGTGTATCAATTTTTAAATTAAACCATTTTATAACTTAAAACATATTTCCCACGCTCTCCTGTCGATTTACCATTCAATATGGTAAATGCCAATCCTGCTCGCGTTAAATAAAAACGTCATTATGCATTAGCCGTAATAGTGTAATCTTGTGGAACAAGCTTCCTGCGCCTCAAACTACTGAAGAATTATTTGAGGTCAACAATTCTCAAAGATAGATTGAAACATTTGGTAATTCTTGCTATTGAGCGTAATCTATGTTGGAAACAGAATTATCATGATATACTGTATGACTTTGCTACACGCAAGGCTCGTAAAGTAATTCTGTACGTAGTAAAGAATTAATAAAATGCATAGACGAATTTATTTTCTAATACAAACTCTAAAATTTCACTGATTATCCGTTTCCCTACCCAAACTCGGCCCCGCGAAATCCGTTTCGAATAGGGCCCCACAATTGTTATATCCGGCCCTGCCGAGTACTGTGATGTCTGGCGGTGGCAGATCACAGCTAGAAACGGCGTAGCCACCTGAACTACTGACAGCCTTCTTTATCTTGGACCAGACGTAAAGGATTATTATTATTATTATTATTATTGTATTGAATATTTACTGTGTTCGTAGTTTGCGATTGGTTTTACTAGAAAATATGAGCTCACAAAAAAACTTACGCATAGAAAAACTCCTTGGACTCTGCTATCTTAAAGTTGCTTTTGGTACGTTCCCTGACTGATTCGAGACTGCTTTCAGAGATAGCCTTTGATACCTTCTGACTGGTTTGAGATGGAGCGATGGCTGTTTGAAGAGGGGCTTTGGAACGGGCAGTAACTGGTGGCGGCTTGATGATACTCTCATCATCTGATACAATAGACTCTTTTCTCTTGGAGGCTGTGGAATACAGGTGGACATTGGTATACAGGAGAACATTGTAATACAGGAGAACATTGGAATACAGGAGGACATTGTAATACAGGAGGACATTGGAATACAGGAGGACATTGGAATACAGAAGAACATTGGAATACAGGAGGACATTGGGATACAGGAGGACATTGTAATACAAGAGGACATTGGAATACAGGAGGACAGTGGAATAAAGGAGGACATTGGAATACAGCATGACATTAAAATACAGAAGGACATTGGAATACAGGAGGACTTTGGAATACAAGAGGAGATTAGAATACAGGAGGACATTCTATTACAGGAGGGCATTAGAAACAAGTGGACATTGGAATACAGAAATACATTGGAATACAGGAGGACATTGGAATACAAGAGGACATTGGAATACAGGAGGGCATTGGAATAAAGGAGGACATTGGAATACATGATGTCATTGAAATACATGATGTCTTTGGAATACAGGAGGGCATTGGAATATAGGAGGACATTGGAATACAGAAGGACATTGGAATACAGAAGGACATTGGAATACAGAAGGACATTGGAATACAGGAGGACATTGGAATACAGGAGGACATTGGAATACAGGAGGACATTGGAATACAGAAGAACATTGGAAAACATGAGGACATTGGAATACAGGATGACATTCGAATACAGGAGGACATTGGATACAGAACGACATAGGAATACAGGAGGACATTGGAATAAAGAAGGACATTGAAATATGAAATATAGGAGGACATGGGAATACTGGAGGACTTTGTAAATTTTACTCATGACAAATTCTTTTTACATTCTTATATTAGGAATAAAGCGAAAAATATGTACTGTTTCACTGAAAAACAAGATTACAAAGAGAGTTTGTGTAACACACTCAGAGGCGGCCCCCGTGGGAGACGGATCCCTGTCGGATCCGCATATTTGCTGGTCGACTGAGGATGGCATCGAGCAGGGTATGAAATCGAGACCGTAGAGATAATTAGTCCTGCGCGCTAACCGCACGACCAGGCATTGCTCTTAATCTAATGACAAACTGGTTACAAACTAATAGCCTACTATTGATAATATACCTACACATTACGGAATGACAACTACTGGATATGTACATTATGTCAGAAGAGCGATTTTAGATAATCTTTTGGTATTGAGCATTTTCATTTAGGCCTAAATGAAACTAGAATGAGGATGTAAATCTACCTAAATTAAATTACTAATTTAGCACTCTCAATATCTATAATATTAAAATAGTAGATTAGTTTTAGTATTTTATAACATTGCAATATTGACATATTGACAATCTAGACTTTAGAAATAAAAATCTACACTTTAATCCTAGAAATTAAAATTATAGATCTTGATCTTGACAGCTGGGCTGTCGTTTGGATTCATCGATGGTCCCAGGTTCAAACCCTGCCAACTCCCATCCCCCGTCGTCCTACAGGAGGTTTGGACTACAACTGTGAAGGAACATCCGAAACATGTAAAACAACAAACATTCTACACTAGATCAAGAAATTCTAAATCTAGATTCTATAATGATTTTAATTAGAACTTAAATCTAAATCTAGTTTTAAAAATCTAGCTGTAGTGTAAGAAAAAAAATCTAGATGTAGTGTAAAAAATCAAGCTCTAGTGTAAAAAAAAATCTAGATTTAGTGTAAAGAATCTAGATTAGATCTAAATCTAGCTATTATGTCTTTTTAAAATGCGAGTACCATTACGAGGTTTAATAAACATTACTATACCGAGTTGTTTTAGCATTTAAAGAATTTATTCTATATCTTATTGTCACGTATTACAAATTGAATTCTACTTTTAAATGGCTTGTCTAGGGGAACGTGACAATAGAAAAAGGTAGTTGTGTCACTTATCTTAAGTCTGAATTTAATCAGAGACTTACAATGAATAACAAAAAAAATGACACAAGAAATCGGAAGGTAAAATATCAACTTAATGTTTAATATAATATAACTCAATACAAAATGGAAGGGTTGACCAAAACCCTTTTACAAAAATGGCTTGTAAAAATATTACAATACAAGAGTTTGAAAATATAATTACAAATACAAGCAAGGCCTTGAAAAAGAAAAAATCTTAACTTACACGATCGATTGGTATACCACGCACGGGTCACGCAATGTCTCCGCTATTCTGTCTCACGGCTGTCTCCGTATGTCTGTCCGTCAACGTTACGCGAGCGGTCTTTATATAATCTACCGCGCGTCGATATCTAGCAACTTCCAGAACAGAAAGTCATCAACACCCAGATCTAGAACGCTCTTCAAAGAGACAGAAGAAAAGAAAAAAAACACCCTCCTTTCAACCAGAGGTACACACATAGGTCAAGGACCGGTCACTGTCTGTGTGGCTTGACTCGCCGTGAAAAATAAAATAAAAAAAAAACTTATTACACAAGGGGCAGACAACCTACAGGTCAAGAGAAAAAAAATAGTATCTAGGTAACAATGCCTAGATACGTAACACCTCCCTCCTAAAAATAAAAAGTTTACATTTCCACGAAATGGAAATCTTTTTAAAATAATTACAAAAATGATATTTACATTACAGAATGTATTTATCATGATATATATAAAAAAAAATATATACATCAAAATACTTTTTACAATCTAGATAAGGCATCGGCGATAACATTTTCGCTGCCTTTTATGTGTTTAAGATCTAGGTTGTACTCTTGTAAAAATAAACTCCACCTGAGAAGTCGTTGATTCTTGCCAGACATTTTGTGGATAAATGTAAGGGGATTGTGGTCAGTAAATACAACCAGTGGCCATCTGGACCCACTGATATAAAAATCAAAGTGTTGTATAGAAAGAATCAACCCAAGACATTCTTTTTCCACAGTAGAATAATTTCTTTGATGTCTATTAAATTTCTTGGAAAAGAAACAAATAGGGTGCTCTACTTGGAAATTATCTTCTTGGTAAAGGACTGACCCAACACCTGTGTCACTGGCGTCAATAGCTAACCTAAAAGGTTTTCCGAAGTCAGGAGCCATCAAAATGGGGGAGCTAGATAATATCTGCTTAATTTGGTTAAAGGCTTTCTGACATTCATCCGTCCAAGTAAATCGGACGTTCTTTCTCAGGAGGTTTGTTAAAGGACTGGCAATGACAGAAAAATTTTCGCAAAATTTTCTATAATATCCAGACATTCCCAAAAATCTTCGGAGTTGTTTCCGATCAGCAGGAATAGGGAAAGCTTGGATAGCTTCTACTTTGGCCATTACAGGTTTCACCTGGCCTTGTCCTACAATATGGCCTAAGTATTGGATGGAAGCCTGGCAAAAATCACTCTTACTCAGGTTTACAGTAATTTTTGCATGTAAAAGTTTAGTAAAAAGACAATGCAGTTGTTTACAATGGCTAGAAAAATCTTGGCTAAAAATTACTACATCGTCTATGTATGCGTGGCAATTCTCCATGTCAGCAAGCAGGGCATTTATCATTCTCTGGAAAGTGGCAGGAGCATTCTTCATGCCAAATGGCATCACTTTGTATTGGTACAGACCATCAGGGGTGACAAAGGCGGAGATTTCCTTTGCCCTATCAGTCAGGGGAACCTGCCAATAACCTGAAAGTAGGTCTATTTTGGTGATGTACTTAGCGTCACCAATACGATCTATGAGATCGTCTATCCTAGGGATAGGAAACGAATCGGTCTTTGTTACAGCATTTACCTTACGGTAGTCTGTACAAAAACGATAAGTCTTGTCCTGTTTAGGTATCAAGACACATGGGGAGCTCCAGCTACTGGAACTTGGTTCAATGAGGTCATTTTCAAGCATATACTTGATTTCTGACCTAAGTATGGCAAGTTTTTCAGGGTTGACCCTGTAAGGATGCTGCTTGACTGGAGTAGCCTCGCCAACATCTACATCATGCATTATAACATTAGTCTGTTTTGGTACATCAGAAAAAATGTCATTAAATTCATTAATGAGTTTCATGATAACTGGCCTTTCTGTCGAAGACAGATGAGTCAGTTTTACATCCAAATTCTGTAACACAAAAGAATTAGGTATTTTGTATTGTCCAAATTTCTCCTTTACAATATCATCATCAATAGGAGAAACATGGCTATTTGAACAACTTTTGACTGTATTTAAAACACAAGTACTCTTCTCTGAGTGATCTGGCCGAGATACATAAGGCTTCAGCATGTTTATGTGACATAGCTGAGTCTTTTTCCTACGGTCAGGGGTTTTGATTGTGTAATTGAGGTCACTAATTTTGGTCTCAATTTCATAGGGACCAAAATATCTGGCTTGCAAGGGTTGACCTGGTATGGGCAAAAATACAAGCACCTTATCCCCGGGAGAAAATTCTCTAACACGGGCCTTTCTATCATACCAGCGTTTCATGCTGGATTGGGTGTTTTGTAAGTTATTTTTGGCCAGAACACAAGCATCATAAAGTCTAGTTTTAAACTTACTTACATAGTCTAAAAGTCCTTCAGTGGCTGTTGGTGACAACGAAGTCTCTTTTATACATTTCAAGGGACCGCGCACCGAATGGCCAAAGACTAAGTCAAAAGGGCTGAATCCCAACGATTCCTGGACGGATTCACGGGTTGCAAACAGCAGCATGTGGATTCCTTCGTCCCAGTCTTTTTCGTGCTCAAAGCAATAGGTTCGGATCATGTTCTTGAGAGTCTGATGGAATCGCTCAAGAGCGCCTTGCGACTCGGCATGATATGCACTCGACATGCAGTGTTTGATGCCCAACTGAGTCATGACTTGCTTGAAAAGATTGGCCGTGAAATTCGTTCCTTGGTCCGATTGGATGGACTTTGGTAGACCAAATAGAGTAAAGAACTTGATTAAGGCCTTTACAATGTTCGATGCTTTTATGTTCCTTAGAGGAATAGCCTCAGGAAAACGAGTTGAAGCACACATAATGGTCAATAGGTATTGGTTGCCAGCTTTTGTCCTTGGGAGAGGACCAACACAGTCAATAAGTACTCTGCTGAAAGGTTCTTCAAAGGCTGGAATCGGCTTCAGAGGAGCAACAGGGATCTTTTGATTTGGCTTGCCAACCATCTGACAGGCATGACAGGATCGGCAGTACTGGATGACATCTTTCTTCAAACGTGGCCAGAAGAAGTGTGACATAATCTTGTGGTATGTCTTGTGGATGCCGAGATGACCTGACATTGGTGTGTCATGAGCCAGATTCATGATGTACGCTCGGTATCTTTCTGGTAACACGATTTGATGGCATATTCTCCATTCTTCTTCGTTGGATGCGTCTGGAGGTTTCCATTTCCTGAAGAGCATATCATCTTGGATGTAGTAGCACGTGGATGCTAGCTCTGCCTCTTGTGATGTCATTGCGGTTTCTCGAAGTTTGGCGAGCTCTGGATCCTTCTTTTGGTCCTCAATCAACTGTTTTCGAGTTGATGCCGGCTTTTCAGAATTTGGCGTTGGTTCTTCTTCAAGAGAAGCAAAGAATGTGGTGCTCAAGTCCACATCATCGTGGTTACTGTTGGCTTTGATGACGTTCTCTTCTTGAGATGCTTTCAACCTCATTGCCCTTGTTACTGCACACGCTGGATATAACTCTAGGTCTTCCTCGGGTGTGGCAGATAAGTCGGGTGTTTGAGTGACGATGGGTTCGGCTATCACCTTTCCACCTGCTAAGTCATTGCCTAACAGCAACGAGATGCCTTCCAATGGTAATGTTGGTCGGACACCTACAACAACCGGTCCAGTAATGAGATTTGACTTTATGTCGATTAGATGTAGAGGCACATCTATACATCCAAGCTCTACGCCTCGTAACAGGATGCTCTTCCCAGTCGATGATGATTTTGACAAGGGCAAGATACCCTCTAAAAGTAGCGATTGTGAGGCACCTGTGTCTCTCAAAATGGTGATAGGTCGTAGACTTGTAGAATCACCGGGTAGTGATACGAATCCTTCCGAAATGAAAGGCTTAAAATCCTCTAATAAAACATCAATTTTGGTTGATGCAGACTGGACTTGGGTCGAACTCTCGCTGGAGTCATTGACATCTCTAGGAGACGCAGTGGAGAAACTCTTTCTTGAGTCAGTAGAACATCTTTTGGATGTATTTGGAGAACTCTTGATGGAGTCATTAGAACATCGGGGTGATGTCTTATGGGAACTCTTGATGGAGTCATGGGAACATCGGGGTGATGTATTATGGGAACTCTGGATAGAGTCATTGGAACATCGGGGTGATGTATTATGGGAACTCTGGATAGAGTCATTGGAACATCGGAATGATGTATTATGGAAACTCTGGATGGAGTCATTGGAACATCGGGGTGATGTACTAGGTAAACTCTTGTTTGAGTCATTGGAACATCGGCTTGATGTATTTGAAAAACTCTTGTTTGAGTCATTGGAACATCGGCTTGATGTATTTGAAAAACTCTTGTTTGAGTCATTGGAACATCGTGGAGACATTTTCGGAGAGTCTTGTACAGTCAATACATTTGAAACAGGTGGTGTCGAGGTATTCTTGATATGACTTGATGATGAGGGAGTAAACCTCGACGACCACTGTACTGTGCAAGCGCTGACTTTCGAAGGAGCTTTTTCGTTTCTCTTCCTCAATTTCCAGCAATCGTCAATTTTATGGCCTTCTCGTTTGCAGTAGGAACAAGTAGCTTTACTTGTAGTAGGTTTTCTGTCATTTGTACTGCTGTTCTTGATGGAGTTGCTAGCAGTGGACTCAGGCTGTTTGACTTGTTTTGGCTTGACATCCGTCGTATACCTGGCAAATTGATGTGATATTATATAATCGTCTGCCAACACTGCAGCCTTGTGCACATCTTCCTCGCCACGATCAGCTATATGCGTACGGACGTCCAGCCGCACACAACTCTTGAACTCTTCCATCAGCATTAGGTTCTTGAATTTTGCAAAGTCGGTGCCGATTTCCCTGGAAGTGAGCCATTTCTCAAAGCGTCGCTCCTTTTCCCGCAGGAATTCTACATGGGTTTGGCCATCCGATTTGCGACAATCCCTGAACTGCTTTCGGTAAGCTTCCGGAACAAGTTCATATGCCTTAAGAATTAAGGCCTTAACAACATTATAATCTTTTTGTTGTTCAATGGTCAAAGAACAAAATACCTCTGCAGCTCTACCAGTCAAAACTGTTTGCAGCAAAGTGGGCCACAAAGTTTCAGGTACATTAAAATTTTTCACAGCAAGTTCAAATTGTGGAAAATAATTGTCAATTGTGGCTTCATTAAAGCGTGGAATTATTTTCAAAAATTTTGTTGCTTCAGCAGTATGACTGGCAGGGGAAGAATCTGGTCTTACATTAGCAGCTAACTCTAATTTTTTTAACTCTATTTGTAATTTCATTTCCATTTCTTTCTGCTCTCTAGCCGCTGCAAGCTCTAATTCTTTTTGTTTAATTTCTCTCTGCTCTCTAGCCGCTGCAAGCTCTAATTCTTTTTGTTTAATTTCTCTCTGCTCTCTAGCCGCTGCAAGCTCTAATTCTTTTTGTTTAATTTTTTTCTGCTCTCTAGCCGCTGCAAGCTCTAATTCTTTTTGTTTAATTTCCTTCTGGGCTTCTATTTCCATCTGTTTTAATTTTATCTGAAGTTCTAAATCTGATTTACCCTCATCGGGTCTAAGGGTCTCTAAAAGGTCTTCAGAAAACACTTCCTCGTCTACATAATGGATTACAATGTTATCTCTGATTTCTTGTTTAAGGGCATTTGATTTTATTTTTAACCCTAACTGTTTAGAAATAAGGACCAGTTCCTTCCTAGTACAAGCATCAAGCTCTTCCACAGAGGGATTTGCAAGAAAAACCTGAATATCCATGACTAACTAACAACTATTACAAGCAAAAAAAAAAAAATGTATACAATGTAAATATACAGTACAAAATCAGTACAACAAAAAACCTTAAGAGAGTTTGGTCAATACTATTGATACTTTACTTCCGACTCTTTGACACAAAAAAAATTTTTTTGTTAAAGTCAACTTCGCCTTTACAAAATTACTCAAGTAAGACGAAAATAGGTTCAGAAAAATATCCGGGACGAAAGCCCTCAAACTTCTTTTGTCACGTATTACAAATTGAATTCTACTTTTAAATGGCTTGTCTAGGGGAACGTGACAATAGAAAAAGGTAGTTGTGTCACTTATCTTAAGTCTGAATGTAATCAGAGACTTACAATGAATAACAAAAAAAAATGACACAAGAAATCGGAAGGTAAAATATCAACTTAATGTTTAATATAATATAACTCAATACAAAATGGAAGGGTTGACCAAAACCCTTTTACAAAAATGGCTTGTAAAAATATTACAATACAAGAGTTTGAAAATATAATTACAAATACAAGCAAGGCCTTGAAAAAGAAAAAATCTTAACTTACACGATCGATTGGTATACCACGCACGGGTCACCCAATGTCTCCGCTATTCTGTCTCACGGCTGTCTCCGTATGTCTGTCCGTCAACGTTACGCGAGCGGTCTTTATATAATCTACCGCGCGTCGATATCTAGCAACTTCCAGAACAGAAAGTCATCAACACCCAGATCTAGAACGCTCTTCAAAGAGACAGAAGAAAAGAAAAAAAAACACCCTCCTTTCAACCAGAGGTACACACATAGGTCAAGGACCGGTCACTGTCTGTGTGGCTTGACTCGCCGTGAAAAATAAAATAAAAAAAAAACTTATTACACAAGGGGCAGACAACCTACAGGTCAAGAGAAAAAAAATAGTATCTAGGTAACAATGCCTAGATACGTAACATTATCTTATCTTATATAATACAGACGTTACTTCAAAAAAAAAGATGATTACGTCCTACGCGTCATGCATTTAGTCATGCATATTAACCAATGACTTAAATTCTGCTGTCAAAGGAAAAAAATCCACTACGTCACACGGCCTAGTTAGACTAAAAAATATCATCTATACGAGCAGCTTGTTGAGGGTTCATAGACATTGGTGCACCGAGTGATTTCTTTTAGCATTTCATTTAAACAATTTACTCCATATGACGTCAAAAGAAAAAAATTCCATTACGTCACACGTCCTAGTTAGACTAAAAAATGTCTTCTATACGAGCAGCTTCTCGAGGGTCCTTAGACATTGGTGCACCGAGTGAGTTCTTTTAGTCTTTCATTTAAAGAATTACCTTCATATGACGTCAAAGGAAAAAAATTGGTGCACCGAGTTTGTTCTTTTAGCATTTCAATATCAGGTGACCGAGCCTCGCTCGGATGAATAATTTTTTAAACTAAGTCATTTTGGGAATATTGTTGTAATTACGAAAATGAACGATCGGGTAAAGACTATCAATTCGAAGAGTTGCTTTTTCGTTCTGTCAGTTCTCAATGTAATTGTACATGGCGATTAGAATAGAAAGTCCCCCCAACAGTAGACCTATAGAAAACCAACAGCTCACGTCTTAACGTTTTACATTGCTTCTTTCGTGTAAAACTACTGGGCTATTATAGGCTTAGAAGAAAGTCTTTGCAGTGTAACTTGTAAAATGGTTACATTCTGACATTTAATATTGCAATTAATATATTCATTATGGCTCTGAGACATGGACACTTTACAGAAAATAACTAAGACCTCTCGAGTGCTTTCACCAAAGATGCTTGAGCTCCATCATGGACATAAGGTGGCAGGACCGCACTACAAACAACGATGCCCTTGCCAACGTCGGTATGGACAGTATAGATGGACTTCTTATGGTCCGACCGTTGCACTGGGTAGGGCACGTATTCCGTATGGGAGAAGAACAGTCTTTTTTTGGTGAGCTTAAAGGTGGTCAACGTAACAGAGGCGCCCCACGGAAACGTTTCAAAGACCAGCTTAGGCGTCAACTTTCCTTGGCTGACATAGAAGAGAGTGCCTGGTTGTATGCGGCCTTCGAACGAGACAGCTGGAGGTCACTCACGAAGGCCGCGGGATATACATTTGAGACCAAAAGAAAATGTGCTGTCGAGAATGAACGCAGATGGCGAAAAGAAAATCTAAATCGACCATCTGCGGACAATGGTTATGCTTACCCTGGGTGTGGCAAAATATGTAGGTCATAGCTGGGGCTGCGCAGCCACAGGAAATACTGCATTCCTCACTAATCTTCGGACTCGAAGACCAGCCTTATTATTATGGCTTTAGTAAGAATCATCAAGTGAGGCAAAATCTCTACGTTATAGTGTAAAACGTGGACCTAGTAACAAAGTAAAATTGCCATTTTTTCCTAAGAGACTTAAAAACATTCCGTTAGTATTCTAAAGAAGTGTTATTGTGAGGCAACTCTGTTACTCCGACAGCCTTTCAGCTTAATAAAAAAAAAGATTGCAAAAAATATGTTCGTCCCCATACGGAATAAGTGCCCTGCAAAGCGTGACTGTCGGATTATAAGAAGTTCATACCATTTGGTGGGAAGCGTGGTCGAGAAGTGCACTTGACTTGTCTTAGCTACCTAGAAGGGGGCTCGAGGTTCGACACCCGACTCGGGCAGAGTTGGGTTTACGCGCGCAATCCATTTGACATAGGGCCCCGCTAATGTTGGGGCCGTCCCTGGTTGTGCAAGTAAGGCATAGATAAGCTATGTTATGACCATTTCCTATGTTTTGGTATGGGACAGTAGACTTCGAAGCTTAAACACATTGCAATAATTCACCAGCAAAATAATAATAAAGTAAAAGCTACCTACGGGTGTACGCATTTAAAATGTAAACAATTTATAAAGCCTTTAAAACACAATAACTAATCATTATTTTTCTTTCATAGTTTCATAATGGATCAATGTACAATAAGATGGTGCGCAAATGTTTAATTACACCAATTGAATCATTAAAACTTTTTCTTGTTTGCGAAGAAATGTCTTAATGTACTGTTGTGAGCCTAGTGACGTAAACGGTGTCAAGTTTATTCCCCAATTGACGTCACATAGAAAATTTCATTCATGAAACATTCTGGCCAAAATTAATTTTTAGATAATGAGCCATTTTCAAACCTATATAACGGTCGAATTCGAGTTTTCCCAATGTGGCCAATGAGTTAAGAATTTTATTCTCACTATTATGCAAATACCGTGAAATTTTAAATAAAATCGTTAGAGCCGTTTTCGAAATAAAATTTATATATATACATTAATAAATAAAAATAAAAATATTGTCACGTATTACGAATTGAATTCTATATCTATTCTAATTTTAATTGGCTTGCCTAGGGGATCGTGACAATAGAAAAGCAGTTGTGTCACTTATATTAAGTCTGAATTTAACCGAAGACTTACAATGAATAACAAAAAAAATATGACACAAGAAATCGGAAGGTAAAATATCAACTTAATGTTTAATAAAATATAAATCAAATAGTACTTTTAAATGAATCACATAAAGTTACAAGCAAGAAAAACAAGCATTTTCTCAATACAGAATTGATGGGTTGACCAAACCCTTTTACAAAAATGGCATGTAAAAATATTACCATTCAAGAGTTTTAAAATATAACTACCAATACAAGCAAGGCCTTGGAAAAGAAAAATCTTAACTTACACTATCAATAGGTATACCACGCAGGGGTCACGCAATGTCTCCGCTATTCTGTCTCACGGCTGTCTCCGTATGTCTTGTCTTTCTCAACGTTACACGGGCGGTCTTGTAATAGTCTACCGCGCGTCGAGATCAAGACAAATATAGTAGTCTCTAGACTACTACTCGAGAACAGAGCAAGTGATCAACAAGACAGAGCTAGAACCCTCCCTTTTTTAACCAGAGGTACACACATAGGCCAAGGACCGGTCACACTGTCTGTGTTGCTTGACTCGCCGCCGCTAATAAAATAAAAATAAATTAAAAAAACTTATTACACAAAAGGGGCAGACAACCTCGGGAATTTTCTACCCGTCTCTCGACCGCAACAGGTCAAAAAAAAAACAATAGTAAATAGGTAACAATGCCTAGATACGTAACAATATATATACATACATACATACATACATACATACAAGAATTGCTCGCTTAAGAGTATTGGATTTGATGGGCTAGTTAGACTTATATATAAATAAAGGATTAAATACGCTTTTTTTGTTTTGTCTGTCAGTCTGTCTGTCCGTTATGTTAATAGCGAGAAAAAAAAAGACTAAAAGCTATTGAAAATCTGATTAAAATTTAATTTCCCTTCCGAAACATCGCATTAGTTTTTGTTTCTATAAAAGATTGTTCCGGATGTTTATATATTTATAGTGAGAGAAAATAAGAATTCCAGATTAATCAAATGCCGTTAATTAAATTTGTGGGATGGTCTGTTATGAAAATTAGATGTACAATAGCCTTATGGAGAATTTTTTTCAAACCATACTTTGCGATTTTACATAAATAGAGTTAAACTATTTTTCATAAAAAATCTGGAACAACCAATTTTCGTAAATGAGAAAATTATTTGTTTTATTTATTAGAAGAGGGATTTCAAACATTTATTAGAGTTATTAGATTTTTCATATAAAATTCGGATCATTTTTGGCGAAGATTTGTAAGAAAATTAAGTCGATTTCTTTTTCGAAACTAAATCCGGAACATTATTTACCGATTAAACAACTTTTATTATGTTTCGGCAAGAAAATTAAGCGTAAAATAAGTCTAAAAAATTGATTTTTAATAATCGTTTCTAGTAAATTACTTTCTTATTTTAAAATTCCGAATAACCTATTGTCGATATTTTTGAAAAAAATAAAATTATTTGACATAAAGTTGTTTCAAATTAAAAATTCGGAACAACTGATATTGATAAATAAACTATAGTGACGTAGTGTCAAAGAATATGTGTAATAGTAGTCAATTATGCGATTTCAAACAATCATTTGACATAATTTATTTTTTATAAAACAATATCCGGAACAACTTTTTGCTAATGAAATATAAATCAGTATAGATATTTTTATTTAGCATTTATATGCTATTTACATTAAAATACCGGAACAATATATTAAAGATCGTGCGTTTCTTGCAACGTTTAAGCATGGAAATAAAATCTACTATAACTTAGAAGAGCAAACAAATATTCATTGGCATTGATTTGTTTTTCACAAAACATCCGGAACAATCTATTATAGATACTTAAAACTATTGCAATATTTCTGAATGAAAAATTAAATGCCAAATCAGATTAACAATAGCCTCTAGTGTTATACGTTAATCTAATCGTGACGGACGGACCGACCAACAGACAAAACACACAAAAATAATCTTCTTTTATTCGGATGGGGGCACTAAACAAAAAATAAATAAAATCTTATTTTTTAGAAAAGTTTAATGAATTGATTTAAAAACTCGACATGTTGCAACGTTACGCTACTGCACGAAAGTCGCTGCATAAAAAGTCCATTTTAAAAAATTTGCGTGATATTTACATACAAAGTGCATTATTAGCCTTAATAAACAAACAGAAATGTTTTCTTTTAATTTTAGTAGCTAGTCGACCAGAAAAAACACCTTTAACTATTATTTATATTTGTAAACATTTCATGTACATTTTATAAATATATTTGACTTAGTGATACTGAAAATACACAAGAATTGTCCATCTTTGTTAGCATATTGTAACATTGTCTCCCTTACATTTACCTGTTTTGGTGTATTTTTATGAAAAAATAGCTTGCATAATTAATTTTATAAATTAAACGGTTTGCTTTTAGAAAACCAAAAGTAGCCTTTACACCTAAACTTTTCAAGCCGCATTTAATGATGAAATAATATTTTTCATATCTCTTCTAGTTTTCGAGATCTGAGTGTGACAGACGCACAGACGGACATTTAGCACAAACCTAATAGCGGCTTTTTCCCCTTACGGGGGCCGCTAAAAATTAAATTTATGCAATTTTTTTATTAAGGTTCAGGTTGTAGTTATGCATTTCACTCAAACGATTTATGCAATCATATTTATAATAGGTATGCAATCATACAACACTATATGCAATTATACATTATAACTTTTTGTGCAATCATTCATTGGAATGTGGAGGTGCGATGGCTAAGTGGTAAAGCGCTTGGCTTCCTAGCATTGCAATCTAGAGGGCAGATGATGTAAAGGTCATCTGTTTATGTGTCCCACGGTTAACGAGGGTGTCGTGTGACCTGCACAACCACTAACCACCTTTACTTTTTCCCAACTAATCTTCAGGTACTCATTAGATCTGGGTGGACTCGGGGGCGCCCAAGGATACCACAATAAAAAAAAATCCGAGTCTTCACCAGGATTCGAACCCCGGTTCGATAGCCAAGCTTTACCGCTCCACTCACCTAGCTAACTAACCTTTTTATATTAATAGAACACAAGAATGAATTTGGCCTGAAAAGGGATCCCACCACATTAACTATGTTGATTTTTTAAATACCCATTTATTATGTTCTGTTAATAACTTAAAGTGTGGAGGTTGGAAGGGGGGGGGGGGACTCGGCACTACAAAAGTTATAAAAAGGGAACACATAGGTCAACAGTTTGGGAAACACTGCTCTCGGTCACAAGACATCAGAAACGTCTATCTTACCTCTGTATGAAAGAGCGAAACAAAGCAACCCTAAAAGTATAAAAAAAATACATTTATAAATTAATAATTTTTTTTTTAAAGTTAGAAACAATGTAATATAATCGTTACTTTAATATTTGTACTCTCTGATCCATGGTTGGCTTTTTAATGATGTGGATGCGCTCTGAGCTGCCGTTCATACATTATCGTTCATTGATTAACTGATTGATTAATTTTTTGATTGATTCATGCATCATCAAGTATGATTAATTATGTAAAATTTCAATTTGATTCGAGAATGGGAGAAAAAATAACGTGTACAGAACGTACTTAGGGAAACAAATCCATATTTCTCAATTTCACTTTTTCAATACAGAATGATTAATTAACAATAGTTTATTAACTAATTAATTTTTTGTTTGTTTTTGACTGATCCAAGTTTTGTTAGGTACAATAAATAATTTTGTAAGGTTTTATTTTGAACCAAGAAACGGTTTCGGAGAAAAAATGTGTAAAACAATTTTACTAGACAGTGAGAGACATGGGATTACTAAAATAGAAATAAAGGCAACTTTGTCTAAATGTATGGATTACTAAAAGATGGATAACTTTTATTCCAGAGAAATATATTCGGTTTACGACTGGGTTGTGTTGCAAGGTCAAGGATTTCTTTCTTTATGTGTAATAGCCTTACAGTTCTTAGTGCGTCGCTAGATCGCAAGAAATCTGAGAAAGACTCGAACTAGATATCGTCTAAGTTGAAGTCTGTAGCGTCTACTTAAAAATACCATTAAAAAAAATTTGACCAAACAATCATTTAGCTGAAAAAAACTTTGATTTTTAAATAACATAAAAATAAGAATTTGACGCTCTACGGCAGATCTGCTTTGTGACTGACATGGGGTGAAGGCAGTCAGGGTTTGAACATGGAGCCATCTTGACATTTTGTAGCGTATACTACACGAAGCTTTGACGTTTTGACTACGCATACAATATTATAGTAGAATGAAAAAAACATTGTTATAAAAGCCACGTGCTTATTAAATTATCAGCAAATTATATCTCGCGCCAAAACGTCCCCTGCGCAAAACGAAAAAAAAACAAACAAACAACGGATGCGCCAAAACGTCTCACGCCAAAACGTCTCGCGCAAAAACGGATGCGCCAAAACGACTGCGCCAAAACGTACCGTATACTACATGACCAAGCAACCTGGGAACCTACCTGCTAAAGCGAACAGGCTGGAGATAAGTAAAGGTAACATGAACAATATCCAACCATACTTTGAAGTGTCAGACTCTGTAGGCTCATCCATTTTTTGGGTGACTGTTTCATTCACAATATTCACAAGGTTGGACTCTTTGTCTAAACAGAAGAAACAAAGACTTCATATATATGTAACATTGTTATCAAAGGACTCGAAAAAAATTAGCGTTATGTTCAGTTGGGGCACCAAGAACATTTTATACAATGTTCCTCTAGCACTTCAGGAACTTTTAACACTGTGTTCGCTTGGAGTATACAAATAGTAAACATTCTATTCCCCTGGAAATCAAACAACAGTAAACATTCTATTCCCCTGGAAATCAAACAACAGTAAACATTCTATTCCCCTGGAAATCAAACAACAGTAAACATTCTATTCCCCTGGAAATCAAAGTTCAGTAAACTTTATATTCCCCTGGAAATCAAAGAACAGTAAACATTCTATTCCCCTGGAAATCAAACAACAGTAAACTTTATATTCCCCTGGAAATCAATGTACAGTAAGCGTTCTATTCCACGGAAGTCCTGGAACAGTAAACTCATGATTCCCCTGGAAGTCCTGGAACAGTAAACTCACGATTCCCCTGGAAGTCCTGGAACAGTAAACTCACGATTCCCCTGGAAGTCCTGGAACAGTAAACTCACGATTCCCCTGGAAGTCCTGGAACAGTAAACTCACGATTCCCCTGGAAGTCCAGGAACAGTAAACTCACTATTCCCCATGAAGTCCTGGAACAGTAAACTCACGATTCCCCTGGAAGTCCAGGAACAATAAATTTCGAATTTCCCTGGGATGTAAAGTGCGAAAATAATCCACCAGTATGTCCTGTCTTAATAAAAAAAAAAAAGAACTATGACACTAGTAGCTCTCGAGCTGGTCAGTGATCCTTGATTATATGTCATCAAGCTTACAGATAGAGATTAAATGTTAACATTTCCCACCCTCACCACTAATAATGCAAGCTGCTTCAAAGTGTTGTAGCAGTAGTAGTGGGTAGCCTTTCAAACTTTCCAATCCTTGACAGCAGGCGATTTAAGTTCACGTTTCTAAGGCCGACGGTAAAGATTATATTTACTTACATTGACTTTACAGCCTCCCCCCCCCCCCCTTCATTCTCACCAAAAAGTAATAGTGGCTTAGTGGTAAGGCGCTTGGATTACGAATGAAGACTGGTAAATATATAAATGTCGGGCTCTTTGAGGACGCTCCATATTCTAATGGGTCTCTGACTTAAGGAAAGTAAAGTCGTTGTGGAAGACTCTCGTCACCCTCGGACATAGAACAAAATTATAGCTTTTATAAAGCGTTACTTTCATGCTTATAGCATGGTCAGGGCACTATGGTTTAATCTCATTCATGGACCAGTTTGGGGAGGGGGGGGGAGAGTATCTGGGAGAAGGTTTTCCGTGCTGTCTTTAGGGCGCTCAGCAAACACAACTCTGCTCGAGTCGGGTGTCGAACCGCGAGCCACTTTCATAGGTAAGCCAGGTTCAAGCGTAGTTAGCCTCTCGACCACGAAAAAAAAAATCTATCGTTATCGAGAAAAAAAAATGTTTGTAAAATGTTTTACACGTTTCGGATGTTCCTTCAGAGTTGAAGATAGTTTACTTCCTAGTCCAAACCTCCTGCAGGACGACCGGGGATGGGAGTGGGCAGGGTTTGAACCCTCGACCGTAGATATATCCGAACGACAGTCCAGCGCGCAAACCGCACGACCAGGCAGCCATCCTAAAGCGCTTGTTGTGAGTGCATATGTGTTTCGTGTGTGAGTGTGAATATTCTTCGTACTTGCATAATGTTATTGTTACAGTAGTTACTCTGAGGGGGGTCAAGTCAAACTGAATTTCCATTTAATTGGATCAATTAATGTTATCTTAACTTATCTTAAATTATAAAAAACATATAAATGTAAACCTAAATTGATTAAATATTCTTTAATTGAGTCATAATTGTGGAAAGTTTCATCTTGATCCGAGAATTGAAAGTTGAATAAAAAAAAGTGTACAATATTGTAGTAACTCTAGTGGCGGACTGAAAGAGTTAATGTATGTGCGGCCTACTGATACACACGACTCAGGCCAATCACACAGGTCAACGGGTCAACGGCGGTCGATAGACAAGGGACAGTACTGCTAATAACCGCAAGTATGACCTGTGTTGTGGTCATGTGATCAAGAGCCTTCACGGTCGAGAGACAGTGTTCTATAGAAAGGACAGTAGAGTCCAGGACAGCAAGCAGTAAGGACTGTGTGCTACAAAGCCAGTCCTCGAAAATGTAGCTGTACGAGCCAGAGAGACTTGCAGTGATTAGTTAGGCAGTTCTGTTGTGTAGCAAAGCATTTGAAGTTAGTGTAGCCAATTGTGATTATTGGCTGTTTATGCATTTGTAAATAAACTGCCACTTTAATACTTGAAGCTCTTGTTGTCAAGTTTTTGTGTTAAGTAGTGTTTGCAGAAGGCCTGATTGAGAAGATCGTAACACTATTCAACCCAGACAGACAGATTTGCTATAAACTTTGTTATAAAAGTATCCATGTTACACTCACCAACAATTCTACACGAGATAGAGCCATCATTATGACAATTGTCCAAGAATACAAACTGCAACCACTCATCCGCCTTAGTGTGCTTTAGATTTCTCGTAATGCAACCATTCTCCTCTATCACGCCGTGCTCGTTCTCCCAGGACACTTCAAGTCTGGGGACCTGAAGGTTCTCCACACAGAAGACGACAAGTAACTCTGAGCCGACGTCTGTGCCAAAGCGACACTCGTGGGCATTCAGCTGAGCCCCATTGATTTTGACTCCCAGCAAAGGGAGAGCTAAAATTTAAAAAAAAAAAAAAAAGGGTAAAGAATACATTTTGAACGGCCTCCGTAAGGGGAAAAGCCGCCATTAGGTTTGTGCAAAGTGTCCGTCTGTCACACTCCGATCTCGAAAACTAGAAGAGAAATGAAAAAATATTATTTCACCATGCGATGCGGCTTGCAAAGTTTAGGTGCAGAGGATACTTTTGTTTTCTAAAAGCAAATCGTTTAGTTTATAAAATTAATTATGCAAGCGATTTTTTAAAATAAAAATACAACAATTCTAAAACAATACTTAAATGTAACAAAGAAAGACAATTGCTTTTTTTTTTTCAATTCTAAACGGTTTCGAGCTCGCTCGTCTGACATATGGTACATATCTGGTAGATGTCATGCTGTAATGTGTGATATACCTCTTTTTCAATAATATGCTATTATTTTGTTATTAAGTTAACAGCAATGCCTAGCGTGCTGGATTGATTTTCTCGACGGTCCCGGGTTCATACTCTGCTCGCTGCCACCCCCCGTCTTCCAGCGGGAGGTTTGGACAAGGAAATAAATTATCCTTTACTTTGAAGCAACATCCAAAAACATGTAAAACATTTTACATAAAAAACAACATTTTTTACAACTACAAAAAAATCTTTGAGACATTATAACTTTTGACAATCAAAACAAAATCACGTCTTGAATATTCTTTTTTTTCAGGTGGACTTAATAATGAATGGAGTTTGAAAGGAGGGTGCTGACATTTGTACTCAATAAAAATAATTTCCTAAATTTTTAGAAAAATATATAAAGCTTATGATAAATTTGAATGTCCCATAGAACAATCCGAATATCGTGACTTGTGACGGACATATTATAATTTGAATACCATTATATATATATATTGATACACACCCTATTTTCAAGTCATCGTTAATGCAAATCTTTGTAAAGTCCGATCTGTTAAATGGGGCGTGGAAAAAAAAATCATAATCCGAACTATTAAACATAATAAAGAACTTACAAAGCCTACCTAGCTCTCATGGGGCATCAAACGATGTTAAACCGGCCTGAATATTTAAAATTATAGACAAAGGGGATCTGATCATTTCACTGGGCTCTTCTCAAGAGGCTCTAGTGATATATTAGAATTATGAAACTTCGTGTTGCTGTTGATACTAAAACTAAAAGTTTTTTCAAAAGTTAAATAGATTAATGGGTTTGAATAGGACAGGTCACCTTGACAATGGTAAGATTGTATTTTTGCAAAACGTATATCAACTCACTCTGTCTGTCTGGAAAATCTCGTATGAAGTTAAAATCGTGCACAATTATTTATTGCGCCTGATAGTACATCACTCAATACAATGTTTTTAAACAATTAGTTAATTAACAATTGGTAACTAATAATTAGGACATCTGATTCTGTAGCCTACGGTTAACGAGTGTGTCATGTGGCCAGCACAACGACCAACCGCCTTTACTTTTCCCTAACTAATGTCAGGTACCCATTAGAGCTGGCTAAGCTCAGAGGCACCCAAAAATACTGAAACAAAAAATCCCAGTCTTCACCAGGATTCGAACCCCGAACCCAGGTTCGGAAGTCAATAGCTTAACTGCTCAGCCACCGCGCGAATCAGATGACCTTTACATCATCTGCCCTATAGACCACAAGTTCTGAAAGGGGAACTCTCCTACTTTTTTTTTACTTTAACTAATTATTAAGTTTTGTATCTCGCAAAAAGGGAAAGAAATTATACTTGACTGAAGTTGGTGGTATAAGCTTTATAGGTCGCCGCTCTAATTTGAATAAAACTAAATATAACTATACAATCTTCCCTAGTCATAAGTACCTCACTAGCACTTAGCTCCAAGGAGACGTAAGCCGCAAGTTCGAATTCAGGTAGTTCCCCCTTGTTTTTGTAAATGTTTTAAAAACCAAGTTACGGTAAAATCCACCCAGATATCCCTTTCTTTCTCCCCTTTCCCCATTTTCTTTTCCAACTGGTCGATAGGATCATAGCGTATTGAGAAAGCGAAAAGCGCGAACACGCGCTAAACAAAACAATTGGTAAAAATTTTTATTAATAGCACATATTTTATTATTTTTGTCTAGATTACTAGATCTATTACCAATTTAATTACTTAACTGATCCAAACTAATTGATACTATTACACTTCGTACATGTTTTGTGATTTAATTGAAACTAATTTTTTAGCGGCCCCCGAAAGGGGAAAAGACGCTATTGTGTGAAATGTCTGTCCGTCCGCCCGTACGTCCGTCCGTCCCGTTTAGATCTCGTAAATTAGAAAAGATAGTGAAAATCCGACACCATAATATTTTAGACCATTCAAAGTTCTGATGTAACTGCTACTTTTTTCTTTCCTGACAGCGAAAAATCTAACTTTTTAAAACACTTATGCAAGCAGTTTTTTCTTAAAACACACGACTTTTACAACTATTCACTATTAATAGTAACAACATGGGAGGCTCTTTATTAGGGGAGATTAATATTTACCATATTTTTAACTCATTTGTGCAAATGGTTTTAGATTTTTTTGTAAAAAAAAATTCTTTTAAAAAATGTTTTGCTAAATTAAATAAGTTCTATCATACTAACTACTACAGTTTCACACAAAAATGTTTCCTTTTTTTAAAGAGAAAAAATTTATTTAGTATGCAAATAAGTTGGGCATAATTTAAAACAACAATTAATAAGTAGTTTTTCATATTACCGCGTCAACTGCAGCGCGGAATAGTAACCATATAACACCCAACTAAAGGAAAAAAATATTTTTGTACGGAAATGTTTATATTTTTCTTGAGGATTTGAATACGAGATTGACCCTTTACAAAACAATTAGATATTCATTGTAAGACATCATTTAGGCCAGGTTCACATCTAACTTCACATTCACTTTCACCTATCCTTTGGTCTCTCTCTGGGGCACCACACTAGATCTGTCAACCTTCTTTCTCCAGTCTTCTCTGCCATTTGTCTATGATAGAATTTCATTCTGATGTTCTTTCTGAAAATATTGAAACCTCAAGTGTGTTTCCACACAAACTGTCTTAGTAACCTTTTTTTTTTATTACTATTTTTGTGTAAGCACTCACGGTGGACTCGTATTACTGAAGAAATATAATCCCATGGAGCATCTTTCGTTCTGTGCTCGATAATGAGCCGGCAGTTATTCCAGTCCGGAGTAACATGAACATTTATGTTAAACGTATACATAATCTTCGAAGGATCAGGATCTCCGGTTTTTCTCGTTTCTTTCTTTAACACACAGGTCACCGAGGACGGCACAAGAAAGTCAAGGACACAGACCTGTCAAATAGAACATATGCAACATACAACTGCATATTTTTTTTTATAACGCGCCAGTCTTCAAAATGAAAAGGTAGATTTGGTAAACTTTAAAAAAAATATCTTTTAACTCCTTCTCTCCTAACTGACGATACCGGCGTTGATTTCACCAGAATGTGGTAAATCATTACGGAGAGAAATAGTTAAGTGGTTTATATCAGAACGCTATATCAGCCCTCGGCACCAAAAATCAGACTAATGCGCTCCTTGGTTATGGCCACATTCTTATAGTAGTGCGAGTCTTGGATGCTGACTGAAGAGCTCGAGAGAAGGATCCTAGCAATGGAATTGAGATGCTACAGAAGAATTCTAGGTATCACATTTAAAGACCGCATCACAAACCAAGGGATTAGAGACAGGGTTACTGCTGCGATTGGACCCCACGATGACCTGCTTACTATCGTAAAAAACGAAAGCTAAAAATCTATACCCATATTGCAAGGTCTTCGGGGCTTGCAAAAACATTCCTACAAGGAACAATACCAGGCGACAGATGATTAGAAAACGATGGGAAGACAGCATCAAATAAAGGACGGGCCTGTAATTATAAAAGGTTTTATGTAAGGCAAAATATCTCTCACATCTCTCTCTTGGATATCTCTCACAGCTCTCTCTTGGATATCTCTCACATCTCTCTCTTAGATATCTCTCACATCTCTCTTAGATTACTCTCACATCTCTCTCTTAGATATCTCTCACATCTCTCTCTTGGATATCTCTCACATCTCTCTCTTAGATATCTCTCACATCTCTCTCTTGGATATCTCTCACATCTCTCTCTTAGATATCTCTCACATCTCTCTCTTAGATTACTCTCACATCTCTCTCTTAGATATCTCTCACATCTCTCTCTTGGATAACTCTCACATCTCTCTCTTAGATATCTCTCACATCTCTCTCTTAGATATCTCTCACATCTCTCTCTTAGATTACTCTCACATCTCTCTCTTAGATATCTCTCACATCTCTCTCTTGGATAACTCTCACATCTCTCTCTTAGATATCTCTCACATCTCTCTCTTGGATATCTCTCACATCTCTCTCTAAGACATCTCTCCCATCTCTCTCTAAGACATCTCTCCCATCTCTCTAAGACATCTCTCACATCTCTCTAAGACATCTCTCAAATCTCTCTCTAAGACATCTCTCACATCTCTCTCTTGGATATCTCTCCCATCTCTCTCTAAGACATCTCTCACATCTCTCTCTTGGATATCTCTCCCATCTCTCTCTAAGACATCTCTCACATCTCTCTAAGACATCTCTCCCACCTCTCTCTAAGACATCTCTCCCACCTCTCTAAGACATCTCTCCCATCTCTCTCTAAGACATCTCTCCCATCTCTCTCTAAGACACCTCTCTCTAAGACATCTCTCCCACCTCTCTCTAAGACATCTCTCTCATCTCTCTAAGACATCTCTCCCATCTCTCTCTAAGACACCTCTCTCTAAGACATCTCTCCCATGGGTACTACACTTCTGAACTAACGACCACGTGAACAAACAAAAAAGATCACTGTGGGTAATGCTTGGAGGCCGAGTGGTAAAGCGCTTGGCTTACGAACCGGGGGTTCCAGGTTCAAATCCAGGTGAAGACTGGAATTTTTAAATTCGGGATCTTTCAGGTGTAAGGTAGGGAAAAGTAAAGACGGTTGGTCGTTGCGCTGGCCACATGACATCCTCGTTAACCGTGGACCACAGCAACACATTGACATTTATATCATCTGCCCCATAGATTGCAAGGTCTGAAAGGGGGGACTTTTTTTCCTCAACTTTACTTGGTAATGCTTACTTACCAATTGTTTACTATCATCCGTCTCAGACTTGACATAGACCGATAACGGGGGGATCTCCATCTCACTCATCATGAGGTAGATATGCCCATTCACTGTTATCACATCCTGGCCTGGTATATAGCCGTCACTATAGCAAAACTCTGTCACTTCTTGAGTGGAAGAGCCTCTACTCATATTGGGGAATAGGAAAGCTGAGATTGTTTAAATAAAATATATGTATTATTGCAGACATCGCTCATTGTAGGATTGCTATTATCCGATTCCTGATTAGAATATCGGTATGTAAAAGGGTGATAATTATCTTATAATCATCTAATTGACATTAGACATCCAATAGACAACGTTGCGCTATTGCAGAATTACAGGTATTGTTTCTATGGTAAAGATTTACCCACGTTCTCAAAAAGCACACCAGTTTATTACCCAGTAATACGCCATCATGTTATTGTAGATTATATCTTTATAATGAAATAACTAATAAAAATGGATCTGTATAACATTAGCGAAAACACAGATAACTTTACGGCTGGGAAAAGGGGGCGGGGGGGGGATGTCGCCAACATAGTGAAAACTTGTAAAAAGGGGGTCGCGGAACTAAGAAGGTTGAGAATCTCTGCCATATATGCTCTATATTCCACTTAGTAAGGCAAGACGCTGCTATCTAATATTTTGATGATATTTCGTGCAATCTTGGCAGCTCCTCCATCGCCTATTCTAATGCCTCACAGATGTAGTTTAAAGTGTTGGGTAGTGGTTGAGTAATAAAGCGCATGGCTTTCGAACCTAGGGGTCTCGGATTCATATCTTGGTGACGATTTTTGATTTTGAGCTTTTTGGGGATGTAAGGATGCCAATAAGCCCATCAAAGTCTAATGGGTGGCTGACATAAGTTGTAGGAAAGTAATGGCGATTGGTCGTTGTGCTGGCCACATGACACTCTTATTAGTTGAGTACTGCTCTTGAACTAGTAAAGTCATAAAAAAATATTACTGTGACGCTATTCATGTAGGTGCTTTAAAACTAACTCTTGTAGATGGAGCGACACCTGAAGATTCTTAGCTCATTTTCAATGAGGCTCAAGGTCTAATCTTGACTTTAGCTGAGTTGAGTTTATTGAGCTTCTAAATGCAACAAGAAAACCTTTTTTTTTAGATATCTCTCCCTTACCGGCCAACAAAAGAGATTGGACCATAGATAACCGAGCAAGAAAGATGCAAGAAAGATGGAAGAAAAATGCAAGAAAGATGAACTATGGCAAAGCCACGCGAAATATTTTTTTTTTCAAGAAATGACATTCCATCTAATAAATAAATAATTGACAGTTGTCAAGAGCGGGGGTGTGTTAGATGTGAGACTGTGTGTGTGTGTGTTTGTTTATTATATTAGTTGTAAGGGTGAACTGCCTTAGCACGGGATTTTCAAGCGGGGACAAAAACGTTTCCTGTGGTCAGTCTACAGTTGGAGAGCTGACTTGGTCTGAGTAGGGTGTTGGTGATTGTGGTCTGTTGTATCAAGAGATATTATTACCGCATTGTGTGAACGGACTATTTGGGGGGTAGGGGGATCAGCTTTGGAGAATCGTACCCTTAGCATATCGAACTATTTGTCTATAGCAAGAACTAACCAATGTTCGTTACAACAGTGATATATATTTTTTTTAACATGGCGCTATGCATTCATCCCAGTTGGGCTACAGCCCAAGTACTAGGACACTGGCCTGCTTCGGCACACGATTCCGTTCAGATCTCTCTAGAGCTTGTCGTCTCCAAGTTCCAACTCTAAAAACATGTCACTGCAGTCCGCAGGCCATGGGTTCTTAACTTCACCAGTAAGTTATACCAGGGAGCATGGAGCGTACCTGCAGTCTGACGTAGGAGCCAATACCCTAAGATGAATGCTATTAATAGCTTTTTGGTGCGCATGACCCACGGTATGTGTTCAGAGTCCAGCCCCTGAGAAAGACAATGAACAATAGATCAGATTTTTTTATTTGACTGCTTCTTCAGCAATTACTCATCATTGACACTATTTCCTACTAGGGCATTGAAATGTCTACACAGTCATCTGTTATTCATTGTATATATTTATATAACAATGAATCCGTAGCACTATACTTAGGACTAGTCGTTTTGGTGAATATTAGAGCAAGTGTGTCTGTGCCGTAGTGTGTTGAGTTCACCATTAAATGTAGGTCATGGTGTAGTTAAATGGGTCAGCGTGTGTGTGTGTGGGGGGGGGGGGAGGGCTTGAGGGTTATAAAGAGATCTGAGGTAGAGAACTAATGGTACAGACGTTTATACAGGGAACAGTACCAGGGTGACGTAACAGGAAACAGTAACAGGGAACATTAACATGTAACGTTACCAGATAACAATACCAGGGACCAGTACCAGTAAATAGTACCAGGGAACAGTACCAGATAATAGTACCAGGGAAGAGTACCAGATAATAGTACCATTGAAAAGTACCAGGAACAGTAACAGGGAACAATACCAGGGAACTGTACCAAGGAACAGTACCAGGGAACAGTACCAGGGAACAGTACCAGGGAACAATACTAGGGAACAGTACCAGGGAAAGGATATATATATATATCACAGAACAATGAAAAGACAGCATCAAGACTGTCCAATAGACTAAGGAGCAGGAAAAGAGTGAGGTATGAACTTGAAGTTACATGCTGGCTGCCTGGTCGCATATTGGACAAATCGGACTGTCCCATTGGTGAGACAATAGGGCAATAGGCGCGTACTTTTAAACGGTGGAAGGAGAACTACGACACACGGTGCCGCCATTGCGTCGAGGACGACGAAACAGTAAATGTCCCGTTTTGCATGAGGGACGATAGCGACAAGGAAATGAGAGAGAGTTAACTGGTCCATGTGTGACATTAGGGCTGTCCTTGTACGGGGACAAGGCGACCTTACAACTCACTGCCTGCTTCCTCTTCCCTTCTCTAAGGGGGTAACTCTCAGCATGGTTTGTTACTAATGGGGTTTCTAATTCGGCTGCCTGGTCTACTGGTATACGCTAAGGATTTTTTGTCTGATGGCCCTGAACACTATATAATGCTCACTGTCACCCTCTACTGCAGGGGTTCTCAACCTGTAAGGAATTGTAAAAAGGGGTCCCGAGCTAAAAAGGTTAAGAACCGCTGCTCTACTGTCTTATCTTGTTATCTTTTATATTACAGACTTTACTTCAAGAAAGAAGATAATTATGTCCTAAGCATTTCATGTGTAAATTTAGTCCAGCATGTTAATAAGTGACTTAAACTCTGCTTAGTCTTTACTTTTCATGGCTGATTCAGGCAACCCATTCCATTCTCTAATGGCAATAGGAAAGAAGGAGCGCTTGTACGACTCTGTCCTAGCGTATGGAATAATAAATGTACCTGTATCTTTTGTCCTGCAGGAGGTTTGGAGTAGGATGCAATATTAAAACAAATATTAAATCTAGATCTAATCTAGTTCTACTGCTTCAAGTTCTAGTTCAAGACCTAAGTATTTAATTTTCTTATTTTGTTGTATTATATTTCTTCTTTCATGTTTATTACCTCTTCAATAAGTTTCAACCCCTTCTCTACCTTTCGTCAACACAATGAGATTATATTCACATAGCGCATCTATGTTTAAATCACTTTGATAAGAAAAATTCTGTATTTTCAAGTAGAAACACTTATCATAAATAAAAATTGTTTTTTCCCCCACAAAAAAAAAAAGCTTTTTCCGTTCATCTATAAATGCTCATTGTTAAATATATTGAAATGCGAATATCTTCGAAAATTCTCCGATGCTGGTTTCTGTATCCAATTAAATACAATAGACTACGCATATTTTTAGACTTAAATTCTTCTAAGTTATTGGTTTCATGGCTGACTCAGAGGCAACCCATTTCATGCTCTAAGTCTAATTACTAATAATAACTAGGGAAGAAGGAGCATTTGTACAGATTTGTCCTAGCATATGGCATAAGGAATGTGTCTTTATCTTTGTGTCTTCTGATTATTTTATTAAATTTTGTTTTTGTATTCGAAGATTATGGTTCTTTTTTTTTCTGCATAATTGTTACTTTACTTGAGTCTTCTCTCCTGAAGACTTTTTAAATTTAGTGATTTTACTAAAGGTGTTACTCTAGTCAAATGTATATATTCGTTTCATATGAATCTCACTGCTCTATTTTGTGTCTGCTCCAGTTTCTTAATGTTTTATAGAGTTAAGAGGTCCCGAACAGAGAATGCATAGCTTATTATTGTCCAAAAACAAGGTAAATAGCATTTTAGTTTTATGCTTTTGTTTGATTTGTAAAAATTTCTTGTAATAAAGGGACGCAATAATTAGAATTGAAAAGTTCGAACATTTATAAAGGAAAAATATATCGCTGACTAATTTCCTTATAGATATTAAAGTCAATAACTAATATATTATAATTTTTTCTGTGGCACTGCCATGGTCAAGTTTCGTTAATAAGAGAAACACAATTTAATGTTCTCCCTTTATCAGTTTTCAACGAGGAATTTTCTGGTGATTTGGCAGGTGTGCAGCAGTACTGCCCTCTAACATGCAACGAAAGTCTTCCAATGAATGTTAAGGGCCTTGAATAATAATATAAATATGTCTGTGTGTGTGTTTGGGCATGTAAATAAGTTAGCATGCTTGTAACTGTTTACAGTAGAAAAAACAGACAAACAAGTATTTATATTTTTAAAAATAATTTCCAGTTATATTCGTTTTCAGTGTCATGTATTATTATTATATTTTCTTGTTGCACAATAAATGTTTTAAATAATATACCTTTACATAGGCCTTTAAATTATACTTTTTATTATATTCATACAATTACTAAAGAAAAGTATGATGCAATTTTACAAAAAATGATAAAATTAACCACTTATGCTCTATGTTGAAGATTTACTATGTAGCAATTATACATAAAACACTGAACCATAATTAAAAACAAAATTTAATAATATACTCAGAAAGACACAAAGATAAAGGTATAATCCAGTCACATACGCTAGGACAAATTTATACAAATACTCCTTCTTCCCTAGTGCTATTAGAGCATGGAATGGGTTGCCTGAGCTAGCCAGGAAAACCAGTGACTTGGCAGAATTTAAGTCATTGGTTAATATGCATGACTGCATGCATGACGCGTAGGACTTAATCATCTTCTTTTTGAAGTAACGTCTACAAAGTCAAAATTATAAATGTTTTCAAGTACAAAATGGTTTCACCCATGTCGTAGAACGTATAAGGTAACATTAATCAGTAAAAAAAGAATTTTTAAAAGATGTATTTCAAAATGTACACAATAGACGGTTAGACGGCTCTGAAGGTCAGTTCCCACCCCCTCGGGTGATATTATTATTAAAATCTACAGCTAATAAGAATTATTATTAGAGCGAGATTTTTCCCGCCAAAGCAAGAAGTGGAGAAAAGATGAATATTTTAGCTGAACGGAAGTTCTTCATTGTAAACGCAATAGAGAAACATTTCTTTAGGATTTCTTCATTATTCAATTTTAATCACATCATAAAACAGATGAAATTGAAGGAGTTGTATTCATAATATTGGTACAAAATTACTTAAAAAACAACAAAGAAAAAGTAAATTAAGTTCTTTATTAGATCCACAGCCAAATTGTCCAGATTTCTTGATAGAAGTTTAGAGATCTAGATCGAGATCTAACTTCACTATCTCTTGCAGGTTCATTATCAGTGTATAAAGTGTATGGTGTAGATTTAGATCTAGATCCAACTAGTGGCATTCTCATCAGGTAAAGCAGGCGTTTGTTTAGCTTTTTTCAATCTCTTCAACAGGTGTTATGAACCTTGATTCTGACACTTCTGAGACTAAAATCTTGCTATCGTCTGCTGAAACGAAAATGATCTAAACATGCGCTACTTTGAAATGCAATCAGCGGGAGGCTTGGTCAGTTGTTTAGGGAAAGAAATAATCATCAATACAAGAGTTTGACTGGTTGAATAAAAAGGGAGAGCATTCAAGTTTAAAATCAAATAGGAGTAGAGAAGTTATCCCTCTTGTTCCACCCAAACAGGTTAATTCAGTCTAATTCAGACTCAAACGTCTTCCTTGCATGTTTATAATGCAAAGTTTCATATTAAACTACCTTGACCTTTAGGTAGGTTAGGGAAGCATTGTTTTGTTGCTATTGTTAGGGCTGAGAAGAGTACTTTTTAGATTTGAAAGAAAAAATAATACATCTAGTCACACAAAATCTTAGTATTTTTTTGATGGTCCATTGCATCAGTGGATTAAAGATTTTCTGATAAGGAGAGAACAAACTGTAATAATAAATGGCTCTAAATCAACACCAATAACAGTAAACTCAGGCGTACCTCAAGGAACAGTCTTAGGTCCACTACTATTTTTAATTTACATAAACGATTTACCAAATTGCATTAGTTCAGGAACAGATTAGATTAGTCAGATTATTCGCAGATGATTGCATTGGGGTGTATGGGGTATCTAGGAGGGGTAGCACCTCTAGTGGACAGGCAGTCGTACCTTCTTTTTGAGGGTAGCTTGGCTCACTCTTAATCCCCACTCGGTACCCAACTCTCACCTGTGGCTCCCAGAAGCTGTAGCATGTGCAGCGGCCACACCCCGGAAACGGCTTTGACTGGCCGGCTAAACCAGGTATAGGGTATCTGACGAGGGTATCTGACGTGTCCATAATATATAGAACAATAAAAACAACACAAGATACAGAAATTTTACAAAGAGAATTAGATGAATTACAGAAATGGGAATCAAATTGGAGCATGTCTTTCCACCCAGAAAAATGTCAGTTATTAAGAGTAACAAAAAGCTAAAACAAATTAATTCCACTTATCTTATTCATGGTAAACCAGTAACACTGACTAAAAAACGCAAAATACCTAGGTGTTATAATAAATGAAAAACTGTCATTGAATCCACATATTGATGAAACTATAAAAAAAAATCCAACAAAAGCATTAGGATTTATTAAAAGAAATTTCTATAAATCAAGTAAGAACATAAAACTAAAATGTTATTTAACCTTGGTTAAGCCAATGATAGAATATGCATCCTCTGCTTGGGATCCCTCAACTCAAGAAAACATTAAAAAACTGGAACAGGGTCACAAGATTTATAAAAGGGCTACGGATCATCTCGAACCTTAAGTGGACATCCAAAGCGATGTGTGGATGAAAGTGAATCCTATGATTGTTTTCCTCTCGGCAGTGGAACACTTGCAATGAAAAGATCTTCTGGGGAAAGGAGTGTAGAGATACTTGGAGGCGTTATCTTCCCCTTGTCCTGTGTTCGTGTCAGGCGAACTCGGAGGCTCTATGATTCGTTTTACTTTAAACGTTTTTAATTTACTCTTTTCTATAATACAAAAAATAGAGTAAATAGAAGCGCGGTGGCTGGGTGGTAAATCACTTGGCATCCGAACCTAGGGGTCCCGGATTCGACTCCTGGTGAAGACTGATTTTTTTTTTAAATTTCTGGATTTTTAAGCCCCCTCTGAGTCTACCTACCTATTATGGGTACTTCACATAAGCTGGGGAAAGTAAAGGCAGTTTTTCGTCGTGCTGACCACATGGCACCCTCTTTAACCGTAGGCCGCCACAGAAACAGATTTACATCCCCATAGATCGCAAGGTTGAAAGGGGAAGTCTACGTATTAGTTTTACTAGAGTAGCCATTGTATATAGGTATGACTCATTATGCATGCTTCATTAAGTTGTATAGACAAAAGAGCCATTGGGGAACTCTAGTTATTCTCTTTACTAGAGTAGCCATTGTATATATGTATGACTCATTATGCATGCTTCATTAAGCTGTATAGACAAAATAGCCATTGGGGAACTCTAGTTATTCTCTTTACTAGAGTAGCCATTGTATATATGTATGACTCATTATCAATGCTTCATTAAGTTGTATAGACAAAATAGCCATTGGGGAACTCTAGTTATTCTCTTTACTAGAGTAGCCATTGTATATAGGTATGACTCATTATGCATGCTTCATTAAGCTGTATAGACAAAATAGCCATTGGGGAACTCTAGTTATTCTCTTTACTAGAGTAGCCATTGTATATAGGTATGACTCATTATGCATGCTTCATTAAGTTGTATAGACAAAATAGCCATTTACAGAATAAAGAAAGACATTACTTTAATAATGTATTGATACAAGAATCAATGTTTTAAAGTTTCTCCTCCTCTAGCGGCAGACTACGTCCAACCACTGAGTGCCGACTGTGCTATGAACACTTACGTTGCTTTAAGTTTCGTGGCATTATACTCACCTACAGAAGCAAGTAAATTGACAAATTTTTAAAAATAATATTATTATATTTTAAAGTTTAAAATGAGGGTATTGTCTTTTTAAAACCTGTATTTTTCTTGTTTTAATTCGGGACTCAAACAGAGTTGTGTTTGCTGAAAGTCTAAAGCATCCTACCTTTACCACCTACCTGTTATACCAACAGAGCGAATGGAAAATAAAAGTAATGAACTTTGAACTTTGCATCATCTTCAAATATAAAACTCCAATGCGGAATCAATGCAGAAGTTCTATACAATACGCAACTACTTTTTTTTTTTTCGTACGGAAATAGGACAGACGCCATTCCCTCATAGCATTGTTTCGCCTCTACAAGTTTATTTTACTTGACTGTAAAAGCTATCATTACAGTACCTCTATTCAATTGGTTACTTCTTGGAAACTTCAAAAACCTAGGTGGGTGGAAACTTCTGGGTGGGTTAACGCATTTCTTGAAAACGGCTCTAACGATTTTCCCAGAAATTTGACAGTTGTTGCATATCGCTGAAAAAAAAATTACTAGCTCGTTGGTCACACTCGGAAAACTCTAGTTTGATCGTTATAATTGTTCAAAGTAAAAGAGAAATAAATTTAAATTTGGCTGCGGGACAAAAACATTTTTATGAAACAAATCTCTACGTTTTCTGGTATTTGAGGAATACATTATTTAACTCTTTCTCTCCGTAATTATTTATCACATTCTGGTGCAATCAACGCTGGTATAGTCAGGAGAGAAAGAGTTAAGAGTTTAATAAACTCGTCTTCTGGAGCACATGTTTCACACGGTCTACTAACTAATAAATCTTGTCTTCGAGTCCGAAGATTAGTGAGGAATGCAGTATTTCCCGTTGCTGCGCATTCCCAGCTGTGACCTACATATTTTGCCACATCAAGGGCAAGCATAACTATTGCCCCAGATGGTCAATTAAATATTTTTTTTAGCCGTCTGCGTCTGTCTTCGGCAGCGGATTATCTTTTGGTCTCCAATGTCTATCTGCCTTCGTGAGTGACCTCCAGCTGTCTCGTTCTGAGGCCGCATGCGACCAGGTGCTCTCTTCTATGTCAGCTAAGGCTAGTTGGCGCCTAAGCTGGTCTTTGACGCGTTTACGTGGGGGCGCCTCTGTCTACTAAGTCTTGATCTAAAGGCCTATCATTAGAATCTTACAAAGTTTAGTACATTTAATCATTCGCTTAACCTGGAGTCTTTCTCAGGGGAAAGGGAGGGATGAAGTGGGGTAAAAATGTTCTGACTTAGAGAAAAGTAACCGCTCTTTGAGTTGGAGCTGTCTTTTTTTTTTTTTTAATTTTTATTATGTATTTTTATTTTAAAAAATTGTTTTTTTTTTTCCTGAAACATTTTTTGTGTCGCGAGGTGAGGCGCCATAATGGGTTTCTACTACCCAATTATAAGAGAGTACTGATTAGGTGTATGATGTAGAAAGGTGTGCTAGTTAGTGATGTCAAATATAGCCCACTTACCACAAAAGCATTGAGCCACAGATAAGGGTTATCACATCTCGAGAAGTGGACTTGGGATCCACTGAAACCTCACCTTGAAGTTCATAAATGTTCAGGTCGACCAGTGGTTCCCAAACTTTTGCCTTAACGGAGCACTTCGCACATTCTGTTTATTAAGTGGAACACTTTGCTTATTTTTTTTCAGAGAGTTTCATTTAAGTTGTGGCCTACTAGTTAATTTTCCCAGTAGTTCGTGGAACACAGCACTGATATAGACTGAGGGGCATAGCTAGGAATTTTCCATCATTTGGGGGCCCGGGGCTTGACCTCTTTGGGGGCCCCTGCATTTTGCGTAATATTTAATATTTAATGTAAAAAAAACACTCATTTGGGGCTTCCCTCAAGTGGGGGCCTGGGGGATTTTCAAAATCTCCACCCTCCTCCCACCACCTTAGCTACGCCACTGTATGGTCTATTGCTCTAACCTTTTAATTCTTCCTCAGTATTCCAGTTAGGTAATTTAAGCCGTGTCTCGGACATTGAAACGAGAGGTACCAAGTGTTACGTGGATGGCTTCCAACCGTGGCATGAGAATTTGATTGTATCATTACACGTCGACATCTTGGATGATCCAGCGCGTATGCCGCCCCTGATCATCTATCGCATGTCAAAAACTGGCAAAGGAAAGACATTGGTAGGTAGCTTACAAATCTGGGGCTCTTAAGTTTACTTACAGATGTATGTCACCGTCACCTCCCCTTTGTCTTTTAGACTTTTGAACCGCTGGAGCACCACACATATCTGTCGTCCGTCTACATTCCTATTTGGCTTTTGCCAGGATTAATATCTTTGACAGGCCCGCCCATGCCTTGATCACCCCACTAGCTTCTTCTGGTGATTTTCCTCAGAAATACTGCCCTCAATGTCGTCTGATATTAATGGAGTCTACTTAAACTCTCCCGCGTCGTAGGCTCGTAGGGCCGCTATCTCTCTGAAGACATCGGTCACAAGTTCTTTCCCTTGTTTGATACCGACGAAATAATTAATTACCTATAGTAAATTAACTAATTGGTTATTTTTTTTTTATATTGACTGTTGCTTTGTGCATGCTTTCAACTTGATCGGAGAATGGGTGTGGGAGAAATAACGTGTGAGAGACTGCGGGTGTGAGTGCTGAGCTTATATCAACAGAGTGAGTTGATATATGTAAATACGTTTTTTTGGTGAAGTCACATTGTCATAAAGTTTTCTAATGTGTCATTTTTCCTTTCAATATGTAGATCTGTTTCTTGGAGTTTAAGAGCAAGCAGGCAGGTCGATGTAAGTGGTGGAGCGATCAAAAGGACAGGTTTGATTTGTTGACAGAGATGTTAATCACTTCTGAATGGAGCAACACCAGACTAATTATCCAACACAAGTTCAAGGACGCTCCTTGGGAATACATTTCTGAAAATATTATCGTTCACCGTAAGTCCCCCAGGCACAGGTCTCAGGGAAATTATTTTTGGGATCTCGTACGATTTCTTTTTGGGTCTCTTAGGCATTTATTTCTAGATATCCTGGGCATTACTTTATGGGTGTCTTGGGCATTACTATCTGGATATCGTGGGCATTACTTTATGTGTGTCTTGGGCATTACTACCTGCATCTCGTGTCATTACTTTCTGGGTGTCTTGGGCATTACTATCTGCATCTCGTGTCATTACTTTCTTGGTGTCTTGGGCATTACTATCTGCATCTCGTGTCATTACTTTCTGGGTGTCTTGGGCATTACTATCTGCATCTCGTGTCATTACTTTCTGGGTGTCTTGGGCATTACTATCTGCATCTCGTGTCATTACTTTCTGGGTGTCTTGGGCATTTCTGTCTCGTGTCATTACTTTCTGGGTGTCTTGGGCATTTCTGTCTCGGGTCATTAGTTTCTGGGTCTTGTGAGCATTACTTACTGGGTTTCGTCCTTATAATAATGTTTACTTCTTCTAGTAATTAATTGAGGGAGAAAACTATCATAGAAAATTCCGGATTATTTACAAGGTTTGATAATAAACCTCATAAGTGAATGACGTCATAATAAGTCTTTTGTTTCCTCCATGATGTCACAAATCCAAGTAGATTAATTCCATCTCCTCTTACCGTGTTTCTGGCAGACCACAATGCACAGTGAGAGGTGTAGTAGCTAAGAGGTAAAGCGCTTGGCTACCGAACCGGGGTCCGGGGTTCGAATTCTGGTGAAGACTGTAATTTCAAATTTCGGGCCCAGCTCTAATTGGTACCTGATATTAGTTGGGGAAAAGGCGGTTGGTCGTTGTGCTGGCCTCATGACACATTCGTTAACCGTAGGCCACGGAAACAGATGGCCTTAACATCATCTACCCTTTTGACCACACGGTCTGAAAAGGGGTCTGAAAGGGGTACTTTACTTTTTTTTTACAATACACAGTTGTTGTAAAGCTTCTGCCTTTTTTCAAACTAGGGGTACACCTGAGGGCACTATTCGATATCCGGCCGGATATCTACATGTCTTGTAAATATATCATGTTACTGAACATTTAGCAAAACTGC
The DNA here is from genome assembly GCA_030265305.1 of Biomphalaria pfeifferi. Lineage (NCBI taxonomy): Eukaryota > Metazoa > Mollusca > Gastropoda > Planorbidae > Biomphalaria > Biomphalaria pfeifferi. Next base: position 6,735,001 of record JASAOG010000011.1, read on the forward strand.
TAAATATATCATACCTATATTCCTATATTCTTTGTCTCTATCTTTCTTTTGGTTTCTTTCTCTCTCTCTCTCTTTGTTTCTTTCTCTCTCTCTCTCTTTGTTTCTCTCTCTCTCTCTTTGTTTCTTTCTCTCTCTCTCTTTTTTTTTCTCTCTCTCTCTTTGTTTCAAACTAGGGGTACACCGGAGGGCACTATTCGATATCCGGCCGGAGCCGGATATCTACATGTCTTGTAAATAGATCATGTTACTGTACATTTAGCAAAACTGCTTAATATTATACCTATATTCCTATATTCTTTGTCTCTATCTCTCTTTTGGTTTCTCTCTCTCTCTCTCTCTTTGTTTCTCTCTCTCTTTGTTTTTCTCTCTCTTTGTTTTTTTCTCTCTTTTTCTCTCTCTCTTTTCGTTTCTCTCTCTCTCTCTTTGTTTCTCTCGCTCTCTTGGTTTCTCTCGCTCTCTCTCTCTTTATCTCTCTCTCTGTTTGTTTCTCTCTCTCTCTCTCTCTGTTTCTCTCTCTCTTTGTTTCAGACCCCCCAGAAATCTCGGTTCGAATAAATGGAATATCCTTTGAACACAAGAATTGTTTCTTTGGTATGATCATGCATTCAAAATTTTTGGTGGATTTCTGCGTCAATAATCTGAAGTCCCCAAGGCTGGAGATCTCCTGGCTTGGAGAGACAAAAAAACATATCTATGGCGATTGCATTTCTGAATCATTTGTTCATACCAAAGCCGATGAGCAGATCGAGTTTGAATTTATGGACTCTTGTCAAAATATAGGCTCGTTTACCTGCAAACTCGTAGGTAAGTCAACCTGTGTCTTCTCCAACTCTTCTTCATATGTGGTGGCCAAGTAGTGCAGCGCTTCGTTTCCTAACCGTTGGTTCTCTGCTTAAACCCCTGTATAATTTGAGTTTTGTAATTTTTAAAATCTTTACCCTGAGTACCGAAATACTTAACATTTGTTAGAGGGCGAAAGTGTGGTTTGTCTCTGTACTGGCCTCATGATAAATGCCGTTTTAAATCGTGTGTAGAAACACAAGGTCCTGAGTCTTGCAAAGACCTTCCTTTAGGGAACAGTACCAGGAAGAAGAAGAAGAAGAAGAAAGAGGCAGCAGTGGGAAGACATTATCAAGAATGGACAGGCCTATCATTAAATGAAATTTGATCTAAGGCAAAGGACAGAAAGGAATGAAGAAAGACGGTTGACAAATCTTGTGTGGTGCCCCAACGGTTCAATAAACTTAGTCACTATGAGATAGCTGAAGGCGAAAGTTGTCTGCGGCATAAAAGAAATACATAATTCTGTGATTCTTATCTTAGTGTCCTCAACATCTGACCGTCTGACCATTGAGCTGAACTCATGTTTCTGTACATGGTTACTGCATTGATCCAAATTAGAAATTCTGATTCTTTTTTTTCGGCACATTTTTTTTACAAAGCTTATATCGATTAACTTTTCTGTCTGTCTGTCTGTCTGGTAAAAAGTTGGAAACATTTCTTTCTCCCATTTCCCATTCTCGGATCAAGTTAAAACTTTGCACAATTATTCATTGAGCCTTATAAGACATGAATCAATAAAAAAAAATTAAACAATTAGTTGATTAATTGTTGATGATTAATTATTTTGTTTGATTTAGAACTAAGGCGAATAAATACTTTTTAATGAGAAATGTGGGTATATGTATATATGCATATGGAACCCAAAGATTCGCAGACAGCACAAGAAAGCCTCCCTTTGAAATTGGTGTACCACTTCCTGTAGGGACTACGGTCCTTGTCCTTAAGTTCACGTGGTCAAACTCTAGAGAAGGGAATGGGCTGCCTGAATCAGCCAGGAAAACCAATGACTTACCAGAGTTTAAGTTATTGATTAAGCATGACATGGAGGCCAATACGAGGAAAGCGCAAACAGGGACGTCCTCGTATTACTTGGCGACACACCTTAATGGAGGACCTCAGAACTGTGGACACCAGGTGGGAGGAGGCTTCAGAAATTGCCAATGACAGATCTCTATGGAGACAGCTTGCTGCCCAATGAGCCGAACAGCGCGGGAGCCGGCGGGAAGACATAAGTCTAAGTAAGTAAGCATGACTAGATTGACACATGAATTCTTTCCCTTGGATAAATTTAAGTTTTTTGAGATTGAAGTTTTTTTTTTCCAAATCGGATAAAAAGTTTGTAGATGCAATTTCTCTCACACTTAAAAAATGTAATGTATTTGTACCTATCAAAACATAAATCAATAAAAAAACAACAACTGACCAATTAGTCAATTAATAAATGATAATTATTTTGTTTGATATCGAATAATGGAACTTTGATAATTTCACATTTTTAGGTGATACAGTTGCAGGTACCTTGTTTATATTAGATTGTTTTCTCTGTTTTGCTTGTTTGAATGTACAGATCCTGAGTCTATAACTCAGCTTGTCACTACGGACCAGCCTAATGAAACGCCCAATGACGTCTTATTGTGGTTTAAAGTATCATTAGTGTTCTCTGGCCTCTTTCTTTTAGCAGGTAAAAGATCAAAGTTTTTTTTTTTCTTATGATTAAACTCTATGTAAAACTAAAAGTAAAAACTTCCCCTTTCAGACCAAACCGTCTATAGGGCAGATGATGTTAAGTCATCAATTTTTTGGCCAACGGTTAACGAGCAGGGTGTCATGTGGCCAGCACAACGACCAACCGACTTTACTTTACCCAACCAAAGTCATGTACCCATAAGATGGGTGGAATCAGGGGCGCCTTAAATATTCTGAAATTCAAAATCCCAATTTATAACCGAGATTGGAACCCAGGACCCCCAGATTCGGAAGCCAAGCGTGCCACATAAAACTACTATAGTATATAGTTCGCCCATCGTGGTTTTCTTGATGACCACTTTTGTCCTCCAGGGGCTGAGGTATTTGGTGGGGAATGACTGAGTGACTTGCACTGAAGATTTTGATATAAGTAAGGAGGATTTGCGTAACACATCGACCTCACTCTCTCGCCCAAAAGCCCGTCCGTTTCCAGAAGTAAGATTTGGTCAAGACATCCGGGGACGAGTTTGGGTGCAGTGGATGACCAGAGACATTCTGCGTGTCATGTCCTGCTCTAGATTGCTCCACGGCACTGTGCTGGTACTTGCCTTTCTGTCCAATTTGTCTAGTTTTGTGACGTTACGCACAGGCCGCCAAGTCCAGACTTCACATGCTAGGTTTGACAGAACCTCAGTGTACTGAGTGTCACGGACACGTCAGATACCCTCTACCTGGTTTAGCCGGCCAGTCAAAGCCGTTTCCGGGGTGTGGCCGCTGCACATGCTACAGCTTCTGGTAGCCACAGGTGAGAGTAGGGTCCCGAGTGGGGACCAACAGTACGCCAAACTACCCTTAGTAGAGGGTACGATTGCCTTGTCAACTTGAGGCGCTACCCCTCCTAGATACCCCATACACCCCATGTAAAACTAAAGTAGAGTGGTGGCTGACTTCCTACTGTCTACTTTACCGAAAATTCCATTGTTTTTTATCAATAGGCATTTCATTTTAGGGATTGAAGGTATGCATTTAGCTTGAGGATTGAGGAATTTAAACTTACAGGCTGAAGATTGACATTAATAATTTGGATTAAACTTTTTTTTTTAGGGCATGCGAGTTAAAACACAGCGCACTTCCGTAATGCGCGTGATCTTAGTAAGATCATCTTCATGCGAAATAGTATTGACCTGCACAACCTCTATCTACCTTTTGTGTTTGAAAAGCCTTTTATATATGATTTGTAAAAAAACTACACTAGTTGAGACCCTACAGGAAAAGTTGGCACTCTGTAATATCCCACAATGCACATGCGAAAAAAATATAAATTTCCCCTTTCAGAGCATGATTAATGGGGCCCATGATGTAACGAGGGTGTCATGTGGCCATCACAACGACCAAACGCCTTCACTTTTTCATAACTATTTTCACGTGGACATTTCTCTGGGTGGACTCAGAGGCGGCCCAAAGGATCACGAGATTAAAAATCCCTGTCTCTACATGGATTTGAGCCCGGGACTTCTTGCTTCGGAAGCCAAGCGCTTTACCGCTCAGCTACCGCACCTGCTACACATGTGAAAGGTGTCTAAAAAAGTATAAAACAATTGATGATTTGTTTCCTTTTTTGTTTCAGGATTACTTTGTTTCATTTATACACATCGAGGTAATTTTTCTATTTTTTTATATTTTACAATATTTTATAAAATATTATAATGTTACGTAGAATGATTAATAGTCATACTTTCTATTATAAAACAACAGGTCTACTAGATGTATTGCTTTGTATTTAACTATTGTAGTGTAGCGCATTATGCTTATAATTATTGTGAATAAGAATGTGTAAATGAACTTTTTTAAAGTTCAAGGAATGTTCTAGAAACTGGAATTTGACGCTGAACATGTTTTACATTTACTTACAAATAATCTAAAATTACCTACTTAATCATTCCACAACTCAAAAGTCAGTTCGCCCTTCTTAAAGAAGGACGTTTTGGCGCTACCATTTTAGAGCGGTGATCATTTAGGCGCCGCCCCATTTCCGCGACAGACGTTTGGGGGCTAAATATTATAAATTAACTAATTTGTCTTTCAAAAGATGATTAGATGTTATTTTCTTTTTATTGGTATTTCGGTTTGAATTACATTTTTTGTAAATGAATTAATTTTTTTAATGAAGATTTAGAATCCTACTTATTATGTCATTAGTTCGTTACCTAATGTCTAAATAGTAGTGGAGATTTTTCACGATAAACTAAATAATGTCAAGGACGCTAATTTAACATTCAAAATGGCCAACTCAATTAAAGTCACAAAAGAGCTTTAAAAATTTGATTCTGCAAAGCTAAAATTGAATGTGCACAGAAATTATTATGTAACTCAGAGGCTCTTAAACCTGGGGACCTCTTTATATAGCCAAAACTTGCCCACGTAACCCAAAGTAAAAAAAAAAAAAGCTATATAAAAACATATTCTATAAGTAACCAATGTAAAAAAAACACATTTTTGAGGGAGTTTTTTTTTGTTTTGTTTTGTTAGTAACTTTCGTTTAACAAAACAAAATTTGAGAAAATGATGAGGTGGATAAGATTTTATGAGTGTATTTATGTCCGGCTCAAGGAGCACACATTACAAGTCAGTTTCTTTTAGTTGTGATCATTTTCATATAGGCAATGAAATCACGTTGTACCAAATACGAAGAAGGAAAAGCCGTCAATAAGTTCTTTACACTGACCCATAAAGCAGGATACATATTTGGAATATGATTTTGTCACCAGAATGTGTGGTCTCATTGTTCAAACGTTGGTTTAAGTTCCTAGTTTGTGGATATTTCAATAAGTTGCTCCTGTATTAATATGGATTCCTCTGGGGGTTGGGATCTGAGTTTGTCCACATTCACAAAAGGGATCAATACTTTGTCGGTTAGATCCCAATGAAGAATGTTTTCAAATCCTTGGTTTAGGCCGTCATAGAAATATTCATATGTGAATAGGCGCGAGTTGATTAATATAATATAATACAATATTATAAAAGAATCTATTCTCAAAGTAAAGTGGAGAGTCGTTCTACTAGGCTTGGGTGGCTGCCTGGTCGTGTGGTATGCGCTCTGGACTGTGTCACGATGTTCCCGCGTTCGAATCCTACCTTTTGCCATCCTGCGGAAGGTTTGGGTTAGAATGGAATAGTCTTCAATTCTGAAGGTATATGTAAAACAAACAAACAAAAACAGGGTAGACATTTGTCACGTCAGTTTTAGAACCCCTGTAATATTTGGTGAATAGTAATCACTGAACCATTCCGTGCTTGTTCGCACGAGATTTTGTTTTTTGGTCGGAAGTTGACCACGAGGTGGACGGCAGTTGATCTTGGACTCTCGTAGAGAGAGGTTGATTATGGATATCTTGTCCAGTGTAGTAATGTATAGATATTAAGAGTGACTTTGGAGTATATGTGATACCTGAAGTATTTCATTGGATTATAATTCACTATGTTTTGTGAATATTTCTTGATGGCTGGACTTGCCAATATCTGTTATTAATTATATTTTATGTAATAAAAACCATGTCTGCTACCAGTGAGTCTATTAATTATTCTGAATATTGTGGTCAGAGAGTTCAGCATGTTAGTGTTCTCACGCACTAGCAAATCTAGTGCGCGAGTGAAAGTATTTAATTAAGAAGTCAAAGAATATCATAGCAGTACCAGTACAACACACGACATTCGCGTCATCACGCCTACAACAAGAACTAGGCTGTGACATATGGTGGCCAGTATGTCTTAAATGACAGAACGAACCTACACTCTTTAACAAGCAAATCGTCGATCGTCTACATATAATCTGGCGTAGAAGTACAAAGGACTATTTTTCCAGTATGGCGGCAAAAACAATTGAACGGAACTTAGAAGCCTTACAAACGTTTCTGCAACAACAAGAAATAACTCAGGTTACCTGGCTCCAGCAGGATCTCAAATCGATTCCTAGATCTAATTACGTTACCATAGATCTAAAATATAAACTACTCATAATACAATATCAAGTTGAAGGTAACTTAGCTAGAAACTTCACTTACAGAATCATTTTGAACCAAGATTTGATGCAGATTGATGATAAACACTAGGCCCATGCATCTTAACTTTTAGAGATCTACTACTTCAACATCATCATACACATAATAGTCCATTTAATTAATGTGTATGACACTGAATACAGTTATACCTGATGAGCCGCAATCTGGGTGAAAAATTACTGTAGCAATCTCAGAATCTGTCTGTGCTACAACTTGATGAGCCGCAATCTGGGTGAAAATTACTGAAGAAAATCCGAAGCAACCTGTCTGTACTAATCAAGTCCGACGTCATTCAAGTCGACTATTCATCGTGGTGTACGTCATTTGAGACTCACCTAATTATTTGTTCACTGTTCCAGTAACAAATAGTGGTACACTTGGGCACGTGATACCACCATATTGTCTTAACTGATCTTATCAACATCTTCTGTGAAGAACTCTTCCTGGCTTATACTGCTATTTGAGTCAGTCATTCACTGTTGGATTATCTTCTAGAAGCTCAAGTACTTTGGAGTATATATATATATACTATTTCTCATTCTAGTCATTGTTGCCCATATGATTTGTACTAAGCCTTTATTGGATTACTAGTTACCAATGTAATTAATTCTGTTTGGATTATTGAGCTCACAATTGGATATATTATGACTGGACTATTGGATATATTACCTTACTTATTTCAATGATTTATTCGATGATTGGATTATCACTGGACAATGGATCTACACTAAGAGGATTGAACTTATCTACATCAGACTACACTAGAAAGCCCCTGTAAATTTGAATAATTATTGTATGTACTTGTTATACATTGACATAATTTAAAAGTATCCAATAAATTGATGTTGACTATTGAAGATAGTCACTAGTGAGTAACCATTTACATTTTTCATTTTTCTAAGTATTTGTAAGGGTGGCTGGAGAGGGACTATTTTACTTTTATAATAGGATCAGACTTTAAACTATGCCATTTTTGCTTACAACACTACTATTCATGAAACAACAAAATTCAGTCCATATGAATTAGTATTTGATAGGAAACCTAAAGGTCCACTAGAACTATGGGCTGATAGTATGTTAGACCTAGAGAACTATGAAGAATTCCATCCATGGATAACACAAACAAAACAAAATTTAAGACAGGGAATAAAGTTAGCTGATATAAACATAGATAAAAACTTAAACAGACATAGAGACATAAAAAACAAGAACAGAAAATTAAGGACATTAAACATAGGGGATCAAGTATATGTAAAGATAGAAAATAAGTATAGTAAAAGCAAAAATGAAGGTCCATATAAGATAGTAGGCTAAATAAACAACAAAGTAGACAAAAATGGAAAAGAATGTAAACTAAGCATAGACAAACTAGTAAAATTTCCTAAAAGAAAATTTGAAGAGATAGAAGTAATTGATAGGGATACAGATTCAATAGGAACTATACAAGAATATGCTGCAAACACTATAACTATTCATACTACCACCCAAAACTCATGTAATGATAGGACCAATATAGATAACTTGATAGGAAAATACAATGATGTCATTACATTGAAACTAGGCTGCACTGATCTAATTCAGCATTCAATACACTTAAATAAGACACTACCATCTAAAACAAAAGCATATAATATCCCAAAGGCTTATGAGGAATTAGTAAAGGTAGAACTAAAGAAATTACTAGGTGAAAACAAGATAGAAAAATCAGATGTATGCTCTTATGCATCACCTATGGTAATTGTTAAGAAAAAAGATAATAATGTAAGAATCTGTTGTGACTATAGAGAGCTAAACAATTGTACTGTTATAGATCCTGAACCTTTACCTGATACAGACACTATAATCAATATGCTAAGTAGAGCTTCACTATTTACCACCATGGATCTAAATAGAGGATTCTGGCAAATAAAAATGGAAGAAATGTCTAAACAATACACAGCTTTCAAATGTATTTTACCTGGGTTTGAAGGAATATATGTATGGAATGTCATGCCATTTGGATTAGTTAACAGCACAGCCACTTTCCAAAAATGTATGAGTAAACTATTATCAGGCATAGACAATGTAATTTCATATGTGGATGACATTTGTGTTTTCACTAAGTCAGAAAAGGAACATCTAGAAACACTTGAACAAATATTTGCTCGTCTAAAACAACATAAGATGACAATTGCTCCCAATAAACTAAATATTGTAAAGGATGAAATTCAATTTTTAGGCTACAACATTGCTAATAACAGAATAACTCCTACCAAAGCAAATATAAGTAAAATAAAAAACATTAAGGAACCTAAAACAAAAAAGGATGTCAGAGCACTATTAGGCTTGTGCAACTTTTATAGAAAATTCATACCAAACTATGCCCAACTAATTCAGCCCTTAGTAGAGTTTACTAAGAAGAAACATTCAAATATAATAAACTTAGATGATAGCAGCAAAGAAGCACTAACCAGATTAAAAGATAAGTTTAATGAGAAACTAGAATTAGGAAGTATTGATCCTATTTCACAACTCCTACTGTACACTGATGCATCTAATAATGGTATAGGAGCATGCCTACTGCAAAAGAAAGAGTCATATCTAAAACCTATAGTTCATATAAGTAGAACATTATCTAAGGCAGAAAGAAAATATTCAATAATAGAAAAAGAACTATTAGCTATAGTATGGAGCATAGTCAAACTGAAACACTATTTATTAGGAAGATTTTTTACAATTAAATGTGACCATAAACCATTGTTAGCACTTAAAAGAAAAGAACTAAAGAATAACAGAATAAATAGATGGTCACTAATTTTATCTCATTACAAGTTTGACCTACAAAGTATACCTGGTCATGAAAATGTATTAGCTGATTTTTTGTCAAGACAGGTAGATCATGAAACAGATATAAATGAGGACAATGATATTGTACATATCAGTCAAAGTATTTTAACTGAGTAACTTCATAATACAATTAGAAACAACTTGACATTTTTAATCAGGTCAAGCTGACATTTTTTTCTGTAACTAGGTCATGACATAATTTTGTTACACTTGTATCATTTTATTGGGTCATGATGACATTTTTTTTTCTTTCATTGATGCTATTGTACTATCATTTTTTATTAACTGTCCATTACATATTTATTTATCACAATTTGACAATAACATAGAATATCACAATAACTAGATGTGCTAATAATTTATATGGTTAGTAAACACAATAATGTAAACAAACACATTGACCTGAAATTTTTTTTTTTTTTAAAAATAGCTCACAAATGTGATTATTGTTGATTTTTTTTCCAAGTGGTACACGCTTGAATGCTATCATTTTTTATGCTATTCTACTTTAAATACCACATATGTGTGCTATCAATAGCAATTATAGACAATGTCACAGTAACCTTGTATAATGGTGACAGAACTTAGAGTAACATAAGGAATACTGAACACAAATATACTTGTATAGATGTATGTAAATTTTGTTGGGAACTACTTCAATAAATGCACTTAGTATGTCAGATGATACACATTGGGCGTGTTATATTGTATAAATGATTGGATGTAAAATAACTTTAAATTTTTTTTTCTTCTTTTTCTCTTCTCATTATTGAGATGTCAATGTATGTTAACAGAAGGAGCACATAGCAATTAAACATGCTCATGCAAAAACATTTCAATATAATGTAACTATACTTCAGGAGAATAAAGTCGCAACTTTTATTGATATTTTTTTAATAACATACTTGTACAGTAGATGTAATCATACTAATGTATATTTTTCTAAGCAAACATTTTGAGAGTTGAACCATTCATAGTTGGAATGAATGACATGACATTATTTATGTATAATTGAGCAAGCAGTATTGAAATGATTAAGTGATTAAGCTACTAGACATATATATATATAGAACATTACTATTGTATGACTTTGTGTAAAAGATTTTTTTTCAAAAATCTTTTCTAGGGGAAGGGGCATATGTCACGTCAGTTTTAGAACCCCTGTAATATTTGGTGAATAGTAATCACTGAACCATTCCGTGCTTGTTCGCACGAGATTTTGTTTTTTGGTCGGAAGTTGACCACGAGGTGGACGGCAGTTGATCTTGGACTCTCGTAGAGAGAGGTTGATTATGGATATCTTGTCCAGTGAAGTAATGTATAGATATTAAGAGTGACTTTGGAGTATATGTGATACCTGAAGTATTTCATTGGATTATAATTCACTATGTTTTGTGAATATTTCTTGATGGCTGGACTTGCCAATATCTGTTATTAATTATATTTTATGTAATAAAAACCATGTCTGCTACCAGTGAGTCTATTAATTATTCTGAATATTGTGGTCAGAGAGTTCAGCATGTTAGTGTTCTCACGCACTAGCAAATCTAGTGCGCGAGTGAAAGTATTTAATTAAGAAGTCAAAGAATATCATAGCAGTACCAGTACAACACACGACATTCGCGTTATCACGCCTACAACAAGAACTAGGCTGTGACAACATTGCTTTCACAAGAGCCTGTCGTCTGACTGAATATTCAAGTTGGTGCTTACTTTATTTTTTTGTCATGTTATTAGTAATAGTCCATTTTTATTTTTCGTTCCTATAAGTTTTATAAAATAGTCAAGACTTCGAAATCTTTTACCTCCCCTCTTTTCACAATAGTAGTAGGTTATCTCCCCTTGCCCAATGAACATAACCAATATCGCGTCATTTAAGTTAGCGTTACTCCGTATTAGCATGAACAACAGTAAAAGCCTAAATATCTTACTTGAAGGAACAATAAATACTCCAATTTTTTTTTTTTGCTTAAAAGAATGTTGGTTTTTTTTTGGTCTTACAGTCGCAATGAGATTAAGAGAATCCAGCATATCTGATTCCTACAGTCTCGAAGGAGCTCCCAAATCGAAGGAGTTCTTTTACACGTAAGGTACATATTTATTATTGACAATACTTGCTTGTCAACCAGGCGGAGACTATGCAGTCATACTACCTTTTTATTCTGTGGCATTTTACGTCTCCAGAGACAATCTTTTCCCTTTGCGACTTCTTGTGTGACTAAAGAGGCAAATCCTTGATACACAGCTGCGGTTTTCTCGAGGTGGTCCAAGCATCCTTCTCATAGCTACTAATTCCTCCATGATTTTTAAAATTGCTGTTTGTAACGCGAAAAATTACGAACAGTTGAGCGGTAATAGATATGTCCGGTTTATATTATGTTTTGTTTTAAAAACAGTCACATTTTCTTTATAAAACAAATTCGTTGAATTATCATCTTTCCTCATTAAAGTGTTAAAGGTCATGGTGCCAATGCATCAACGAATGATACACCTTATACTTTTTTTTTCTTTTCTACACTTTGTGCAGACGTTTCAGCGGACCGGATCTGGTCCACGGGCCGTATTTGGGTATCACTGCTGTAGAAATAGGGCGCCCAGAGTGCTCAGAGCGTACTATAAAAGCACGAAGCCCACCATGCACTGGGTATGCTATTATATGCTATACAAGCATGAAGCCCACAGTGCACTGGGTTTGCTATAGATGCATGAAGCTCACAGTGCACTGGGTATACTATAGAAGCATGAAGCCCACAGTGCACTGGGTATGATATAGAAGCATGAAGCCCACAGCTCACTGGGTTTGCTATAGAAGCATGAAGCCCACAGCGCATTGGGTATGCTATAGAAGCATGAAGCCTACAGCGCACTGGGTATGCTATAGAAGCATGAAGCCCACAGCGCACTGGGTCCGCTATACAAGCATGAAGCCCACAGTGCACTGGGTTTGCTATAGATGCATGAAACCCACGGCGCACTGGGTATGCTATAGAAGCATGAAGCCTACAGCGCACTGGGTATGCTATAGAAGCATGAAACCCACAGCGCACTGGGTCCGCTATACAAGCATGAAGTCCACAGCGCACTTGTTTTGCTATACAAGCATGAAGCCCACAGCGCACTGGGTTCGCTATAAAAGCATGAAGCCCACAGCGCACTGGGTTTGCTATACAAGCATGAAGTCCACAGTGCACTGGGTTTGCTATACAAACATGAAGCCCACAGCGCACTGGGTTCGCTATAAAAGCATGAAGCCCACAGCGCACTGGGTTTGCTATACAAGCATGAAGTCCACAGTGCACTGTGTTTGCTATACAAACATGAAGCCCACAGCGCACTGGGTTTGCTATACAAGCATGAAGCCCACAGTGCACTGGGTTTGCTATAGAAGCATGAAGCCCACAGCGCACTGGGTTTACAATACAAGCATGAATCCCACAGCGAACTGGGTTTGCTATACAACCATGAAGCCCACAGCGCACTGGGTTTGCTATACAAGCATGAAGCTCACAGTGCACTGGGTTTGCTATAGATGCATGAAACCCACAGTGCACTGGGTTTGCTATAGAAGCATGGCTTCCTGAGAGCCCTAACCATTCTGCAGAAGCACTAATTTCAGAGCGCACGGGAGGCGCGGTGGCTGAGTGGTAAAGCGTTTGGATTCCAAACCGGTGGTCCCGAGTTCGAATCCTGGCAAAGACTGGGATTTATAATTTCGGAATTTTTAGTGTGCCTCTCAGTCCACCCAGCTCTAATGAGTACCTGACATTAGTAGGGGCAAAGTAAAGGGGGTTGGTCGTTGTTTAGATACGTTGGGGTTCTCTAATACTAATGCCACAAACAACATACTTGAGAAATTTTGATTTCGTAATGCTAAGAGGACAAAGAAATTATCCAATTACTTTAAAAAAAAAATAGCTTATTAAAACCTTCTCAAAAGTCTGCACATCATATGCTATTACATTAGATATTTTCAATTGATGGATACAAGTCCTTTTCGTTTACTTACATAAGGTTGGTGAATTAAAAATATCAACCTCATTTAAAGACTCTCATGAACTGCACATTTACATGTCTTTTTTTTGTTTTTGTTTTTACACTTTTGACAGAGAGTGAAACTGCAATTCATGGGTCTAACATAATTTGATTTTGTATTTTATGATCGAAAAGTATTTTCCCCTATGTTTACGCACAAGACAGTGATTTATTTCTTTGATACAATAATGTGACGCTTGTAACGACAAGTATATAAAAAGCCTCTTGAATCAGAGAAAAAAAGGACAATGCTGCAAGATTTATCTCCATCTTCTACATAAAACAAAATTAATTAATTTCCACTAATTATTTAACTTATAGCTTTTTTAAATTGATTCATGTGTTGTCATCGACAAAGATTGATTTAACAAAGTTACTTGTTCCGAGAATGGGAAACAGAGAAATTAATGTGAACAGCATGTGTACTAGACAGACAGATGAGAGACTTCTCATTGTTTTGGATACTACAAATGTCCGATTGCGTCCTTAAGTGGGTGTGTAATAAATGACGTAGTCACAGTGCCTCGATTGTAGCTCCGCTTGTATGTTAACAGCGTTTGTGTTTATGTTGTAAACTTGTACGTTTTATAAAAGGTTGTTAAAAAATGCATCTCATTAATATAGCATTGGATATTATTATGACTAACATCGCTCTATTTAACCTTCAGCTACTTACAAGTTAGTCATGATGACGTGTACTTGCCTCCCTTGAATGAAACATTACAATTTAATGCTGAGAGAGCATGCCAACTTGACGTCTCCACTACACCTTTCAGCAAACAACTTAACAGATTTACATGTCAGATTAGTCTATTTTTTTGTTTCTTCGATAGTTGTACAAGTTGTAATGACTAACTTGTTCACAAATGATTGTGTAAATTATTTATAGCAAATAGTGATACGTGAAATGAAACTAGAAAGACAATCGTTGTCACGTTCAAATTATCCCATCCTAACACAAATTAATAATAACATTGATTATTTCACTTAGCTGTAAGACTACTCAAACAACTTACAAATAACTATTAGCTGCATATTGTGACAATGTTTGACGATAAAGTATTTATACATTAAAATATTTATGTACATTTGACTCATAGCTTCTGACACGTGAATTGAACGGTTTTCACGATGCACCATTTCCAAATTTATTGTATTGATTATGTTATTGTATTTAGAGCTGCAAGACACAAAAGTTGTGTAAATAACTCTACCGCAAAAGTAAAAAAACGTCATTAGACCAAAACTGTGTCAGCCTTTTTTTTATTTGTTACTCTCGTGAGTGTGCAAAGTGAAGAATGTTACAATATCTAAGTGTAGTCACTCAATAAACTTTTAGGTATGTTTTGTCTACTAGGTAAGTGGAATAATGTTGTTTTTATACCTCGGAGCTATTGTCTCAGATGAGGGAACGAAATCTGAACTACTGGCCCGAATTGCACAGTCCACAGCAGCCCTTTCAAAACTTAAAATAATATGGAAAGACAAAGGATTAGCCCTCAGCACCCAAATCAGACTGATGCGCTCTCTGGTCATTGTCACATTTTTATATACTTACGAGTCTTGGACGCTGACTGCAGACCTAGAGAGGAGGATCCTAGCAATGAAATTGAGATGCTACAGAAGGATCCTAGGTATCACATTTAGCGACCGCATCACAAACTAAAAGATTAGAGACAAGGTGTCTAGAGCGATTGGATACCACGATAACCTGCTATCTATTGTAAAGAAACGCAATCTAAAAATCTATAACCATATTGCAATATCTTCGGGGCTCGTCAAGACCTTTCTACAGGAAACAGTACCAGGAAAAAAAAGAATTGATAGACAGAATCAGGTATGGGAAGACAACATAAAGGAATGGACGGGCCTGCCATTGAAAGAGGTTCTAAGGGAAAAGACACAGAGGTGCCCCAACGGTCCAACAGACTAAGGGATAGGTAAAGGTTAAAAAAAGTTTTAGTCTTTACACACCTACTAGGCCAGGTAATCTTTGTTTCCAATTATCACAAAAGTTTTTTTTCAAACCCATCAAGATCTGAACAAGAGCGAGACATAGGTTCAAGTGAAGCTCACTACATGATAGGTTTAAATTGTGTCCGCATACTGTGACGAAACGCGTTTCTCCTCAATACAGAACTGACCAGTGCGGAACTATCCACCCCTTTTTACAACTAGTTAGCATTATATAGCCCCCTCTCAACACTAAACTGACCAGCGTAAAGCACAAACATCCTATTACACCAAGGTTAGATCTAACCACCAAATTATAGGCCATAAACACACATCCCAAGTTACGCCCCAAACGCCGAAACAAACGTACGCAGCCATTAAGTCCAGGAGCATTAAAATGGAAAGTTACGCCCCGAACGCCAGAACAAACACACGCAGTCGTTAAGTGCAGGGGCATTAAAATTTGGTGTTCACGTACATCCCTTTGAGTCGACACTCCTAACGCCCATGGCTATTCAAATCGCTCCTGTCCGCTGTGCCATCGAGCAATGGTCCAGCCTGATAATTAATGCATGGTTCCGCTTTCATCCTCCTCAGCCCCCCCCCCCCCCCCACCCCCAGGGTCGCGGGCCATTGGGTCGTCACTACTCTTAACGTACCGTTCGGGAACCTATAAAAGCCGGAGACGAAAGTTTCAGGTTAATGCCATTCTAGATCAGAATCACTGAAAAGTCAGAAGACTCAAGTCAACGATTCATTTAGGAACTTGTGTGAGGCAAAGCGGGTGAGTTGGAAAAACTTTATCATTCTTATTTAGGATGTCTTCTCTGTAACATTTATGTTCATGTGCCATTACCATGTTAACACTTGTTTGCTTCCAAATATTACAGTTGTAAATCTCTATGAATATGTGTTCCTCATTTACTCGTCAATGTTGACTGTACTCCCAACGGTGGACATCCACCCTACAATTTAGCTAACCCTATTGTCTATTTATGCATTTGTTATTTATTCATACCCATGTTCATCTGGACCCGCTCAAGTCTAGATTATTTCCTTACCTTTGCATATGTACCTGTATATGTGCATATATATATATATACATTATAATTATGCTTGTTTTTGCTATGCACATGCTGTGCTGTCACCATGCATCCTTAGGCCCCAGAATCAGTCTCGCATGTCTACACCATTATTTTCGGCCGGTCGGCCAACATTAGGCATGTACCTCTTCTACCCCCCCCCCCCCTTTTTTTTTATTGTCACGGTCCTCTGGTCACGAGCGACCATGGACTTGTTTACCTGTGGGTCAATGAGGTCACAGGGGCTACAACCCTGTAATATGGTCCCCCTTTTTCCCCTCCTCATTTATGCCCCTGCCTTGTACATTTATAGATGTATTTGTATTATTATTACTATATTATTTGTAGAACAATTATTATTAGACCTAGTGAAATGCTGATTAGCAAGTATCTTAGTTAGCCTAAGGGAGACGCTGCTATCAAGGACGCGCCCCTCGCCAACCAGCCTGTATGATTTAATAATTCAGGCTCCTCTCTCATCTCATCTCATAGCCTCCTACGTCAGGGCTGGCGTGTTTTGTTGCCTGAAGGTAGACCCCAGCAGCTCTCCACACATTCCCGTTGAGGGTGAGTCACTCATCACCCTCGACCAGAACTGAAGGCATTCCAGGCTGAAGTCCCAGGACCGGTCAGCACTTACTACGGGAGTAAGCCCACCGCTTGGCATCCTCATATGCATCACTCTAGTGCCTGCCTACCTGCAGGGCACCAGCAACTGGCTGCCAGCACAACGGAGCTTCAACTTACCCCACCTTTTGGATACAGATAAGTGAGAGACAGCCGAATAAGCAAACCATACTCGAGTTCTATGAGCAACATCCCAGTGATGATATTGTCTTATAATTCGTTATAAATCACCTTGTACATCCCCCCCCCCCCCCCCCATACTCATCGATTGTATTTCTTCTTAATTATTCTTTATTAAATATTTGTTCTTCCACAAAATCATTAAGCTCCGCGTTTTGCTTGTGCCTGTCTATGTGCCTATATAATACCAACAAAATATTTACCACGTTGTGGCTCTAAGACTTTACCCCTAGGAGTCGCAGGCCATCATCCCCATCGGAAAGTGCAAACGGACCGATTGGCGGACTTATTCCACCACACATACCATGGCCTCCTTTAGAATATAGATAATTCAACAGAAATAAGATGAATGTCTAGGCATTAGCTATGGTCGGAAGATGTCGCCCATACAGCAGTGTCCCCATCTCATGTGTCCAAAGGAACGGGGAGTGCCGATACAATTGACAATCAGCGGCGTCCCAGGTTCTACTAGGGTGTAGCACTGTGAGCTTCATGCCTTTACTTACAGAGTGCCTTTACACACAAAGTGTCATCATACACAGAATGTCATTACGCACTGAGTGTCATTACACACAGAGTGTCATCATACACAGAATGTCATTACGCACTGAGTGTCATTACACACAGAGTGTCATTACATGCAGATTGTAATTATACACAGAGTGCCTTTACACACAAAGTGTCATTATACACAGAATGTCATTACGTGCTGAGTGTCATTATATGCAGAGTGTCATTACATGCAGTGTGTCATTATACAATGAGTGTCATTACACACAGAGTGTCATTACATGCAGAGTGTCATTACATGCAGAGTGTCATTATACACAGAGTGTCATTATACACAGAGTGTCATTATACACAGAGTGCCATTATACACAGAGTGTCATTACATGCAGAGTGCCTTTACACATAAAGTGTCTTTATACACAGAGTACCTTTACACACAAAGTGTCATCATACACAGAATGTCATTACATGCAGAGTGTCATTACATACAGAGTGTCGTTATACACAAAGTGTCATTACATGCAGAGTGTCATTACATGCAGAGTGTCATTATACACAAAGTGTTATTACATGTAGTGTCATTACATGCAAAGTGTCATTATACAATGAGTGTCATTATACAATGAGTGTCATTATACACAGAGTGTCATTATACACAGAGTGCCACTACTTACAGAGTTCCATTGCTTACAGAGTGTCGCTACACACATAGTGCCAGTACACATACAGTGTCTTTCCAAGACAAGTACCTTCCTCATGTATCTCCCAGCAATCACAGAGGACAGGACTCTGAAAGCCATTGCTACCATGGGTCTACGTGTTAATTTATGCGACTTATAAACGCTGTTGTCCTTTTATCCACTTCTTCTTATCGAGCAGACTGAACAGCATATTAAAATAATATTTGCCTTTGAATCTCTGCATGCCCGGCTGTGGACTGAATCGATAGATTGCAGTGTAATAGTAATGAATGCCCTTTTATGGGCACTCGAAATATCAGCAGATGCTAGAACCGATTCAACTGCTCAAAAAGATATTGTAACATATTGGTATAATATGTACATTTGCACACTAGCGCGTCAGTGCAACAACGCTTGTGTTTACCTAATAAATGGAGTTCCTAAAGTGTCTTATCTTATCTTATATAATACAGACGTTACTTCAAAAAAGAAGATGATTACGTCCTACGCGTCATGCATTTAGTCATGCATATTTACCAATAACTTAAATTCTGCCAAGTCACTGGTTTTTCTGGCTAGCTCAGGCAACCCATTCCATGCTCTAATAGCACTAGGGAAGAAGGAGTATTTGTACAAATTTGTCCTAGCATAGGGGACAAGTAATGTGCCTTTATTTTTGTGTCTTTCAGAGTATTTTATTAAGTTTTGTTTTTGTATTTGAAGATTATGGT
Organism: Biomphalaria pfeifferi; assembly: GCA_030265305.1. Classification (NCBI taxonomy): domain Eukaryota; kingdom Metazoa; phylum Mollusca; class Gastropoda; family Planorbidae; genus Biomphalaria; species Biomphalaria pfeifferi. The sequence continues at coordinate 6,754,209 of JASAOG010000011.1, forward strand.
ACAGTGTTTTATGTATAATTGCTACTTTACTTTTGAGTCTTCCCTCTTAATCACTAGTTTGTTATTTGTGGAACACGAATAGTTCTACAGATATCTACAGGAGGACAAAGAATATTTTGGCTAAAAGTTGAATTTTCTAACGCCACTGCATTCAAGTGAAGAGATTGGCTCCATATATTTCACCAGCATCTCTGTCTATTATCTAACTTTTATTACGTTGAAAAAGAATAACAATAAATAATATCAATACCATGATCAATACTCAAATGTTATCTTCTTTGAATCTTACTATTAATGAGGAGTGCAATAGTATATGCGACATTTATCGGAAATTTTTGCTGTTTGTCACTTCCAGTAAAAGTAAAATTGATTTTTTTAAATCGTAATCTGATGAAACTCTGAAACTGATTATGACGATGGAGAATTAAATGCAATTAGGTCTATATCCTTCAGTCGATGTAAATATAAAGTATCTATTTAAAAGTGAGTAGTATATTGTTTATGCCTCAGTCAGGTAAGTCTTTAAATGTTTATAATAATATTTATTTTAATGCTTGTCTTCGAGTCCAAAGATTAATGAGGAATGCAGTATTTCTCGTGGCTGCGCCACCCTCTTTTTTTTTTCTGAGCCGCGCTCTCTGTCGCCGCGAAAGTTACGTGGGATAACTCTAGTCCGACTTACATTTTACATCGAGGGTTAGAGCGTCAGCGTTCATGCTTGGTGTCCCGTATGTTTATATGGAATTTAAAATTATATATACAGATATATATTATATATATAAATAAACTATATATGTTGTAAGTTTGCCTTTTGTGATTACAATTTCTAATTTTGTTTAATTTTCGGAATTATGTTAATGTAATTAAATCTTTCTGTTTACTCAGGAAAGTGTATGAACATGTATATCTATATTCTGGTGATAGCTCTGCTTCACGTACCTTGTAGATCTTTAAACCCTTATTCAGGTAATTTATTGCCATGGCGCAAGGGGAAGCAAGTAACTGAAAGACTAAGAGCTGCGTGAAGTTTGAAATCTTTTTGTCATATTTTTACAATGCTATCGTCTTTTCAATTCCCCTATAGACATCATCTTAAAATAAAGTAAGTACTTCCCTCTAGAACTTTCGATCTATGGGGCAGATGATGTAAAGGTCATCTGGTCATCTGTTTCTTTGGCCGACGGTTAACGAGCAGGGTGTTATGTGGCCAGCACAACGATCAACCACCTTTACGTTCCTCAAATGTGACCAGGTACCCATTAGAAGTGGCTGACCCAGGGGCTTCCTTAAAATCTCGAAATAAAGAAATCCCAGTCTTCACCGAGATTCGGACCCGGGACTTCTCGGTTTGAAAGCGTCATAGAGGCGTCATATAATAAATATGGAAAAACGAAAAACTCTGTGATTAGGCCCATTTGAATAATCTTTAAGACCTTCTCCATTTGTGGGTGATATTTCTAAATCTTGTAGTTATTTCTTTAAAAAAAAAAAAGCCAGAATGTCCAATAACATGTTTCTGATCAATTTTCTTTTCCTAATTTACATTAAAAAACGGAAGTAGTACAACGTCCCATTTTTTTCCCAGGCTCATCCCTTGAATTTTTTTCCCCCAGGGCAACTAACAACAATTGTTGGCTTACCAACAATAAAGGAAGGACTTTCGACGTGTACCAATTAATTGCGAATGCAACCGAATGCACTAAAGATGGCTTTCTTGTGGGGGTGGAGTCCATACACATGGAAGGCTATCTCCATCCGGTCTCATCGTCTTCTGACACCGTGGAGATTTACTTGGAAGAAGAAAACAAAACTCTACTGTTGGTGGGTACAACTCATTCAGTCTTTTATTTTATGAATAAAAGTGTGTATATATACATGGTAACCAGGGCGACTTCCGAGCTGGTATGGGTTTATTTTCGGTCATGATCTCATGGCGTAACGAGGGCTAGATATTTGCATTACGGGCCCATCCCTCTCCAGGTTTGACCACAGCCGAGTACCTACAATGAGGTGGTTCGCCCTGGTCATGAACATGTGGCTGTTGTAGTCCGTCTTGAGACTCATCCGCCATGGCCGGTGACCTTAAACAATAAGGACTTTCTCCCAGTGGTGCCATGTTATTACCACCCCCTTACATGATTTAGTCCGCCAGCTGAAGCGGTTTTCCAGGGCATGGCGCTAGAAGCCACATGTGAGAGATTTAGGGGTTGGAAGAGAACAGTGAGGCCAACCAACTAAAGGTGCAGCATGCCGGACTATCAGAGGTGCTACCCGAGTCCAGTACTCCATAAAGCCCTAACTGACTGATTTATTCTTTCAATCACCACCTATCGCTAATGCTCACACTTGTGATGGATGAAAAAGTAAAGTTGTATGAGAATTTAAACCTGCTAATACTTACAGTGTGCCTGGAACAATTAAGCACTTTTCTCTATCAAAACGGCGGTGATTACTTTTGACCAAAACGATTGTGTATTCTCAGTTTCAATTTATTAGAGCCGACAGATGAATGTTAAGTTCCTCTTTCAGATCCTCGCAATCTAGAGGGCAGAATATTTAAGGTCATCTGTTTCTGTGGCCCACGGTTAACGAGGGTGTCATGTAGCAAGCACAACGACCAACCGCCTTGACCTTTCTCCTAGTAATGTCAGGTACCCGTTTGAGTCTTCACCAGGATTCGCTTTAACATTCAGCCACCGTGTCTCCAGATTAAAAGCACTTTTTTCAAGCAATCATTAACACGTAATTTATTTTTACATTTATCAATTGATGGAGACCTAGATCCTAGCAACGGAATGGAGATGCGGCAATTTTTTTAATTATAATATTATTATAGCTTTTATATATCGCTACTTTCATGCTTATAGTATGCTCTGATCTGCTTGAGAACCTCGAGCCCCTTTCATAGGTAGCCAAGCCAAGTGAAATTCAAGCGTACTTAGCCTCTCGACCACGCTTCCCGTTTTGAGTGAAGTTCTAAAAATAACATACAAAGGTTTGATAAAAAGATTGCGGTTTTTCGCTAATTGCAGTGGTCAGGTTGCGATTCTGTCAAAACCGTCTCTAAGCAAGCACCTAAAGGTAAAAGGAAGTTTAATACGAAATTTAATGAGAATCTGTACGTCAAATGATGACATCTCGTTATCAATCAGTCAGTGGTAATTTACAAATATATTGTAGATTACATAAATAGTTCGTACATTTTTATGCCAAAGTCTCACAAAACTAGTCGTATACATTCGGCTATCTGGCTGTATGGTGAAAACATGAGGGAAATTTGGCCGGATGGAAAAATGCCGGAAAAAATTTAGTGATATGGTGTTAAAAAGATGCCATAGATGTGACAACATTTTGTTTTTTTACAAAGCGTATATCAACTCACTCTGTCTGTTTGTAATAGAATATGCATCCTCTGTTTGGGACCCCTCAACTCAAGAAAGCATTAAGAAACTGGAACAGACACAAAATAGTGCAGTGAGATTCATAACAAACGAACATTTGACTAGAGATCTTACACTAAATTTAGAAACTCTTCAGGATAGAAGACATAAAAAAGTAAGTAGCAATCTATAGATAAAACACTAAAATGCGTAATCAGAAATGCGTTGTCGATGTGCACTTTTAGAATTCAAATACAGTTGTTCCATTGGAAGAGTTTGGAAGATACAGGGGACAGACGTGAGTTGTTTCATTTAAAAATATTCTCTATGTGTGTGTGTGTGTGGAGGGTGGTTGGGGGCGTTAAAATGCATGTAGACTAGGGGGCCACAAATGATGGACCAAAAGAAGTGTTTGTGCATACTCTATAACTGAGGACAGCGGGTTTTCGATTGAAATATAAAAGAGACAGACATAAAAAAGTGACTTAATTTGAGGGCTAGAAAATTGTGCTGGGGGTTGGGAGAGCGTTATAATGCCGGCAGTTATATTAATAGGGTGTAGAATGTTCCTGGCAAAATACAAATATAAAGATATGCCAACTATTACAACCGTAGGACGGGTATCAGCTAGTTGAATAACACAAGACACAACGATCCTTAAATGTATACTTTCTTTTTTGATTTCAGTCATTGTATTTCTCACCTACAGACTCTGTTGTAAGTTCGATTGTTTTATCTACACATTTTATTTATAGAAATGTTGTATAACATATGCAGACACGCGTCAAGCGCAGAAGAGAATATGACCAACTGCTTGGTCTGCGTCAGTTGTGACAAAATATGTAGGTCGCAACTGGGTCTGCCTATGTAACGTGAAAGACCGAATTCATTATTTTTTCAATCTTCGAATTTCAAACCATGTATAAATTTTACAATTATTAGTAATTAGTGTATCTAATGGGTTTAATACCTTTCAAACATTAAATGAATTGTAATTTTTTTATCACATAAGTTAAAGATAGGTTTTAGTTTTGTCTCTCATTTACAAGTAAGATCTATGTCGTTCAATTACAGTTTCAAGTGATCCGCCCTCCCGCGAGGTAGACAGGAGAGATAACACTGACTTACAAAATAAGTCATCCGTCAATTCTTTTATGCGTCTTACATTTTTCACAGACATCTTTCTGCAACCTGACAGTTGATATACATTTTCTATAACAAAACGTTGATATTTATGAAGTTTAGTTTATTTTAATTCGTTGTCATAATTATATTTTGTTTTTTACTTTCCATGCTTCAGGTTACCACGTGACGTGGCTCTCAGAGCGTGTAAGTAGAGGGAGGAAGATATACCGGACAGAGACTTGATATTGAAGACACCGGACAGAGACTTGATATTGAATACACCGGACAGAGACTTGATATTGAATATACCGGACAAAGACTTGATATTGAATACACTGGGACAGAGACTTGATATTGAATACACTGGACAGAGACTTGATATTGAATACACTGGGACAGAGACTTGATATTGAATACACTGGACAGAGACTTGATATTGAATACACCGGACAGAGACTTGTTATTGAATACACCGGACAGAGACTTGATATTGAATACACTGGGACAGAGACTTGATATTGAATACACTGGGACAGAGACTTGATATTGAATACACTGGGACAGAGACTTGATATTGAATACACTGGACAGAGACTTGATAATGAAGACACCGGACAGAGACTTGATATTGAATACACTGGACAGAGACTTGATATTGAATACACTGGGACAGAGACTTGATATTGAATACACTGGGACAGAGACTTGATATTGAATACACTGGACAGAGACTTGATATTTAATACACCGGACAGAGACTTGATATTGAATACACTGGGACAGAGACTTGATATTGAATACACTGGGACAGAGACTTGATATTGAATACACTGGGACAGAGACTTGATATTGAATACACTGGGACAGAGACTTGATATTGAATACACTGGACAGAGACTTGATATTGCATACACTGGACAGAGACTTGATATTGAATACACTGGACAGAGACTTGATATTGAAGACATCTGACATAGACGTTATATTGAAGTCATCTGATGAATGTGTGCCTTTATGTAACTATGTTTGGATTGTGTCAATGTTTTAGCAAATGGTACACACACACACACACACATATATATATATATATATTATAATAATTGAAAGTAAGGAGTGTGTGTGTATGTATGTCCCTCATAGAAATCAAAATTGTTTGACCAATGTTGTTAAGACTTTGCACAAATGTTTCTTAGATCATGGCGAAGACCGCAGTGTTTTTTTTTAAATGTCTCTCTCACAACCGAAGGACCCTAAATTTTATAAAAAAAAACTAAATTTATCTCTGTTAAAGGATTAAACTTTTTAATAAATCGGGTAAACTCGTTTACACGGTATTTTGAATTTGATATTTGTCGGCTTAACGGGTAAACCCATTTTCACAATCTACATTTTATTTTCGTGGCCATATTTTTAAAAATGTCAAAGGAACATCCATAATGTTTAACATATATCTAGACCTCAATGCAATCCACTAGGTCAGTAATACTCAAACATATCCGGATTATCTTAAATATAATTAATTATTTCATTTAATTAGTTTGCTTTCAGTTCATTTAGTCTTTTAGATGGTACAAATGTTGCGTCCCAAGTGTATACTCAGGGAGCGTGCCGAATTGACGTCAAAGTTATATAATTAAAATGATAAATTGATAAATAAATTTGTCACATAATTTTTTTTCTTGTTAAAATATTGTGTATATAGTTACATTGATAAATGTATTTGAACTATTGATCTTCATTATTTACAGCAGAGACAGTCAGCATAGTGTAACAAAGTTAAATCTCAATTTAAAAAAATATTCTACCTGTCTTAAGTTTAATAAAATATAACTCTAAAGACTTCGATAATAAAATTTTGTTTGTTCATCTCTATTAGGCATCTTTGTCTATTAATTCAGTCAATAACCTAATAAGATTATTGAACAAAGTATTTCTAAATGTTCACCTCTATTCCTTTATTTTGCGAACAGAATGGAAAAGTCAGTACCGATATCTCTCCTAACCTTTGTTCTGATGCCTGTAAGATCTTAACAATATCCTACAGGTTCAAAAGTTACTGACTCCATTACTGAATGTAAAGTAGTATAAATCATTGTATGACAACAGTTGTGGTAGCTGAGTGGCAAATAGCTTGGCTTTCAAACTGAGGGTTCCCGGGTTCAAATTAAGGTGAAGACTAGGATTATTAATTTCGGAATTTTTAGGACGCCCACTAAGTCCGCCCAGCTCCAATGGGTAAATAACTTGAGTTTGGGAAAGTAAATGCGGTTGGTCGTTGTGCTGGCATAATGATAACCTTGTCGGCCACAGAAACAGATAAGTCTTACACCATCTGCCCCATAGATCTCAAGGTCTGAAAGGGGAGCTTTCTTATCTTATATGTCCCCTCTAACACAAAGATACTGCCACATTTCTTTTTCCGTTTGCTAGAACAAATTCGTGCTAGTGCTCCCTCTGCGCCTGCTGCCCCTGCGCCATTAGAGAATGGAATGGGTTGCCTGAACCAGCCAGGAAAATCAACGATTTAGAAGGGTTTAATTATTGATTAACATGCATGACTAGATTGACACATGAAATGCGTAGGACGTAATTCTCTTCTGTTTTGAAGTAACGTCCAAAATAGATAAGATAAAGAGCTAGATCGCTTTCTTTTAGTTGTCTCTTATATAACTCTTATATGATATTGCTTTATTGCTTGTCAAAGGATTTTATGTAAGCATTACGAATCGAAGGATTTTATAAGAGACAGTGTAAATTCGACAATTTGTTAAGGCGCAGATTTTGGGGGGAAGGGGAGAGAAGTGTTACTCGAATTTGCAGGCCGGTCCAATTCAACATTATAGATACCTGGGATTCGCTGGCCGTGAGGGAGAGCTGGCTTGTTGGCATTCTTAATATTTTATAAGCAAGGATTAAAACTGGAGGCGAACATTAAAAAAATAGCGTCTTTTGCCCATTCGGGGGCCGCTAAAAACAAACAAAATATAGTAAACCAGGAAAAAGAAGAAGAGGCAGGCAGAGAAAGTGAAGAGAAGGCAACGTATATGACAATATATCTCTCCGCACAAGATAATTAAAGAGAAAGAACTGCAAACATCACTGCCGTATCACTCAATACTGCATGGTTTAATTTTTTGTTTCTTACTCTAAAACACAAAAAAAATAAACAATTTACCACTAATTGATAAAAAAAAGTTCCTCTTTCAGACCTTGTGGTCTATAGGGCAGATGATGTAAAGGTCATCTGATTCTGTGGCCTACGGTTAACAAGGGTGTCATGTGGCCAGCACAACGACCAACCGCCTTTACTTTTCCCCAACTAATGCCAGGTACCCATTAGAGCTGGGTGGACTCAGAGGCGCCCAAGGATCCCGAAAAAAAAAATCCCAGTCTTCTCCAGGATTCAAACCCGGTACCCCCGGTTCAGAAGCCAAGCGCGTTACCACTCAGCCACCGCGCCTCCTACTAATTGATAAAACAATTGGTTAGTTTTTTTTTTTTTTTTTTCGTCATTGAATAATTGTGAACATTTTCAAATTTACCCAAGAATAGGAAGTGGATGAAAACACGTGTACAACATTTGAACCAGACAGACAGACAGACGGACAGACGGACGGAGTGAGAGGATATAAGCTTTGCCAGAATGGGCAGTTCTGTCATTGAAAGCCGGCCACTATAAGGTGTTTACGTCTTTAACTAACATCCAGAACTATATTATCACATGGATTAGCACAGGACGTAAGTATCTTCTGTCAAAGAACGTCTGCAGTTAACAAGATAACAGGCTGACGTGAATACCATAACGGTTTTTTTTTTTGGTGTGGGTGGGGGAGAGGGGGGAATTCTAATGCGGCAATGAAATTGCAACTATTTTATTTTAAATTTTGGCTGCATGCAGTGGCGTAGCTAGGGTGGGATGGGGGGAGGAGGGGAGAAGAATTTGAAAATTTCCCCGGGCCCCCTATTAAGGGGGGGGGGGGCAAATTAGTGTATTTTAATTAAAAATAAACATGCAAGGGCCCCCAAAGAGGTAAAGACCCCCGGTCCCCCAAACGATGGAAAATTCCTAGCTACGCCCCTGGCTGCATGTCTACAAGTAATCTTACCTTACACATTAGAGACCTTACTTCAACAAAAAAAAAGATCAGAAATCACGTCCTACAGTTGGTATATTATTGACGCAATCTATGAATACGTCCTACAGTTGGTCTACTATTGACTCAATCTATGAATCCGTCCTACAGTAGGTCCACTATTGACTCAATCTATAAATCCGTCCTACAGTAGGTCCACTATTGACTTAATCTATGAATACGTCCTACAGTAGGTCCACTATTGACTCAATCTATGAATCCGTCCTACAGTAGGTCCACTATTGACTTAATCTATGAATACGTCCTACAGTAGGTCCACTATTGACTCAATCTATGAATCCGTCCTACAGTAGGTCCACTATTGACTTAATCTATGAATCAACTTTTGCTGATGCTGCTTGCATATAAGCTACTGTCCTAGAGACATCATTCACATGTAAATGATATTTTGATATTTTGGGTTTCGGCACATAGGCACAATTTAGGCCATGTTGTGCCCAAAAAACCCTTAAGGTTTATTTCCCCTTTATAGCTCAAGAGCTAAATTGTTATCCAGCTAAGTTATTAAAAAAATATGGTCTATTCATAGCTGAAATAGTAAAATGCATATAATTTGATAAAAAATCTGTTGTAAATATTATATATTCATAATTACTTTGCCCTATCACAAATCAAATTTTTTTTAGTCAACCCCACCTCCCGAATAAAGCCCAGTATTTTCCCAAAGGCAGAAACTACCAGACAGTGTTTTTGAAGTGTTCTGTAAGCTTGTTGTGGGTCTCACATGGACATAACTACGCCTGTTGACCTATGACTTGGATTAATACTATTGACTAATGACGTCATCTTGTTTCTCACCTGTATTCTATATAATCTGTATGTCAATATTACGCGTTAGCGTAGCCTTCATTTGTGTTACCTCATTGGTCAATGGCTCTTACGTTCCTGGTAACACGCCATCCGAAAAAAACAGACTCATTTAATGAATACTAATCAAATAAAAATGCTTGTCTTCTAGTCTTAAGATTAATGCAGCATTTCCCGTGGCACAGCCCTAGCTGAATGATTCAGTTGTTTATAGGGGAGATAACGCACATAGGACAAGTCTCAATTCATATCGCCTCACGTCGTGCTTTCTGTGCAGCAAAGGCATCTAAAAACATCATTTAGATCAGGGGTTCTCAACCTGTGGGTCGCGACCCCCTTGGGGGTCGATTGACGATTTGCCAGGGGTCGCCTAAGACCATCGAAAATAAGGGTTAGGGTCTATTCTTCTATTGCTGTATGTGTGTGGTGCGGGGGTCGCGGAAGAATGGGGGATTGTCAAAAAGGGGTCGCCGAGCATAAAAGGTTGAGAACCGCTGATTTAGATCAATGCTGTCTAGTATAGAATAGAAAAATTAATAGAGTAATATTAAGTGTAAAAAGAAAGACATTTATTTGTGGAACCCATTGAAGTGGGAACCCGGTGGTACTTTCGAATTTGGCCCACTCTTTCCATTCTAGCTACGCCACAGGTGGAGGGTAAACATTAGTAAGAGGAAAAAAAACGTAAATATAATTGTTTTATTTTTTTTAAAGTTTACATTAAAGAATCAAACGAGGGGACAGCTTTACAGCATTGTCCCTCGATATATGTTCAGTTAATATGCAGTTTATTAGTGGGTCATTGAATAGCTACTGCTGGTCTAATTGACGCTAACATTCATGAGGCTTGCGTTGGGGTCACGAAACTTGGGTGGGTCATGAGGCCTGAGTTGGTGACTGTTGGTCACGAGGCTTATTTTGGGTCATGAGGCTTGGGTTTGCATTGTGGCGCGGGTTGGTCACGAGGCTTATGTTGGTCAGGAGACTTGCGTTGGGTCATGAGGCTTATGTTGGTCACGAGCCTTATGCTGGTAAGGAGAATTGCGTTAGGTCATGAGGCTTGCGTTTGGTCACGAGGCTTGAGTTGGTCACGAAGCCTGAGCTGGTCACGAGGCTTATGTTGGTCAGGAGAGTTGCGTGGGGTCATGACGCACATGTTGATCACGAGGCTTGCGTTGGGTCATGAGGCTTATGTTGGTCGGGAGACATGTGTTGTGTCATGAGGCTTGCGTTGGTCACGAAGCCTGAGTTGTTCATGAGGCTTATATTGGGCAGGAGACTTGAGTTGGGTCATGAGGCTTAGGTGGGCCATGAGGCTTTAGTGGGTCATGAGGCTTGAGCACGGTCATGAGCATTGAGCTGGTCACGCAGCCTGAGCTGATCACGAGGCTTATGCTGGTCAGGAGACTAGCGTTGGGCCATGAGGCTTGGGTTGATCATGAGGCTTTGGTTAGGTCACACGGCTGGGGCATTCATACGACTGGTGTAGTTAAAGATGATGGTGAGGACAAGCTCAAAGAACTTTTGCTGTCTCCACTAACTGTAAACATAGGGACACACGTAAAATAATGATGCAGCATTGACGAACTGAGTCTTCACAATATAAAAGTGAAGAGTTGTTTCCCTTCCCCCCCCCCCCCCCCAAAAAAAACCCAACTTTTATTTTCCCTTTACTATTCTATACCGCGTCTTTCAAGCTACTTGCGCACTTGCCCAATGTTTAAGTAGGCTTTTAGTGGGAGGGGCTACATGAAGAAGGTTTTCTGCACAGTGCATAGTTCAAGTTTGGATTCGAACCTCTTTGCTGAGGAACCGATCCTGCGTCTACCTGACTGCCATAAGGAATTCATACTAGCTACTGATGCATCTGCTGTTGCTATTGGGGGATGCTTAGCACAGGAATCACAGGGCATTCTACAACCCGTGACGTACGTCAGTAGAAAGTTGTCTTCAGTGGAACATCGATACAGCACCGTAGAAAGAGAGTGCTTGGCAGTTGTTTGGGCAGTAACCAAGTTGGCCAGATACCTATTGGGCAGAGCATTCGTACTCTGAGCACGTCACGCAACCCTTACGCTGTTTAAACACACGTAAGTCGGTGAGTTCCAAGGTAACTCAATGGGTCCTGATGCTATAGGACTTTCAGTTGGAAGTGCAACATATCCCGGGTAAACGAAACGTCGTAGCTGATATTCTGACACGCTTATCATTGCAATAAGCCAAACGTGGCTTCTTACAAGCATGTGTTGCTTGATCAAAGACTGTGTGTCTTCAACTAAGACTGTGTGTCTTCAACTAAAACTGTGAGTCTTCAACTAAGACTGTGTGTCTTCAACTAAGACTGTGTGTCGTCAACTAAGACTGTGTGTCATCAACTAAGAATGTGTGTCTTCAACTAAGACTGTGTCTTCAACTAAGACTGTGTGTCTTGAACATAGACTGTGTGTCTATTACATTGAAGTATGTGTGACTACCTCGAAGTCTGTGTGACTACATAAAGATCTGTGTCACTTATGTTTAAGTCTGTATGACTACATACACGCCTGTTTGGCATACGAAGTGCCGTTGTGGCCTATCGAATGAACATTTGTTGTATTGAGATTTAATGTTTTATATTTGTTTTATAATCATGTCATATAGATATCTTTGTAAACATTGATTATAATTTTAGGAGGGGTGAGATGTCACGGGTGAATGTGTGTATGTATCTAGTTTTACAAATGAGCGAATCACGGGAATTGAGTTAGCCGTCAAAAGTAGAGGGTGCAGTGTGTGATATGCCGTAAAGTTCATTGAAGTTTCTGTGTATTGATAATTACAGCGGAACCTCGGGACACCTAGACGCATCGAGAAGGTAGTTGTCAGAGAGATATAAGTAGATATATAATAGGAAAGCTGCAACATATTTTGTTGTAAACTCCTAACTTGGCTTAGACATGACACATAAACGTACTTCTTTCAATAATTCAAAGGAAAGCCAGAGATGAATTAACAACAGAATAGAACTTTAATAAAAGTAATCAGGATAACTGTAGTTGTAGACAACGCATCAAATGTAAACTATTAAATATGCATAATTGTAAAAACTGACTAACCTATCCTTATATTACATATACTATACAACTAGGCTCCAAAACACAGGTCTCTCACAATAACAATATCTTCTTTGTCTACGTTAGGCCCCAATCACCCCCACACACCCCCACACACTCTTACCCCCCCCACACACACTTAGCCACACTCACCCCCACACACTCTTACCCACACTCACTCACACACGCCCACTCTTACCCCCCCACACACACACTCTTACCCCCCACTCACCCACACACCCCCACTCTTACCCACACTCACCCCCCACACACACTCTTACTCACACTCACCCACACACACACACTTAGCCACACTCACCCCCACACACACTCTTACCCACACACACACTTACCCACACTCACCCACACACACACACACACACACTTACCCACTCACTCACACAGCCACACAAGTTCAGAAGGTTAAAGATTTAAGCAAGACGTAATGGAAAGAGGCCTCGCTTGTCACAGCTGAAACAAACTCGAGAGGTCGTGCTTGTCACAGCTAAAGCAAACTCGACAGGCCTCGCTTGTCACAGCTAAAGCAAACTCGACAGGCCTCGCTTGTCAAAGCTGAAACAAACTCGAGAGGTCCTGCTTGTCACAGTTAAAGCAAACTCGAGAGGTCCTGCTTGTCACAGTTAAAGCAAACTCGACAGGCCTCGCTTGTCACAGCTAAAGCAAACTCGACAGGCCTCGCTTGTCACAGCTGAAACAAACTCGACAGGCCTCGCTTGTCACAGCTGAAACAAACTCGACAGGCCTCGCTTGTCACAGCTGAAACAAACTCGACAGGCCTCGCTTGTCACAGCTGAAACAAACTCGACAGACCTCGCTTGTCACAGCTGAAACAAACTCGACAGGCCTCGCTTGTCACAGCTGAAACAAACTCGACAGGCCTCGCTTGTCACAGCTGAAACAAACTCGACAGGCCTCGCTTGTCACAGCTGAAACAAACTCGACAGGCCTCGCTTGTCACAGCTGAAACAAACTCGACAGGCCTCGCTTGTCACAGCTGAAACAAACTCGACAGGCCTCGCTTGTCACAGCTGAAACAAGCTCGTCTCCTCTAGTTAGGTTTTCCAACGAAAAGAGTTACAATGTTCTCCTGTAGTAAATTATTTCCTTTCATTTATTTAATCTTTTGTGTAGAAAGTCGAAGCTTCAACAAGGCTAATTTGTAATTAACCTTCCTGTTAGCACTTTTCTTGTGTCCATGACGCTAAAACCACATGACTTTTCCCTTGCCTACTAGACTCATATTGCATACTAGATTGAGATTGCAGTGGCTACGCAGACCTGAGCTGTGACCAACATGGTTTGCCACATCGAACATAGACAAAAAAACAACAACTATTTTTACATTGTTTGATTAAAAATTACAAACATATTTGTGTTAATGTATTAAAGGTACTTACAATATGAACTGTAGGCCAGGTAACCTATGACTGAAAGATAGAATATGCGAGACAATGTCAGAAACTGCAGGTACTATTAAACAAATACGAAAATAGGAAAATGTAACTTTGCCTTTCTAAAATGGATGAAGGAAGCCATCATGGGTTTAATCCGCTAAAGTAGAGTGAGGCAGGATACATTTTTTGCAACCACCTGTTAAGAGTCCGCAGATTTTTATGACTTGACCCTTTACTAGCCTTCAGGGCGGCGGCTAATCAGTTCAGCATAAGCTGTAGACCCTGACGAGCGTGCAAGAACTATGCTAGTCGGAGCTCAGCATTTTCCCCAAACCTCCCTCCAGCAGAGCAGCAGCGATCTGTACAAGGAGAACGCGAGAGTCTGCCAGGAGGTTCCAGCCACGTTAGCCTTTTTCGGAATACCCCGAGAGCAAGTGGGTGAACTTACCAGAGGACACCACGAGGAGGCCGGCGTGCACTGTCCCCCGATGAAGAACTTAAAGCTTAATTAGAAGTTTTAACATAGGTATATTTTATACTAGTGATGTATGGTCAATCGATTCATCCCCCCCCCCCCATATTTCTTAAAAATAAAATACATTTAACCCTAATTGATCTAGCTTAACAGTAAGAGATTGATTTAACCCTTAAAGTGCTGAGCTTTTTTACTATGAGTATACAAAAACATGGATTTACAATGATAGTGTTTAGAGGCTAAAGTACCACACGCGTCTATAGGGTTAAGTAAGTATGTCTTTTTTAGCTCTACACTCTGATCCATGACGAAATAGGCACTAGGGAATTGAAAGGGTTAAAGATGTTGAGGCCAAAGTTTCGAATGTTTTTGTAGTAAGGACTGCTTAACATTTACGAGAGAACAGGGGTAAATTATAATCTAAAGACCGAGAGTACAGAGATAAATCTAGATCTTAAAACCGTAAAGATAAACCTAGATCTTAATCACCCTAGCTACATAGATAAACCTAGATTTCGAGCCTGTACAGTGATAAAACCTAGAACTTAATATTGTACATTAATAAACCTAGATCTTTAGACCGTACTGAGATAAGCCTAAATTTGGAGACTACAGATAAACCTAGATTTTGAGACTGAACAGTGATAAACCGGGATCTTAAAACCGGGCTTGCAATTATTAACCATGATTCTAGTGACGAACTCAAATGGATTAAATAGGATATTAACTCTTTATCTTCGTAATTATTTTTCCACGTTTTGACAGAATTGTTAATTTTTTCGCATTTGTACCTGCTACCCTGGTATCTGTAAACTTCAGTAACATTTCTATTTGTTATCAGAAGACGTTACTTTTGGTATAGAATTATTGTTGAATGCATGCACTTTTTATACAACACAAATTAAAGTTTATAAAACCAGAATTTGATTTAATAAGGTCAAACGACAACAGTAACGATGAATAGGAGAGAGAGAGAGCTAACAATGGGCAAGAATTTTAATATTCAAATCTTACCTGAGAGAACGCCCACACACAGAATGGACCCGCCCACTAAGAAGAACATTTTTCTGGAAAAAAAACGTTTGACATTTTGATCTGTATAGCCGCTTTTTTTATTTAAATCTGTTATATTCGATATCATTTGGTTCTCCTCATTGGTCGGCAGCACTATACCTGTTGGACATTACAAATAGAACAAAATTTACAAAGACAATAGACAACAAAAACGCGCAAGATTTCTTTAAACACTGTCAGTTTCAAAAGAACACAGAGGCTCACAGATGTGTAATGCAGCTATTAGTTTTGTGTGGTCTGTCTGTCCGTCTGTCCGTCGTAACGTTTAAATATGAAAAACAGAAAAGATATAGAAAATTTGATTGTATGATAATTGGCAGTTTACAGAGTTGTGTTACCCTAATTGCTTGCTTACCAAACAGAAGACTCCTTTGTGAACTTTTAGGGGGAATATATCTGAGTTTTTATGAAAACTCAAACTCTCTTTTAATCTTATTTTCGAAGTTAGGAAGTTAATCGCCTTTATGTGGAAGCAGCACCAGGAAGGTAACGCTGAGAGTGACCTCCCTTTTATCTTCTCTTCATGTACGTTGAGTTGTTAATACACCAACTAGCATAATAAAGGATGAATAGTGTGGAATGGAAGAACTAACCATGAATTGGAAAAACTTACCATGGATTGGAAGAACTAACCATGGAATTGAAGAACCTACCATGAATTGGAAGAACTTACCATTAATTGGAAGAACTTCCCATGAATTGGAAGAAATGGAAGAACTTACTATGAATTGGAAGAACTAACCATGAATGTTGAAAACTTACCATGAATTTGAAGAACTAACCATGAATTGGAAAAATTGGAAGAACTTACCATGAATTGGAAGAACTTACCATGAATATGAAGAGCTAACAATGAATTGGAAAAACTTACCATTAATTTGAAGAACTAACCATGAATTGGAAGAATTGGAAGAACTTACCATGAATTTGAAGAGCTTACCATGAATTGGAAAAACTTACCATGAATTTAAAGAACTAACCATGAATTGGAAGAAATTACCTTGAATACGACAGAAATATGTGTTGCTTTTCTGACACGTGCTGTCCGTGTAATGTATCCACAGGAGCCAATATCCCTGGGCTATCGTCTCGCCTATCTTCGCACACGGACCATGCGTTGTGCTATTTTTTCCGTTGAGCTCCATGTCAATTTTAGGGTCGACCAGGTTTTTGGAACAGAAAGTGAAAGTGTGAAACGTGCCAACTGTGTATTTTTTGGAGCAGTTCAGCAGGTCAGCCAAAACGTTGTCCACTTCTAAATAAACTATAGGTGCAGCTGAGAAGCACAGAGCAAAGACATCAGCTAGTAAGAGAATTTTTTAGTCATTCCTGCAATAAATAAACAGATTAAGGGATAGGTCAAGGTGAAGGTGACACCAAATCTGATGCTCTGTCGAAGAAAAATGCCGTCAAATACGATGTAAAAAGTGACGTTTCCCTTTCAGACCTTGCGATCTATAGGGCAGATGATGTAAAGGCCATCTGTTTGTGTGGATCACGGTTAACAAGGGTGTCATGTGGCAAGCACAACGGCCGATCGGCTTTACTTCTCCCCAACAAATGTCAGGTACCCATCAGAGCTGGGTGGACTCAGAGTCGCCCAAAGATCCCGAAATTAAAAATCTCAGTCTTCACTAGGATTTGAACCCTCCCCCTGGTTCAAAAGCCAAGCGCTTTACTGCTCAGCCACCGCGCCTCCCAAATAAGATGAAGCGTTTAATAAATTTCTTCCAGTATATTTTTCTTACTTCTTACTTTCTTTCCAAGTCAGATTTCAACGATATGAATCTATAATAAAAAAATTCTACACAGGAACTGTAATGCAACATAAGAAATCACTACAAAAGTATCAGAGGAGTTATCTTATAGATAACTGTGACAAGTCAAAAGCTTGCTGTCAGAGTCACTCAATTTTATCACAGCATTAATTATATTTTATTATTATTTATTTATCTTATTCTAATTATTTCCCCGTCCTATCCCCAATTTCATCACCCGCCCCACCTTTTCCTCTTTAGGCTAGTCTTAGTCCACCACCTTGGAGATAGCTAGGCCGCGTCCTTTCACTTATCTCCTTTTGATCTTACCAGCCTGAAGTTTGACGGTCGCAGTTGACACCACCTTGGGTGGAATGCAAGTCAATCTTTCTCTCCCCCCCTCCCACGTCTCTCTTTGATCAAAGAGATTACTCGGGTCAACACGCCTCGTGACACTCCTAGGTGCGACTCTTGTCACATTCACCCACGTGAGAGATAATCTTTGGTCAATCCCATTTCCTGTTCGATCCCATATTTTCCAGGCCTTTATAAGGTAGATTAAATCAAGCCAGACCCTCTCATTTCTCATTCTAGCTGAACAGCCGAGTCTAGACTATTTCATTTATTCTTACTCTTAGAGGAATACCTGGTGGTAAGCCGAACTTAAACACAAATTCCATCTTAATTACTTTTGTGTATATTTCTCTCTGGATACTATCATGTGTATTTCGCTTATTTCATTTATATTTAATTAGTGCATTGTGTGTTTCTCACTGTCGTAAGTAGAAAACATAAACATGGCATATGTGTATATTTATGTATTGCATTAATCTATTAATGCTACGTGGCTCAATTGATCGTTGATGCAACCCTGTATATATTGGTACATCTTATCTTATTCCCTTTATCCCAGATGACCGCCGTGATAATTTTACTTGCGCACTAAGACTGCACTTAGAAAAGAGATATGAATTATTTCCCCTTTAGCCATTCTACTTTGACGAGAGTTGCGCCCCTTGAACGGACACTCTCCTTTCAAGCGCACTCCATTGTTCTCGGCCAACGGCCATGTGTAAACAAACCGTCATTGTCGCTGAACACTGCCCAGTCCGCCCCCCTCCCCTTTTCTCTTTCCAACTTGTGTTGTTTCATTGAGATTATTTTTTTCCCTTTTATTACATTTTTATATTGCTACTATCAGACATCTATTTTTCCATATCCCATTTGTCATCATCTCCCCATTGTGCTCTAAAGCAATTTCACCAATCTGAAAAATGCACCTCAGTCGAGGGCATCGATAAGATGCATGAGAGGCATGTCCTACTCTGTCTTTATTTATCCGCAGCCTCCCTCAGGTGTCTGCCTATTTATTTGGCATTGTCTTCCTAGTTACCTGCATATTTATCGGATCACTTGCCTATTTGTTATTGAGATCCACTTGCCTACTGAGATCCACTCAACTATTTATTCAGCACTGCATTATTGTCTTCGTACTTAGTGCTATTCAGCACTGCACTACTGCTTACTTGGTATAAAGTATCTTCTACTGCCTACGTGGATCTACTCAACTCTACTACTTGACGCTATCGGCTCTACTTGCCTGCCTATTTGACAATCCACTTGTCAACCCATTAGGCACGATGTCCCTATAGACCCAGAGTCTGTGCGAGACGTCATAGCTCCGCCTGAAATCCGCAACTCACTGGACTTATCCTGTTAACTACGCTGCCCACGGCAGATCAGCTCTGCCCGCAGTACACTTGTGCCCACCGTAGCCTGCCACCCGCCCTACTGTGCCCACTACAGATATCAGAACTTTGGATTGAGACTCCACAAGAACTATATCACCGGCGTCCCTCTACCCGCTAGAGCGCCACCTCTAGTTGCAGAACCTCAAGCCAGGACACAGCCAGCTGCGACACAAACAGGACAACCAGCTAACTTCAGAAGACAAAGTGACATACTCTCTTATTAAGTGCAAGTCTGTTGGCATTTTACGTCTCGAGAGACGATCTTTTCCCTTTGCAACTTCTTGTGTGACTAAGCCAGCCAAGGCGTCTGCTGCTGATAACAGAGCGGATGTCCTGGCACCCTGCTCTTTGTAGCACTTCCTCATTGGTTATCTTATCTTGCTACCTTATTTTAAAGCTCTGCCTTAGGCATCGGAGGTGGAAAACATTCAGCTTTTTTTCCTGCCATGAGTAGGTTGACCATGTTTCACTTCCGTACAGCAAGGTGCTCAACACACAGGTCCGATAGACTAGGGATATAGTACTGCTTGTCAGCAATATGTTGTCCCAGACTCTTTTCTGCAGCCATGACATGGTGGCCATTGCCTTGGCTATCCTGTTGTTTATGTCTTTATCCAGTAGAATGTTGTTGGATATGATGGAGCCAAGGTAACAAAAGTGATCAACAATTTCTAGTGGTTGGCCATTAATGCTTACTTGAGGTGCAGTGTTTGTGTTTTGGACAAGTATCTTAGTCTTCCTTTGACTGATGTTTAAGCCGAACTTCTGGCAAGCAGCAGATAATTTGTCAACCAGGCACTGTAGCTGAATATCAGAATCAGCCACAATAGCTGCATCATCAGACAAAATCAAAAAGCAAGCTGCTCACCCGCACTTGCAAATACAATCAAAAACATTAATGCGTTTAGCAAGCTGGAACATACGGACTATGTGTCCTGGCTTCAATACTGACCCTGAACTCGTCACCGACATGCGTCAAACAGCTATCATCGACAGAGAACTCAGAGACTAAACATTGATGTGGCCTGCCTGCAAGAAACCAGACTGGCAGACAGCGGATCTCTTACAGAAAGCAACTATACATTCTACTGGCAAGAAAAACCAGAACAAAGCCCTAGAATACATGGCGTCGGCTTCGCAATAAGAAACAGTCTCGTCCCCTACATCGCGATGTTTCCCATTGGCAATGAAAGAGTAGCACACATGAAATTGGCATCACCGCAAGGCAAAGTTAATATAATCTGTGCTTACTCACCAGCCCTTGCTGCACGGGAAGAGGACAAAGATAGATTCTTTCAAGCTCTAGAGGACGTAATTAAAAGTATTCCAAAATCCGAGCATCTCTGTATAAATGGAGACTTTAATGCCCGTGTTGGTGATGGAAATGGTGCATGGCCACAATGCTTGGGACCTCATGGTGTTGGCAAAATCAATGACAATGACCAAAGGCTACTCGAGTTCTGTAGCTCTCATGAACTGTGTGTAACAAAT
The DNA here is from genome assembly GCA_030265305.1 of Biomphalaria pfeifferi. NCBI lineage: Eukaryota > Metazoa > Mollusca > Gastropoda > Planorbidae > Biomphalaria > Biomphalaria pfeifferi. Next base: position 6,774,730 of record JASAOG010000011.1, read on the forward strand.
ACATTCTTCTCTGGCAAGGAACGCCATAAAGTCTCTTGGCAGCACCCACGCTCAAAAAGGTGGCACCAGCTTGACCTCTGCTTCACCCGAAGGAAGTGCAAAAGTGATGATTAAATATAGTATTGATTAGAGATAGATGCAAACCCTCCCCCTTTTTATTCTTCTATGTAAATATTTATGTAAATAAATATTCTTCTTATTTTAACTTTGTATCTCTCTTTCATTGCTTGTGTCGTTGCGTGCCTGCTCCCGATTTATATGCTGACGGGTTGGTGTGTGATAATTTCAAAAATAATTCTCCCCTAGACATTAAACGCGCCAAACACACGTCACTTTCGCCAACCTGTCACAATAACATAGGATATTCCTTCAAGTACACAAAATACGCACATCCTATGCGTGTTCATGCGTTTATCTTGGCGTGAGTTTTAAAGAAAGTCTTTGACTAGAGTCTGTTATATTTGTGCCTGAGTGTTGGAGTGTTTGGGTTCTTTTGGACATTTTTGGTGTCTTTTTTTTTTTTTTTAATAAGATTTCAGCTGTCCAAAAGTTCTTGAATTTTAAAAAAAAAAGTAAGTCAGAGGAACACACGTTTTAGCAATGCCAAGGATTGTTGCTATTATTTGACGGTATTCAAAAGTCGACTGAGCTAGACTCTGTGTGTGGATTTATTTCAATGACAGTGTCGACAGCAGCCTCATCTTATAGTTAACAGATATAAGACATTCCTTTAATAAAATATGGGTAAATCTTATAAGTATATATATGCGTTCAAGAAAATAAAAATACCAGATTCTCAAGTTCTTCGAAGAGCTGGTCTAGAAAGCATCCACACAATCATGATGCAGTCCCAGCTGGGCAGGACACGCATCCCTAAACGAATCCTGTATGGCCAATTAAGGGAAGGAAAGCGTTCACAAGGCGGACAAAGAAAAAGAACACCATCAACGCTTGTCTGGAAGACAGAAGCACATGACAGAGCATCATGGCGTAGCGCTGTGAAAACTGGCGCACAAATTGCCAAGGACAAGAGAACAGCGCTGGCAGAGGAAAAGCGCCAGAGAAGAAAAGCAAGGTCCACGACACTAGCACCAGCTGGAATAACCTGCCCAGTGTGTAGCCCAACATTCCGGGCTCACATAGGTCTCACCATCCACACGAGGAGGTTCTCGACTCTCTTATCTTTATGTTTATAACAATTTAATACACTGAATGACTACACAACACACATTTCGTGAACACATTCTCACGGACGAGTTACAAGCACATGTAAACATAAGAACGACAACCGATACAGAGTATAATTTTCATAACATTCACCCCCGGTTCAAATAATGCTAACTAGTATTATAAACAATAGAAGAATTAAGTAAGTGCAGAATAATAATAGAGATTCAAGTAAACAAACAATGTAGAATAGCATGACATAATGTTACATGTTGATATAAGTAAGTGTAAATCAAATAGCTTAGATATAGCTGATAGATCAAATAGATCAAATATCTCATTAAACGCAAGTCAACAAAACCAAATGAAAGTAGTAAAATAAACAAATGTCATTTTGGAGACAAAACTGAATGTCAAAGTAAGAGTTCTAGTAAGCTGATGAGCTTTTACACTTTGTAGTTGGGCCTAGTTCTCCTTACTCTAAGATTGTATGTATGTGTAGTTTCATCTGCTTGAGTTTCGGACGGTCTGGCTATGTCTTCAGTGGTGCTGGTGGTTTCTTCAGACATGATAGAATCAGTAGGTTGATTCCTGGGAGGTAAGCTTTGGATGGGGCAGCCAATATCAAGCTCTGTTCTACTCTGATTCTCATTTTCTATAACTTTTTGTTCCTCCCTAGGGGCTAACATTCGTAATGAGACAGTTTCCTCTCGACCGGTTGGTGTTCGGATTACAGCGTACAGAGGGTTGCATGTTACCAAATCAACTTCCTCTGTTATGGGATCGTATTTAGATGATCTAACGTTCTTCTTCAGCAGGACAGGACCAGGACTGGTCAACCATGTTGGCAAGGATGTCCCAGAACCACTTCTTCGGTTGAACCCAAGAAATCGTTCATGTGGTGTCCTGTTAGTTGCAGTGCATAGTAATGACCGGATGGATTGCAGAGCATCATTTAGTACTAGTTCCCATTTAGCTATGTCCAATTCCTTAGAATGTAGAGCCAAGGTGATGGCTTTCCATAAAGTCCCGTTAAACTTCTCTATTTGTCCGTTTCCTCTCGGACTGTAAGGGGTCGTTCTACTGGTTGCAATTCCTCTCTCGTGGAGGAAATGCTGCACCTCTGTAGACATAAACGAAGTTCCCCTGTCAGTGTGGACGTACGCTGGAAATCCAAATATTGCGAATAAATCATTGAGACATTTAACAACCGTAGAGGAAGACATATCGGGACATGCAAATGCAAATGAAAATCTAGAGAATTCATCTATAATGGTAAGTAGATATTTATTTCTTGAAACAGTAGGGAGAGGTCCCTTGAAATCCATACTAATTCTCTCAAAAGGTTGAGTTGCTTTAATCAGTTCTCCGGTCGGCTGTCGAAAAAAACGGGGTTTTAGTTCTGCACAAGCTTGACATTGTTCTATTACAGTTCTGACGTCATCACAGGAAAATGGAAGATTTTGAGTCCTTACGTAGTGCAATAGTCGAGTAACGCCCGGGTGGCAAAGACTAGTGTGCAGCAATTTAAGGTCATTGCGAGTGATGGCAGATAGATAGTTTCTGGTAAGTGTATCAGCTACAGTGTTCTGCTTGCCAGGGCGATAGATGACGTCATAGTGGAAACACGAGAGTTCTAGTTTCCACCTCTGGATTTTTCATTTTTAATTTTTCCTTTGTTTGACCTGTTATACATGAAAGAGACAGATCGCTGATCCGTAACAAGTGTGAACGCTTTACCAACTAAGAAATGTTTCCATTTTCTCAGCGACTCAACAATGGCATATGCTTCTTTCTCAACTGAAGAATGTTTTCTTTCACTTTTTGTTAATGAGCGAGAGAAGAAAGCAACGGGCCGGCCATCTTGGTTGAGGGTAGCCGCAATGGCTATATCAGAAGCATCCGTCTCAACGGTTAAAGGGCGATTCGGATCAATAGTATATACGGCGGCTTTTTCAAGCTCATTTTTCAAACTTTCAAATGTTCTTTTGACTTCTTCTGAGACAGGAAATTGTTGATTTCTTGTTAACAGGCTAATTTTTGTTGAGAAGTTAGGTATCCACTGTGAGTAGTAAGCCAGAAGACCCACTACTCGTTTCTGTTCATGCATGTTCACTGGTACGGGTAATTCCCTTAGAGCGCGAAATCTCTCAGGATCCGGCTTAAGTTGTCCTTTGGAACTCTCGTATCCTAACAGTCTCACTTTAGCAGTGCTAATTTCACTTTTTGTTTCATTAAGAGTGATTTCATACTTTTGAGCACTATCAAGAAATCGCTGTAGGTTTCGGTCGTGTGATTCAGAGTCCATACCGCAGATGGTCACATTGTCCACATAAGCAAAAGTGTCAGTGAGTCGTTCGTCTTCGATGATTTTGTCAATCGTACGCTGAAAACAGGCGACTCCATTTGTAACGCCAAACGGAATCCGACGGAATTGATACAGTTTCCCACATGCTTCGAAGGCTGTGAACGGCCTTTCCTCTTCTTTTATAGGAATCTGATGGTATGCACTTTTCAGGTCTAAAGTGCTATATACAGAGTATTGCGAAATCTTCTCTGCCAGTTCGTCAATTCTGGGCATAGGGTAGGCGTCCAGTAGAGTGAACCGGTTTATGGTTTGGCTGTAGTCCACAACCATTCTTTTCTTATGTCTGTCATTTGTTGTGACTAGGACTTGTGCACGCCAGGGAGATTTAGATGGTTCAATAATTTCATCCTTTATTAGTTGTTGAATTTCCTTCTCTATAAACTATCTATCTGGAACTGAGTATCTGCGAGACCTTGTAGCCACTGGGGTACAGTTTGGTGACAGATTACTAAATAGGCTAGGAGCCTCTACCTTCGCTGGCTGGAGAGTACTCTGGCATAATGATGGTTTCTGACCATCGAAAGGAATAAACAAGTTTTGGTGCAAACTTATAAAGTCAAGTCCAAGTATTACGTCAGAGCATAAATTGTCTAGTAGAGAAAGTCTGACTCCCTCGTATCGTTCATTTTTGAGACGTATGTTAGCGTAGATATGCCCTTGAGTGATCCGAGATAGATGGGTGGAAGCCATAAAGATTCTGTTGCCTGAGGAACATTCTGCCATTTGTGCTTCTTAGCGATGTGCGTCGAAATATAGCTTTCACAGCTCCCAGTGTCTACTAGGGCTTTCAATGGCACGTTGTTGATGCAAATTGGTATTGTAGATTTGTTTAAATTCAAAGGCTGCACAGTAGCGATAGCCGAAACTGTTGAAGATCTAGATTTGCAAACTCTTTGAAAGTGACCCTTTTTGAAGCACTGATTGCATGTCACTTCCCTTGCAGGGCATTGAGATCGGGGATGCTTAACCCTGCCGCAAAAATAACACTTCCTAGCTAATGCATTTATTTCATGTGTGTGTGAATTGCTAGCACTTTGAGGAATCGTTACGTTTGGCAAGGGTGAGGCCGAAGAATTGGTGAGAATAGTTGCCGCGCAATTAGTTTCCGGCTGTGATGATTCATACTGTAATGAGTGCTGATAAGCATGTTCTAGTAAGCGAGCCTCCTCGAAGGCGTCCTTTAAACTCAAAACAGTCTTTTCGAGTAGACGTTTTCGAATACTGTTGGACACTAGTCCATTGATAAACGAATCTCTAATAGCCTCTTCTCGGTGTTGTTCAGCAGTCACCGCTTTGAAGTTGCAATCTTTGGAAAGAATTCTTAATTTCTGCATGTAGGTGTCTATCGTTTGACCTTGCTCTTGTTTGCAAGTAGCTAACCTGTGCCTAGCAAACACCTCATTCTTTGGTTGAATGTAGATGCCATTTAGAGTCTGGATAGCTTCATCAAATGTCTCTTTATCAAGTATCATTTGATATACAGCAGGAGAGATATAGTTTATTAGTAGTTTCTTAGTATCAAGATTGTCTACTGATACTACCGATATAAAATTTTTAAACGTTTCATACCAGTGCTGCCAATGCTCTGCTGCTTGATGTGCTGTGGGCTCGATGTCAAACTTCTCTGGGCGAAATATCCTATCCATTTCAAAATTCTAACAACTTCACAGTTTTGGATTCAGTGTATTAAATTGTTATAAACATAAAGATAAGAGAGTCGAGAACCATGTCTGTATAGTATGGCTTTAATACACTGAATGACTACACAACACACATTTCGTGAACACATTCTCACGGACGAGTTACAAGCACATGTAAACATAAGAACGACAACCGATACAGAGTATAATTTTCATAACACACCAGCTGGAATAACCTGCCCAGTGTGTAGCCCAACATTCCGGGCTCACATAGGTCTCACCATCCACACGAGGAGGCACCATACCTCAGTGTAAAGCCCTTAGTCCACTGGATGACCAAAGTGGTCATCGTCGAACAACGATGGACGAACTATACATGCGTTCATCTTGTGCATTTAAAACAAACTCTGCAAAGCAATTTCGTCTTGTTTTGACGACGAGTTTCCCACACCATATGTCTTCCTATCGCTTCAATCTCTACGGAATTTTACAGCTTCAAAACGTCCAATGGAAACAAGCAATATATAAAACATGCTTGAAAAAAAAATAACAAAGCTTATCTAAGGGTAGGTTACAGTCATATATCTGAATACTGCATTAATATGCTTTTTTTTTTTGTTACTATATACGACAAATTAGTTATTGACCACTAATTGAGTAAATTATTGGTTAACATTTTGATCCATTTATGTTGTTTCATCGCCTATGAATAATTAGGCGAAATTTCAACTTAATCCGAGAATAGAAAGCGGGACGAAAAACGTTGAAAGTCGTAATAAGGGGAATAACCTCTCATATACAACTACATCTCTCAATATCTAGCATTTCTTTCCCTTGTTCAATACCCAAATAAAAAAATTAATAACCAATAATTAGTTAACTAATTGGTTACTTTTTTACTTGATTCATCTTTTGTTTAGTACAACGGATAAATATGTAAAGTTTCAACTTGATAAGAGAATGAGTGATGGAGAAATAACTGAACAAAACTGTACCTGACCAACTGACAATAGGTTGATATAAGCTTTGTAATATGTTTAACTCTCTTTCTCCATAATTATTTTTCCACATTTTAAAGGAATACTTTTTTTTTTGCGCATTATTATTTTACTACTCTGTTTTGATTGGGCTCCAATAGCTTTATTGTTTGTAATCAGAAAATGTTGTATTTGGTGTAGAATTAAAGGGAAAAGCATGCTTTTTTTATACAATTCAAATTCAAGTTTTGAAAAATTAATACAAATTTAATTTCATTAGGTCTAATCATCGATGGTATCGTCGATTAGGAGAGAAAGAGTTAAATAAGGCGCAGATGACGGTGATAACTGTCTAGTGTGAAACTCTCCAATAGTGTTCCGATAAAAAATGTCCCACAATTCCTAGTAGTAGATCTTCTCGTCTGCTGACCTAGTTAACATTTCGTCACCTTCATTTCTGTTCTACGTAAAATAGACTGCGGCGCAGAACAGAATACCACTAGATGTTAATACACATATACATCAATGAACAAAACGAGAAAGTGAATGTTACATTCTGTTACAATAATAATAATAATTATTATTATTATTATTATCATCATTTTTTTATTATTATTATTTTTATTATTATTACTTTGTATGAAGCTATTTTTAAAAATAAGATCACAACCCCAAGCCCAGAGGTGTAGCTAAGGTGGGGGGGGGGGGGAGAGAGAAGAGGGGGAATCGAAAGATTATTTTTACAGTCAATGTTAAATATTACACAGAATGCAGGAGCCACCAAAGCGATCAAACCACTCGGGCCCAAAATGATGGCGAATTCCTAAAAACTACAGAAAAATCCTTTTTTTCCCCCCAAAAACAGAATGAGATATTAACAAGGTTACAAAGACAGTTTGTGTGAAACACAAACTCAAAATCGGCCCCTAAGTGATCTACCTAGAGTCTTCACAAGGATTCGAACACGAGACTTTCAGTTCCAAGTGTTTTACCCCTCAGCCACAGCATCTCCATATATATACCTTTTTAACCTTATCTATTCATTCAAAATTAATAACATGTTACATTGTAATACAGAGAAACTAATAAAGATTTATTCATCTAACAAAATTAGATAAATTGGCAACACGAAAAAAAAAATTCTGGACCTACAGTACAGATAACGTAATCATCTTCTTTTTGAAGTAACGTCTAAGATAAGATGACAAGACATTCCCCTCGCAAATAAAAATAAATATCTCCATTGTCTTTTGTCATACTAAGTAAACATAGATCTAGCTAGATCTAGACCTAGTTTTAGATCTAAATATAGATTTAGTAGATTCATGATCTAAGTCTAAGCCTAGATCTAGAAATAGATATAAGTCTCTATGTCTAGATTTAGAAATAGATCTAAGTCTCTAAGTCTAGATCTAAGTATATATCTAGTCTAGATCTAGATATATAATCTTGATATAGAATCTACTATATCTAGACTAGAACTCTTATTTTAAAGATATGTTGATCTGGGCTCTATTTAGTCTTACCTTGACTGAAAAGTGTAGGCCCCTATAACGACGATCTGTCAAAACTGCGCGCTTTAAAGTAGTCCCTTTTTTAAAAAAAATTATAACTAAAACGAAGTTCGTATCAAAATTCATTTTTAAAAATAAAATTTGAATCAGTATTCTATTCAATGAGTTAGTTAATAAATGGAAATATATTTTATAATGATCCATTGACACTTTTACCATTGTGACCTTAGATGCAAATGTGTTGTACCAATGCGCGAATCAATGAATGAAGTTGATTTATTTTGAAGAAGCTTGTGAACTTTTTAACAAGATTTCCTTCCCCTGAAAATTTTCATTGAAAAGTGGTGTAATTTTTTGAAAAATCTGCTTGCATATATAATTTTAAAAATTAGATGGTTCACTTTTGGAAAAGAAAAAAATTGCCGTTGCATCAGAACTTCGAATGATCTAAAATATCATGATGTCCTATTTTCATTTTCTCATAGTTTCTGAGATTTAAACGGGACGGACGGACAGACAGGCTACACAAAACTAAAAGGGTCTTTTCCCCTTTCGGGGGCCGCTAAAAATTACAGAGCAGTAATTTTTGCATCAAAGAGATAATAAAGCTTTGCTTACGTAATATTTTGACATCCTCTTGTGTAGGTCCGACTACATGTGAAACTGATTTAAAGTTTTTCGGAGATATCGACTCATTGATAGTGACTTCTAGACTTACTAAGGTCAGTGTCTTGTCGTCAAGAGGCCTCGTCAGTTCCTCAGGGATCTCGCGCGTCAAGTAGAAAATGTGCTGATCGTCTCTATGTGTAGCGCAATCACAGATGTAGTCCTTGTACTTTTCTTCTATCTCGCATATACCTCTTAACACATGGAACTTACAGAGCTGCAGGAAGCAAAGGGTTAATAACCTCTAACTCTGCATCACAGAAATACATAAATATGTGTAAAAAAAAAATAGATGCCGGTACTCAGTGATTGATTGCCTAACTTTCAACTACTAATATATTAATAATATACGTTAAAATACAAGAAAAGTAATATTCTTTTCCCCGCACTCAAAAAGGTGCTGCGGTACGGTGTATTTATTGTTATATATATATCGGCTTCCGAACCTGTGGTCCTTGGTTCGAATCAAGGATGTGATTTTAAATTTCGAGATTTCCATGGGCGCTGCTGATTTCATCCAATCCTAATGGGTGCCTGATTTAAGTTGGGAAAGTAAAGGCGGTCGGTCGTTGTGCTGGCCACACGACACGCTGCTCGTTAACGGTTGGCCAAAGAAACAGATGACATTAACATCATCAACACTATAGATCCAAAGCATATTTTGTATGCAAATAAATGCCATCCCCCCCAAAAAAAAATCCTCACATAATGACGAATAGCCATCGGGGCTTTAAAAGGGGCACCAACATTGCAGATGAAAAGCTGACTAGTGTCAGTGGGTCTGCGATCTAAACTTAGAGGACGATGCACAAAATTGTAATGAACATTAATTTAATAACTCTTTCTCTCCGTAATTATTTACCACATTCTGGTAGAATCAACGCTGGTATCGTCAGTTAGGAGAAAAACTGTTAAACTCTTCAAGGATTGCGGAGATTTCTTTCTTTCTATACTTTGAAAAAGTTAAAGTTCAAACCAGAGTTCTTCCCCAACGGTAGACACCAAATGTCAAATTTTAGGGAAAATCTTTAGAGCCGTTTGTTAAGAGATTTCACAGACGTTTCTATGAATGTTTTAAGTTAAATAGAGGTATTGTAATAGTAATTCCCTTAAATATGAAGTCTATTTTCCCAGGTTCATCCCCGGTCATTTCCTCCTTGGTCACTTCATCCCTTGCCATTTCATCCTTGGTCACTTCATCCCCGGTCATTTCATTCTTGGTCACTTCATCTCCGTCCACTTCATCCCTTGCCATTTCATCCTTGGTTACTTCATCCCCGGTCATTTCATCCTTGGTCACTTCATCCCCGTTCACTTCATCCTTGGTCACTTCATCCCCGGTCATTTCCTCCTTGATCACTTCATCCCCGGTCACTTCATTCCTTGCCATTTCATCCTTAGTCATTTCATCCTCAAACACTTCATCCCTTGCCATTTCATCCTTGGTCACTTCATCCTTGGTCACTTCATCCCTTGCCATTTCATCCTTGGTCACTTCATTCCCGGTCACTACATCCCTTGCCATTTCATCCTTGGTCACTTCACCCCCGGTCACTTCATCCCTTGCCATTTCATCCTTGGTCACTTCATCCCCGATCACTTCATCCCTTGCCATTTCATCATTGGTCACTTCATCCCCGGTTACTACATCCCTTGCCATTTCATCCTTGGTCACTTCATCCCCGGTCACTACATCCCTTGCCATTTCATCCTTGGTCACTTCATTCCCGGTCACTACATCCCTTGCCATTTCATCCTTGGTCACTTCATCCCCGGTCACTTGATCCCTTGCCATTTCATCCTTGGTCACTTCATCCCTTGCCATTTCATCCTTGGTCACTTCATCCCCGGTCACTTCTTCCCATGCCATTTCATCCTTGGTCACTTCATCCCCGGTCATTTCATCCCTTGCCATTTCATCATTGGTCACTTCATCCCCGGTCACTACATCCCTTGCCATTTCATCCTTGGTCACTTCATTCCCGGTCACTACATCCCTTGCCATTTTATCCTTGGTCACTTCATCCCCGGTCACTTCATTCCTTGCCATTTCATCCTTGGTCACTTCATCCCCGGTCACTACATCCCTTGCCATTTCATCCTTGGTCACTTTATCCCCGGTCACTTCATCCCTTGCCATTTCATCCTTGGTCATTCTCCCCGGTCACTACATCCCTTGGTCACTTCATCCTCGGTCATTTCATCCTTGGTCACTTTATCCTCGGTCATTTCATCCCTTGCCATTTTATCCTTGGTCACTTCATTTCAGGTCATTTCATCCTTGGTCACTTCATCCCCGGTCATTTTCTCCTTGATCACTTCATTCCCAGTAACTTCATTTCTTGCCATTTCATCCTTGGTCACTCATCCCCGGTTATTTCATCCTTGGTCACTTCATCCCCGGTCACTTCATCCCTTGCCATTTCATCCTTGGTCACTTCATCCCCGGTCACTTCATCCCCGGTCACTTCATCCCCGGTCACTTCATCCCCGGTCACTTCATCTCTGGTCACTTCATCTCTGGTCACTTCATCCCTTGCCATTTCATCCTTGGTCATTCTCCCCGGTCACTACATCCCTTGGTCACTTCATCCTCGGTCATTTCATCCTTGGTCACTTTATCCTCGGTCATTTCATCCCTTGCCATTTTATCCTTGGTCACTTCATTTCAGGTCATTTCATCCTTGGTCACTTCATCCCCGGTCATTTTCTCCTTGATCACTTCATTCCCAGTAACTTCATTCCTTGCCATTTCATCCTTGGTCACTTCATCCCCGGTTATTTCATCCTTGGTCACTTCATCCCCGGTCACTTCATCCCTTGCCATTTCATCCTTGGTCACTTCATCCCCGGTCACTTCATCCCCGGTCACTTCATCCCCGGTCACTTCATCTCTGGTCACTTCATCTCTGGTCACTTCATCCCTTGCCATTTCATCCTTGGTCACTTCATCCCCGGTTATTTCATCCTTGGTCACTTCATCACCGGTCACTTTATCCCTTGCCATTTCATCCTCAAACACTTCATCCCTTGCCATTTCATCCTTGGTCACTTCATCCTTGGTCACTTCATCCCTTGCCATTTCATCCTTGGTCACTTCATTCCCGGTCACTTCATCCTTTGCCATTTCATCCTTGGTCACTTTATCCCCGGTCACTTCATCCCTTGCCATTTCATCCTTGGTCACTCTCCCCGGTCACTACATCCCTTGGTCACATCATCCTCGGTCATTTCATCCTTGGTCACTTTATCCTCGGTCATTTCATCCCTTGCCATTTCATCCTTGGTCACTTCATTTCAGGTCATTTCATCCTTGGTCACTTCATTCCCGGTCATTTCATCCTTGGTCACTTTATCCCCGGCCATTTCATCCTTGGTCACTTTATCCCCGGCCATTTCATCCTTGGTCACTTCATCCCCGGTCCCTTTCAATCCCCAAGTAAATATTTGTATCTTAGTCATTGTGAAATCATTTCATGGAATATATTTTACATGATGAGTAACTCTAAGTCTACTATAGTAATGATAATAATCATAGTATGTTACAAGAGTAACCACAATGTTATCACAACTTACCAAAATATCGGCGTCAGCTGAAGATCGAATCAAAGTGAAGTATTCCTCGAAGTTCGGAAATATAGACACTCGTACATAAACCACGTCCACGCCTACTATTGGACCAAGTTCACATTGCTTTGTGAATGAAATAGAAGCTAAATAACAGGAAGTAAAACATTGCAAATACATTTTTAAAACAAGGTTACAAAGATAGTTTGTGTGGAAACACAAACTCAAAATCGGCCCCATAAGTGGTCCACCCAGTAAGGTAAAAAGGCAGGTTTCAATATTTTCAGAAAGAACATCAGAATGAAATTCTATCAAAGACAAACGACAGAAAAGAATAGAGAAAGAAGGTTGACGGATCTTGTGTGGTGCCCCCAGCTGTCCAGCAGACCAAAGGATAGGTGAAAGTGAATGTGAAGTTGAATGTGATCCTGGCCTAACTGATGTCTTATAAAGAATATATAATTGATTTAATTGTTTTGTAAAGGGTCAATCTCTTATTCAAATCCTCAAGAAAAAAACATGTTAGTAAAAGAAAATTGTTAGGTGTACTACTACTGTGTGTAACTGCTGCAGTACCCGCGATAATAAGAAAAATACTTATTTATAGTTGTTTTAAATTATGTCCAACGTCTATGCATACTAAATAGACTTTTTTCTCTTTAAAAAAAGGAAACATTTTTTGTTGTGTAAATTTGTAGTTAATGTGATAGGACTTACTTAACTTAGCAATACAAATGTAAAAAAAAAAAATTATTATTTTTGACCAATCTATAACCATTTGACGGACGGACGGACGGGCGGAGAGACATTCCACACAAAACTAATAGCGTCTTTTCTCTTTTCAGGGGCGCTAAAAACATTGGAACATTTTTTACCCCGTCCCTCTCCTCTTTTTCCCGAGAAAGAATCCTGGCTAAGCGAATGTATCTAGTACACTTTATAATATTCCATGACAAAGCCTTGAAATCTAGAAATAACGACGTATGTTAATTTATTAAACTCGTATCTTCTTATCTTAAACTAGTCGACCGGCGGCGTAGCATACGCCGCTATTTTGCAGGGCCGTCCTTAGGTGACCGCATTGGGCTCCGCACTTATGCGACCGCAGTGGGCCCCGCACTTTCACAAGAGCCGCACTAACTGTAGGTGTAAATTATTAAATTAAACCATTTTATAACTTATAACAGATTTCCCGCGGCCGCCTGATTCGATTTAGCAGGAGCTCCTAAAAACTCCTGAAATTGAAAATATAGGAAAAGTCATGGAAATCTCCGGGAATTATTACAAATCTTTTTAAAAACTCATAGAAATCTCATGAAATATATACACAAAAAGTGTCATTTTGGGGGTGTCATTCAATATGGAAAACGGCAATCCTACGCACGATTAAAATAAACGGCATTATCGCGTAATTGTGGAATCTGTTGAAAGAAGCTTCTCGCGATTACTTGAGGTCAACAATTCACGTAGATAGATTGAAACATTTGGTAATCCTTGCTATTGAGCGGGATCTATGCAGGAGGTGAAATTTTTATGATATACTGTATGACTTAGTTACACTCAAGGCTCGTAAAGTAATTCTGTACGTAGTAACGAATAAAATGCAAAGACGAATGTATTTTCTAATACAAACTCTTAATTTTCACTTATTATCCGTATCCCTACCCAAACTTGGCCACGCGAAATCCGTTTCGAATAGGGTCCCACAACGGTTGAGTTCGACCCTGCTTTTGAGTGAAGGGTGAATACAGAGTAGATTACTGGTTCTCTCCCCCCCCCCTCTTTTTTTTCGCCGCTACGTGAGGTAGAAATAAAAAAAAAGAGTGATCTTTCTTGGTCACAACTGTCCGGCCCTGCTATTTAGTGAGCGGTGAATACTAACTAATAATAATGATAATGATGATAAAGATAATATTGATAATAAAAATATTTGATAATAATGCTAATTATAATAATTGATACTGATGATAATAATGCTAATAATAATGCTAATAATAATAATAATAATAATAATAATAATAATCATTGACAAAATGATGATAATAATAATAATAATAATTATAATAATAATAACAATAATAGAATATTTCAATCGTTGATATTTACTGTTAATCAGCAATTGATATCGCCGTACCACTATCCCATAGTGTAAGAGTGGATGGAATTGAAAAAAAACATTTGAAAATCTGAGAACTTGAACTCAGAGATAAAAGGACTATAGAAGCCGTCTTTAATTACAATAAACCCTGTTGTTAATACAACCGAGGGAATAATGACAACTGACGTCTCCGACACAATCGAAGCCCTAGTACTCTCTAAATGGATCCTTATTCTCTTTCCTCCTATCTTGAGCGACGAAAGAGCCGACGGACATAAAAAAGAAAGAAATATGCTGGATAAAACCTGCAACGTTTAGCTTCATAACCGATGACTTTACAAGAAGACCGCCCTTTAAAGGGAAAACATAGGTAAGACGTAATCAGTAATGATAAAAAATTAAAATATGAAATATTACATGGGCTAGTTAAAGTTATTTCCCATGCATTTAAACGTTGTAAAGTAAAGTAAATCCCCCCCATTTTTCCTTTAGATCTTGCGATCTATGGGGCAGATGATGTAAAGCTAATCTGTTTCTGTGGCTCGGTGTTAACGAAAGTGTGTGTGTGGGGGGGGGGGGGCATGTGGCCTGCAAAAAGACCAACCGCCTTTACTTTTCCCAAATTATTGTCAACAAATTAATGTATTAGACACATCTTATAGATCGAAATTAGGATTACGAAGCAGCTTGAAATACTCCTGTCTTACGAAGCTAATTGAAACACTATTGTCCTACGAAGCTGTTTGAAATACTACTGTCCTACGAAGCTGTTTGAAATACTACTGTCCTATGAAGTTGCTCTAAATACCACTGTACTAGTATGTTGTTTGAAATACTACTGGCATACAAAGCTGCTTGAAATACTACTTTCCTACAAAGCAGCTTGAAATACTACTGTCCTACAAAGCTGTTTGAAATACTACTGTCTTACAAAGCTGTTTGAAATACTACTGCCCTACAAATCTATTTGAAATACTACTGTCCTACGAAGCTGTTTGAAATACTACTGACCCACGAAGCTGTTGTTTGAAATACTACTGTCCTACGAGGTTGTTTGAAATACTATTGTCCTACGAAGTTGTTTGAAATACTACTGTCCTACGGAGTTGTTTGAAATACTACTGTTTTACGAAGCTGTTTGAAATACTACTGTCCTAAGAAGCTGTTTGAAATACTACTGTCCTAGAAAGCTGCTTGAAATACCACTGTCCTACGAAGCTGTTGTTTGAAATACTACTGTCCTACGAAGCTGTTTGAAATACTATTGTCCTACGAAGCTACTCAAAACACTACTGTCTTACGAAGCTGCTTATAATACTACTGTCCTATAAAGCTGCTTGAAATACCACTGTCCTACGAAGCTTTTGTTTGAAATACTACTGTCCTACAAAGCTGCTTGAAATACTACTTTCTTACGAAGCTGCTTAAAATACTACGGTCCTACAAAGCTGCTTGAAATACCACTGTCCTACGAAGCTTTTGTTTGAATTACTACTGTTCTACGAACCTGCTTGAAATAGTACTTCTTACGAAGCTGCTTAGAATACTACTGTCCCACGAAGCTGCTTGAAATACTACTGTCATACGAAGCTGTTTGAAATACTACTGTCCTACGAAGCTGTTGTTTGAAATACTACTGTCATACGAAGTTGTTTAAATACTATTGTCCTACGAATCTGTTTGAAATACTATTGTCCTACGAAGCTGCTTAAAACACTACTGTCTTACGAAGCTGCTTAAAATACTACTGTCCTACGAAGCTGTTTGAAATACTACTGTCCTACGAAGTCGTTTGAAACACTACTGTCCTACGAACCTGTTTGAAATACTACTGTCCTACGAAGCTGTTTGAAATACTATTGTCCTACGAAGTTTTTTGAAATACTACTGTCCTACGAAGCTGTTTGAAATACTACTGTCATACGAAGCTGTTTGAAATACTTTTGTCCTACAAAGCTGCTTGAAATACCACTGTCCTACAAAGCTGTTTGAAATAATGTTGTCCTACTAAGCTCCTTGAAATATCACTGTCCTACTTTACCATCAGACTGGAAGACATGATTTACTATTACTATTATACTAATAAAATTTACCTTGAAAGTTTTCAAATGCTAATGAGACCTGTTGGAGGATTACGTACATAAGTAACACCGATACATCCTGAGAAAAGAGCTTCATGGCAAGTGAGTTGATCTGCATGCTGAGCGCCCAGTACAGCGAAGATAGGACCTGGTGGCATTGTCGGAAAGCGAGCATAGCGGAAAATACTTTTGCAAAAATTATACCGATACTATTTTAAAACCAAACCTTCAAGGTATGAGCGTTAAGCATGTAAAGAGAACGTGTTGAGGATTAGTTGACCCGGAAGGTGTAAGCAGCTTTCAGGGACTGTGTCGCACGATTTTTAGACATAGCATCACGCTGCTGGTGCGTATAGTCTTTTTTTGTATGGGCGATTTTCATAAATGGAGTCATAGGTGTATCTGGCGTGCAAAATTACCAAAATACGGACGTCTTGATAAGCTAAAAAAAAGTATATACATTTGACTCTTGATAAAACATTGGATCGAGGACTTGGGACGTCAGGACATAATTATTGATAGAAATAAATCGATACAATTTTCCTGACATATAAGCTAAGGGAGAGTGCAGAGTTTTTCATATGATTTCGCATACCCAGTTTTTGACTGGCATATTTATCAACATCTGATGTAGAAAAAGTTCTGTGCGGGAAAGGGGTATTTAAGTTTCTTTTTCGTTTTCTGACTATCGGGCTTTTCTTTGGGTCTCAAATGTGTGTCCGACAGCCTTTGTACAAAGCTCTCCAAGACAGTATTTATAATTTAATACTATATCCTCTTATACTTTCAAGGGTATTAAAAAAGACGGCTGTCTGGTCGTGCGATATGCGGGCTGGACTGTTGCTCGTTCGTCTCAATGGTTACGGGTTCATACCCTGCCCGCTCCCACCCACCGTCGTCCTGCGGGAGGTTTGGATTTAGATATAGAATATCTTCAACTTTAAAGTAGCATTCAAATCATGTACAATATTTAACTAAATGGCTTTTAAATACAGAACTAAACTTCAATTTAAGAATTTAAGCTTATTCTAAAAATATACATACTACAATATACAGTAATTGTGGGTCGAGAGGCCAAGTGCGCTTGAACTTGGCTTGGCTTGGCTACCTAGAAGGGGGCTCGAGGTTCGACACCCGACTCGGGCAGAGTTGTGTTTACTGAGCGCCTAAAGGCAGCACGGAAAACCAACTCCTAGATACCCCCTCCCCCCCCCCCCCCCCCCCCCCCCACTGGTCCACAAATGAGATTAGACCAACAGAGCTCTGAGCAAACTATAAGCATGAAAGTGGCGCTATATAAAAGCTAGAATAATAATAACAACAATTGGATGAGTTTCACCTTCATTTTTCACCTATCTCTTACTATGACATTTTCCATTTTTTAAATTAGTCTTCAGATTTGATTAGAATCTCTTTCAATGACGTTTTGTCATCGCTTTTACAGTCTGCGACTTTCCTGGTTCTGTTCCTTGTAGCCCTGAGGACCTTTGCGATACGGCCATACAGTTTTTTTGCTTTTTTTTAGAGTTGTCAGAAAGTCTTTCTGTGAACTAATTACAATTGTGACGCTGTTTTGAATCTTATCACTTGAAACCTAGTTTCCTTCTATAGTATCTTCATCTCTTTCCTCGGTTCTGTAGTCAGCGTCCGAGATTCGCAAGAAATGTGGCCATGAGAATACAGCACATCATACTGGTTTAGGTTTCGAGGGAATGAGTACTTTCAACTCTTTTTCTCCTAACTGACGATACCAGCGTTGATTCCACCAGAATGTGGTAAATAATTACGTAGAGAAAACTGCCCTATGTTTAACGTTGGACATCATGCTCTCTCTCCTAACTGACGAAACCAGCGTTGATTCTACCAGAATGTGGTAAATAATTACGGAGAGAGAGAGAGAGAGAGAGTTAAAAAATCTGTAAGTCTTTTGTTTCTTTCAACGCCAACAAACTATCAACTAATTGAAACTCTTTTCCACTTTCAACGCCAACAAACTATCAACTAATTGAAACTTTTATCACTTTCAACGCCATCAAACTATCAACTAATTGAAACTCTTTTATCATAAACACTTTAAAATTTAACACTTTTAGTAAAAACAAACATAAAAACGCAAATAGTTGTACACATGTATATTTTTACTTCAAAGATTATTACGTGTATATTCATTACATGATCAGCGGGTATTTCTTTTGTTATAGTATTTCATTCATAACCACAATTCAGACTTAGGAACACTCGAGTTAGATCTTATCTTCCTTATCTGTAGGTAAAAAAAAAGTTAAATCTAGAATAAAACAATTGACTGAAAGTACATTTTAAATTAGGTATTGTCCCCTTGTTAAACAGGAATGGATATTGCCAGTGATTTCTAAATAGGAATGGATACCGGCTGTCATTTTCTCGCTGCTACCTGGCTGACGATAGCGACCAGGTCTCAATGCTCAAAATTCGTCGCAAAATAATTTTGCATTACTCAAAATCTTTAGAGCTACGTGCCTGCAAATTTAAAGCGTGGCATCAGATGCTACATTTTTTTAAATACTTAAATTCTCATAATAAATGTCCATTTATAATGTAAAGCAAAAATAAGGCGTACGTATGTATGTATGTATGTATGTATGTATGTATGTATGTATGTATGTATGTATATGTGTATTTATGTATGTATGTATGTATGTATGTATGTATGTATGTATGTATGTATGTATGTATGTATGTAAGTATGTATATGTGTGTGTGTTTGTATGAGTGTATGTCCCTTATAGAAATCAAAACCGTTTGATCAATCTTGATAAAACTTGGCATAAATGTTCCTTGGGTACTAACTGGAACCGTATTGTATGTATAGTAGCCATAAAACAAACTTAAGACCCTGAAAAAAAATTTGCCCTACTATATGAAAGTATTACTATTTCGTATATCTTGGCCATGTTTACATGAGACAAGATCGAAAGGATGTAGATGTAATTTTAAGAATTACACTTTAAACAAGTAGTTTTTTACTTTGACAACTGAAAATACATAACATCGCACATTGATTTCATAATAAAATTAACCTTCAAATTTGTGTTTCAATAGCATTTCTATATAAATTAGTTCCTTATATCTGCGAATTTAGAAGTTCTGACATACTGTATATCCCATTCAGTAAATCTTTTTTATTTTTGAGTCTTTGGTGTATAAATAGCTTGCATTCATTATTTGAAGTATATTTGTTTAGAACTATACACAATAAACAAACAAACAAAATATCTTGCGATCACCTTTGTCCTCATCGAGTGGCTCTGACTTCTTCTTACGGTTTTCATTTTCCACTAGAGACAGAAAAACAAGACAAGAAATATATGTCAGTGTGTCACATCATGAGTGGTTAACTATTGGTAGGGAAAACAAACATAAACTTAGAAAACTGAACTTCATTGCAATGTAAAACAAAAATGATAATGAAATAAATAAAGAAACACAACTGCACATATGCAACGTAATTCGACTTGTTTCCCTTTTTTTAAAGAAAATCCCAATCATTGCTGTTGGTAGAGAATGCCCAGGGCTCCGCTTTCGAGTGTCTCAAAGTGGTACCCGGGTGGAAAAGGTCGTTAGAGGAGACGGCCAATAAGGTAGTAGAACAAGACCCATGTCGGGATGCCCTAAGAGCCTTATTCGTTGCAATGGCGGGTTGCGAGGTAGTCCCCAGCAGCTCTTGACACGATCCACACACCATTTCTCCATGGGCCTTTTTATGGCGGACTTTGGCCTGCCTTCTTCGGTACATTGAAGGAACATGTAGGAGTTTCCCCGCTGTGCTCGGTTTTCAGTATCGTCTCTAGTTATGGGACTCCTGGGATAAGGGCCGATTCTTTTCAGAAGCTCCTGGAAAACCTCGATCTACTTATTCTTCTGTCCTACTTTATCTGCTATCAGTCCACCAGACTTGACTTTTGCTGGTCTCAATGACTTGGCAAATTTTCCCGATATCTTTTCGATGACTGATTACAGGTCTTAGTTGCTGTTCTGAAGGGCTTCTTCTTCTGCTGTTGTTGACATTCCTTCTATGTAATTTTCCCTGTCTGTTCTGGCACTACGCTTGACATTTCTATCGGTTTCTCCATACTCGCTGCTTTTATTTTTCTTTGTCTTCCGACCTGCTTCCTTTTCTCTTCTTTCCTGATCTTCTGAAGCGTTTCTGCTGATATCCATTCCTAATGGGTTTATGACTTGGAGGAGTTGCTGTAACTGAGCGGTAAAGCGATTGGCTTCCGGGTCCCGGGTTCGAATCCTGGTGAAGACTGGGATTTTTAATTTCGGGATCTTTTGGAGCCTCTGAGTCTACCCAGCTCTAATAGGTACCTGACATTAGTTGGAGAAAAATAATGGCGGTTGGTTGTTGTGCTGGCCACATGACACACTCGTTAACCGCGGGCCACAGAAACAGATGATATTTACTTTATCTGTCACATAGATCGCAAGGTCTGGAGGGGAAACTTTACTTTTTTTTCTTTTTCTTCAGACCTGCTTTCTTCTCTCTTTCTTTCATCTTCTGGAGCGTTTCTGCCGACATCCATTCCTTGTGTGTGTATGACTTAGGACATAGTACTTACTTTAGTCATTGTTTCTATAAATGTTTGCTATGTCTAGTCTAGTATCTCCTATTCAAGCAGCTCTTCAGGAAGATGGAACTTGTTTGACAAGGTGACCCTGAACTATTCCCGTTTCGCGCTTCACTTTCATTGACGTCTGCTACTTTCACTGTGCGCTCAGTCTCATAAAGAGTCCGGACGTCCCATGCACCGATGGTGGTGGTGGTACTGATGGATACGAAGCTTTTCGGCATTCGACTTCCAGATGTCTCTGGCTTTCACCGCTATGCAACACACCTTTCCAGCTGGGGGTCCATCTTCTCCCAGGTCCATGACTTCTTTTGGTTTGCTGCTTATTGTTTCTGCATCTGTTGGTTTTTCAGCTTTATATCAAACCATCCTCTTTTTTCATCCGGGCTTGGCACCATCCTCGGTGGAGTTATCATAGAAAAGGGCATATACAAATCAGACATCCATCATAGTAGTAAGTCGTTGTCTATTGACTTAAATTAAATGTTCGCTGTCCTACTGTACGTACCGTAAGCGATGTAGGCAGCAAAGCATCCAGCTGTGCCATTATTGGTTGTGCCATTGTTGGTAGTGCCATAGTTGGTAGTGCCATAGTTGGTAATGCCGATGTTGGTAAAGCCATTTTTGACGACACAATCGGAAGAGAAAGAAGAAACAAAATGTCAATGTTGAGGAGTAATATTAGTTGAAATAAGAATGCTTCAATTAAGATAACATTCTGAGAGACAAATTTCTCCTCGTACGCTCGGCGTTTTGCTGACGGAGCTTTTCCCAGGTCAAAGGGTTCATAAAAGGGATTCATCTTGAACCTTTCTGGACACCTCGACTAGGAGCTATAACAGCCACGTAGCTTAAGACAACATAACAGAACAAGAAAAACATTTTTAAATACTTAAAAAAAAAAACAATAAAAAAAACCCCAAAGCTTTTAGGTTTTTTAACATTTACAAAACAAAAAACAAAACAAAAAAAAACAAAAAGCCAACATACTATCCACTCTGCTACTGGGGTGCTTATAGAGGATTGTAGAGTAGAGTTATGTATTCTTTGTCAAATTATAAAGGGGACTAATTCAGCTTATACCACCACTTCAGTCAAGTACAATTTTTTTTCTTTTCCTTGTTCGATATAACAAACAAAACAACTAATTACTAACAGTTAATTAACTAATTGGTAATTTTTTTGTATTGATTATTATGTTGTCAGGCAAAAGAAATAATTGTGCAAAATTTCAGCTTGATCCGAGATTTGGTGCTGAAGAAATAACGTGTACAAACTTTTGACTAGACAGACAGACAGAGAGAGAGAGAGAGTTGATAGAAGCTTTGTTAAACACTTACCCGAAACCAAGATAACAACGATACCCACAGCGGAAAGTATCAGCGTTTTGTTGGCTTCAAATATTTGGACAGGACTTTTCTCTCCATCTTCCGGCTCCTTTATTTGTTGTAATAGATGCAGCAGGCTGGTTTCATTGTTAGGCTGCATCGTACCTGAAAAACGCAAATAGTTCAAAGAATAATGCTAAGAAACTAAGGGAACTTTTTAGAAAGGTTATATCAGCTCGCCAAGTCTTGCTTGGTGCCCCAATGGTCAAACAGACTAAGGGATAGGTAAAGGTAAATGGTAGGTAAATATCAGCTCACTTTGTCTCTCTCTCTCTCTCTCTCTCTCCATGTCACATGTTTGTAAAATGTAACGCGTGACTACACACAAAAACTGCTGACTAGAAGTAATTCTACATTAGTATTAGGTCACACTGAGTGTGCGCGGCTAAATAAAGCCGATTATTCTAGATAACCTTCATGCATAAACTAGATATAAGGTCAATGTGGAATTATGGGAAGGCGATAAAACTAACTATCAGTATCGGAAACAATCCAGAAATAATCGATTCACGCTGCAGACCTGAGGCGTGCCGACGAGCTATTGGTCTACACTGCCCACACGTTGTGACGTTGCAAGTCAGTGTTTCAGCCTTCTATAACAATTGATGTAGGTCTGGGGCTTTTGTGGTCATAGATCCTGCCACTTTACATATAAATAGTATTCCCAACTTCAAATCACATTTTTTTCACTTTAAAAAAAATTTTCATTTATGGGGGCAAAAACTATAAATAGCTAGCTTTTGTTCCCCAGTGTTGATAAGCTCTGTGTTTTTTTAAAAGGAAGATTGTATGCACTTTTAATCTATGCAGGATTACATTTTTAAAGCTTTGCAGTTTGCAGAACAAATAACTTTTAGTATAGTGGAAATATTAGACTTCTACACACTGAAATTTTAGCGCTATTCTTTTTAGTTGACAAAAGTAAAGTTCAATTTCCGATGGTCTAGTCTAGAGGTTAAGTTCGCTTAGTCATTAGTGCGTTATCGCTAAGCGGTGTTGTCGTTACCAGGATCACTGGTTCGAGCGTTGGTCCCTATTCTCGTCGCATTTAATTCACTACTTTCTCTCATTTAAAAAACTTTGTTCCTGGTTTTCTGTTTAATAATGTTTAATATATGCATGTATCATCATTTGTATCAGCACCTAGCTTCACTTCTATTTCTATATTCCATTTTAGGTCTTTGACATCTAGCGTTTCGTGAATAGCTCAATAAGTAAAAGTTTAAAATAAGTAAAGGGTGGCACTAACCCACCATACAGTGCTCACCAGTACTCCCTAATCGTAAACCCGCCCCTGAAATTTTTATTCAGTCTAATTTCTTTAATAACAGTAATTTTCTCTTTCAGACCTTGTGATCAAATGATATAAAAGTTATCGGTTTCTGTGGCCTACGCTAAACGAGGGTGTCATGTGGTCAGCTCAACGACCAATCACATTTGCTTTTCCCCAACCAATGTCAGGTACCCATTTAGAGCTGAGCGCAGAGATTCCCCAAATATTAATTCCCAGTCTTTACATGGATTCCAACCCGGAACCTCCGGTTTGGAAGCCAAGTGCTTTACCGCTCAGCCACCGTGCCATGCTTCTTCAATAATACATTGACCGTTTTACCTCGAATTTTGCACTGAACGAAGCCGCTTCTGCCACAATCGTCATGATAGGACAACACGAGTAGAGAGTGGCCTTCAGGTATTAGAATCTCCATATAGAAACACTCTGTGCCCACGTGTTCGTGATTTTCTGAATGATACCTCATCGCAATAGAGGGACGGCGTAGACCTTTCACGCAGAACAGGATACTGTGCTGACTCTCTATCGGGAAAGTGCGGGAACAGACGTCTAAGTCTGTCCTTACTCCGTCCAACTTCAAGTGGACACTCGGGTCAGCTGGGGGAAAAAAAACACAAAATAATGGCGGGAAAAAGTGCGAAATAAAAAAAAAACTCACAACAACTTAGAATTACTAGAAATTAATTTTCTAACTGGTTTCTTTTTAGCGCCCCCCCCCCCATAGGGGAATAGACGCTATTAGTTTTGTGTTGTCTGTCTGTCCGTCTGTCTGTCAGTCCGTCTCGTTTAGATCTCGTAAACTAGAAAAGATATTGAAAATCCTACATCATGATATTTTAGACCTTTCAAAGTTCTGATGCAATGGCTGCTTTTTTTTCTGAAAGCGAAAAATCTAATTTAAAAAATCAACCATGCAAGCAGTTTTATCATAAAAAAAAACATTTTTACAACTATTCAGTAATAATAGTAACAAACACTGAGGTCTATTTAATAAGGGAGAATTCCATTTTCGTAACACATTGATGTAAACGGTTTTAGATTTTTTGTCAAAAAAAAAATATATCTTTTTTTACCAATGTATTGCCTAGTTAAATAAGTTCGTCATACTAACTGCTACATTTGCACACAAAAAAAAGTTTACTTTTTTTAAAGTGGAAAAAATATATTTAATATGCATATAAGTGGAACAAAATTTAGAACAACATTTAATAATTACATGTTCATATTATAGCGTGAACTGTAAAATGAAATTAAAACCACGGAACACTTACCTAAAAGATTTATTTTTTTACGGAAATGTTTTTTTATTCTTAAGTCCTTGAATAAGAAATTGACCTTTTACAAAACAATAAGATCAATTATATAATCAGTATATGACATTAGCTAGGCCAGGTTCACAATTAACTTTTTCACTTTCACCTATCCCTTGGTCTGCTGGACCGTTGGGTACCACATAAGATCGGTCAACCATCAAATCCTGGGCAATACCATAACGACATATACAACGACATAATAACAATTCCGAATGCCAATTCACAGATATATAACACGTTTATTACATTATCTGTACTATAATACAGAATCGATTCAGACATTTGAAATATCCAGTATCAATTAAAAAATATAACAGCTTAACTATTCCATAGACTGAATAGTGACAACACAGAAAACTAATTAGTGTCTACACTTCGACTATATCTATATCCAAAAGTCCAACTGTCTTGGACTAAGAACAAAACCACACTGCCTTATTATGAGTTACACTATATTCAACAAAAACATCTCACCAAGTAAAACAATCCAAAACAATAACAGTTTTGAAGTCAACAAACTGAATTGCCCCCCTTCTCCTCTACAGTAAACAGGAGATCCAGGCTGATCAGAACTCAGTCCTGACACTGGGTAGACCACTTCGGAGGCCGATTTCGAGTTTGTGTTTTCACACAAACAGTCTTTGTAACCTTGTTTTTTTTTTGTTTTTATTGATTCATGTCTTGTCTATGTCAATGAATAATTGTGCAAAGTTTCAGTTTGACAAGGAGAATAGGTGTGGGAGAAATAACATGTACACACTTTTTAACAGACAGACAGACGGACAGTGTAAACGCCAAAAGTCTTTTGAAATAAGACTAAATAATTTTGTTTGAAATTTATGTATTTTAATTGGTGTTGAAAATTTGTATTTAAAAGTGGGTAATAATTATTCATATCTCGGAATATAGAGTATAAGACTTACGCGCCAAGGTCACGTTGGGGAAAGGAAGAAACTTTCTCACGTTGTGCAGACGAGAGCTCGTGCTTCTAACTTCCAACCAAAGGCCGAGCTGGCTGCTGTGGGTGAGATCGTCTTGCAAGGATTGATTAGCTCGAAACTTGTCCTTGATGGTCAGTAGGTACGCTGAATGCGTCTTCTTAACACAGATACACTTACTGTTTGGGTGATGACCAGCCTCACACTCGAGGCTAACCTTGATAGCACACACCTACACAGATACACACTGCCAGTGGTTAATATGTATTAATATGTTAATATGTACTTAATATGTAAGTTAATATGTTACTATGCATTTAAGATAACGGATACCAGATACTGAAGCTCTTCTAAGAGCGGGTCTGCAAAGCATCAACACGGTCCTGATGCAGTTCCAGCAGAATGGAAGACCGCCTCATCCCTAGACGACTCCTATATGACCAATTAAGGGAAGGAAAGCGCTTACAATGTGGACGAAGAAAACGCTTTAGGGACACCCTCAAAGCTTCTCTGAAAGTCTTCAGCATCGACCCATGCCACCTGGGAGACAGAAGCACATGACAGAGCATCATGGCATCGCGCTGTGGAAACTGGCACACAAATCGCTGAGGACAAGAGAACAGCGCTGGCAGAAGAAAAGCGCCAGAGAAGAAAGGCAAGGCCAGTGACACTAGCTCCAGCTGGAATAACCAGCCCAGTGTGCAGCCGAACATTCCGGGCTCACAGAGGTCTCACATAGCCACACGAGGAGGCACAAAACCCCAGTGCATAGCACTCAGCCTCCTGGAGGACAAAACTGGTCTTCGTGGAACCACGATGGACGAACTATATAAAACAACGTAAAAGAGGCAAATAATTAGTTTACAATTTACATAAATTTAATGATGACACGCTGAATCACGTATGCATCGAGACAGGGCCGCCGCGAGGGTTGTGGCCTCCTGCGTGCGAAATTAAAAATGCCACCCTCCCCCCCTTTTTTTTTTCTCTAAAAAACAATTCCATTAAGACTGAGCTGGACGCTGTTCCAAAAGTGACCTTTGATTGAAATCCATTTTTTGTAGACCATTCCATTTTTTTCCTTGCACCTCTGTTGTATCCTTCAAGTACAACTATGAGCCATCCACTAGGAACAATTTTGAATATACATGCCTACAGAAATCTGAATTATTAGTTCTTTGTAATTGTGACGAACACATTTGCCGGGGATTATATTATCAATACTTGACAATTCAATGAAATGAAGAAAGAAACATCTCTCTGTATTTTCTTCAAACTTCTTTAATAACTTCTTCAGCTTTCACATCAAATTGACTTCTTAATTCAATAACAACTTGACTTGATACTTCATAAATAAAACTTAAATGATACATGAAACTTCACTTAGTATAACTTCAACTTCAACTACTAAAACTTTACTTAATGGACCCGCAAATATCACAAAACTTATTAGTAATCGAGGACTGTGTGAGGACCAACGCTCTGCCAAAACTACTACTATGCGAGGACCCCGTCTAACTCACTTTCCCTTAATTTATATTTTCTTTGATCGTACGTTCCAGAATCATGGAACCTTCTCAGATAATTATTTTAGTAACTTTGACCTTCTAGAAGCTGACGTGTGCTATTTTTTTCCCTTAACCTCTTTCTTCGATTGGATATCTAAAATTAACTTGTTTTCGCTGGACACTTGCACTGGTTTGAACTCGAGCTTCTAGAAACTGGTCGAAATAGGTCACAGACTCGACTCATGACAGTAATCAACAGTAAAAACTGATCTCGTTATGACCACTCGCTTATGCTGCTGTATTTGCGACGATTATAATTGATGAGCTGCGGGCAGGTATATTACAATGAACAGCGGAAATGATCATGATCTATATACAATTTTTCGATAACTTGGATTGCTCAATAGTGTTACATGGTCTGGACGTGGGTATGTTTACGTGTTTGTTATTGTAAGTTAAAGTTAAATAATAAATAAAAGCTTGAGATACAAAAGCCATCAAAACTTTTTCAACGTTCGTAAACTTTCATAGTAATCATCACGATTGTATTTTGGAGAGATGTGCATTGTATCCACAATCATCTGACATACACGGATTCAGAGTTGCCTACAAATTTGTTCATGAAGCCACTCAGCCCTGAATATTTTCATGAGTTTAATACAGAGTTGATAATCCAAAGTACAAGTCAATTATACAAAGACTTGAAATAAAACATAGTAAGGCAGTGTTTCTCGCATTCCCGGGTGGCGACTCCCTAGAAAACAACATTTTCGGTCAAGCCCCTTTAAGAAGCTGTAGCCCAGGGAGCGATGTAGGCTCCAATAGTGAGGTCCGTGTGTTTCTCCTTTTTTAGAATGTAGTTTTAAAAAAAAGGAAACTTAGTCACAACTTTCAGGTTTTATTTTAAATTTAGCCTTCTTGAATTTAACTACACTGTGTATAGAAATGATAGAAACCAAATTAACGTTGTGTTTAACATAATTTGTAAGCCTTGTAAAAAGTTCCCCCTGAAGGTAGAACTGAAGATACGGCAGGTTTCCACTCAAGTCGGCGAGGGGTCTGAACATTTTGTTTCGCCGCCCTCCCCCCTTTCCCGTTGTTGGTTGGTTGTTTGCTTGTAGCTCAGCTAGTACAACTGAACCGTTGTTGGTTGGTTGTTTGCTTGTAGCTCAGCTAGTACAACTGAACCGTTGTTGGTTGGTTGTTTGCTTGTAGCTCAGCTAGTACAACTGAACCGTTGTTGGTTGGTTGTTTGCTTGTAGCTCAGCTAGTACAACTGAACCGTTGTTGGTTGGTTGTTTGCTTGTAGCTCAGCTAGTACAACGGAACCGTTGTTGGTTGGTTGTTTGCTTGTAGCTCAGCTAGTACAACTGAACCGTTGTTGGTTGGTTGTTTGCTTGTAGCTCAGCTAGTACAACTGAACCGTTGTTGGTTGGTTGTTTGCTTGTAGCTCAGCTAGTACAACTGAACCGTTGTTGGTTGGTTGTTTGCTTGTAGCTCAGCTAGTACAACTGAACCGTTGTTGGTTGGTTGTTTGCTTGTAGCTCAGCTAGTACAACGGAACCGTTGTTGGTTGGTTGTTTGCTTGTAGCTCAGCTAGTACAACTGAACCGTTGTTGGTTGGTTGTTTGCTTGTAGCTCAGCTAGTACAACTGAACCGTTGTAAACATTTTATATTTCTTAATAACTAAACTTTAGAAAACTTCTTTGTGAACAAAAACTCAATATAATTGTTATTATTGAAGATTTAACTTGAGATGAAATATTAGATCTAATAGTAATGAAATAAACTGCTATTTAAACAAAAGCTAGCTCACAACAAAATACAATCTTTACTCTTTCATGTCTTAAGATCGTCTTACAATTGCACTAGGCACGCTAATTTTATCATCGTCACTGCATAACCACCAATCAATCGCTTCACCTCTTCTTACCGCCGCCTAGGGAACACACACACACTCCATAACACCCCTGTTTTGACTTTTTAATTACCGTTAATAGATCTAATTATTGTGCGGGCTATTCGACTCAAACAAATATTACAGCAACCGCGAAAAGTCATGGCCAGAAATGAGTAGGTGCCAATGGAAAAACCCGTGGGATTCCCTCGTACACAGCTCTATTTTTTGGTTCTAGTTTCAAAATAATTTCTTATGTACGAATATGGTTTATATTTTCAAAGGATAATAGAACAATTAGAATTTATATAAAATATTTAAGAAATTTTTTTATTTAACTAATTTTTTTTAAAAAGTAACCTTGGAATAATGATTTGGCCGCCCCATAAAGTCGGCCGCCTGCGTGCAATGCACACATTGCACAATAGATAGCGGCGGCCCTGCATCCAGAAATAAAAAGCCACGTGGGTCACTTGGCAGTCCGACAGTAGGAGACACCATACAATAGTATGATGTTAAGATATTAGTTCATTTGTGTTTCTACATACATCCATATTGAAGTTGAAAGCTGTGTCTATGCTGTTCATCAAAATTACATTGTAAGTAAAAGTAAAGTTCCCCTTTCAGAACTTGTGATCTATGGGGCAGATGATGTAAAGGTCATCTGTTTCTGAGGCCCAATTCTAACGAGGATGTCACGTGGCCAGCACAACGACGAACCGCCTTTACTTTTACTAACTAATGTCAGGTACCCATTAGAGCTGGCTAGACTCAGAGGCGTCAAAAGGTCCCGTACTTAAAAATCCCAGTCTTCACCAGGATTCGAACCCTAGGTCCCCGGTTCGGAAGCCAAGCGCTTTACCAATCAACCACCCTGCCTCCAAAAATTATGTTATATAAAGTATTAGTTTGTTACTTTTATTCAAGTTCTGCATCAGGAAAGTAGTTTCCCTACAAAGGACGAGCTTTTTGGAAATGCAGCTCTACGACCGAGTATCAACAAAATCTTTAGTAGACCGTGCGATCTTTTCAAATCTTGGCAGTCTCCAGACTTAGAAAGAGAATATAAAGTATGTGCCTGTAATTTATAAGTGGAGACGGCGGTAATAGCGGGTGGTCGTTTGTGGGATGGCAAACATTTGATCCCTGCCCCTCCCTGGGCCAGCAAACGACCTGATACTACTCACCTCGCTGCCGTCTTGCAGTAAGACGATCACGTCCTCAAATGCGAGCAGGTTTGTGGGATAGATGTTTAGGGTCACAATGGCCAGATACACGTCCAGGTCGGGGACAACATGTGTACGCCTGCACAAGTTACTGGTGTATACGCTGGCCAAGGCAAACGTCACTGCAATGTAGGAATAGTGGAAAAAGCATTCTTTTCTAACGCATATGAATGTAAAAAATTTATACTCATTTACACCGTTTTTGTGTTAATTGCAAAATACTATTTTTTCCCCATATTTTACAATACCAACACTAGGCGGACATAGATATACCCTATAGGGCCTACAGCGCTACACTCGAGCTAGACTGTGAGATGCATATGAAAATCATTGAATGTCTTTTGCTTTTCTATTTCATTTGGGGCCACCCTATTCACTTTGCCTAAGGGTCCCCAATCTCATAAGGCCAGCCCTGCTGAAAGTTTCAGATCTTCCCTTGCAAAAGCTCTGGAAAGATACCCACCTGTTGTGAGTTATGCGCGCTGTTCTACTATGGAGCTGAATAAAAAGTGTCTAGTATTAAATGTTTACAAAGAAATAAAGTTTCATCAGAGTCATCAGCCGCAATATGAAGACTAACCGTTCCATGCTCCGTTCTTTTCCCTTAGAGAATTCGGTATACAGACGTGTAGATGTATGCAGAAGTGTAACAAAGCTGTGACAATCACTTTACTGCAAGAGTGAACAGAAAAAAGAAAGAAAAGCAAGTTATTTTTAAACTCTAAGTCCTACTCTATGAAGCTGTGAAATTGTGCCATGATATCAAATTCATATCAAATCCTGTAATACTTCACGTTTACAAGAAATCTTTCAGTCTCTCGTAGCACAATCATTAATCTAGAATTTAGATCTCGTCTATTATTTTAAATTTGGATCTAGTGCCATTCTAATCCAGGGGCTCTCAACCTGGTGGTCGCGACCCCCTTGGGGGTCTATTGACGATTTGCCAGGGGTAGCCCAAGACCATCGAAAATATGGATTTTTATTGTCTACTCTTCTATTGTTGTATGTGTGTGTAGGGGAGGGGGGTCGCGGCAGAGTGGGGGATTGTAAAAAGGGGTCGCCAAGCCTAAAAGGTTGAGAACCGCTGTAGTCTAGTCTATTATTCGCATTTAGATCTAGTCTATTATTTTAAATTTAGATCTAGTCTATTATTTTACATTTAGATCTAGTTTATTTTTTACATTTATACATTTCAAAACATTCTTGGAGCTTTGTTACGATGTATGTGTGTGTGTTTCCTCCAAGGTGAGGGTTTTGTCGAAGATGTCATCCATTTGAAATAATTTGACATCTAGTCTCTTAGATCTAGGTTTTTTTACATTACAAGGTCCAGATCTAGATCTAGACTAGAACTAGAGCATGAGCCGACAACGTTACATTGTTTAGATCTTTAACTAGATGTAGTTATTATCTTATTGGTTCTTTTAAAACAAAAGTTATTAAGTCCTTCACGTATCCATTTTATCTTATCTTATAAAATACAGATGTTACTTCAAAAAAGATGATTACGTCCTACGAGCGTTCCTACGTCAATCTAGTCATGCATGTTAACCAATGACCTAAATTCTGCCAAGTCACTAGTTTTCTTGGCTGGCTCAGGCAGCCCATTCCATGCTCTGATAGCACTCGGGAAGAAGGAGCTTTTGTACAGATTTGTCCTAGCACATGGGACGAGGAATGTGCCTTTATCTTTGTGTCTCTCTGAGTATTTTTTATTACATTTATGTGCAGTTTCTTAATGTTTTCTCGAGTTGAGGGGTCCCAAACGGAGGATGCATATTCTAATATTGGCCTAACCAATGTTAAATAGCATTTTAGTTTTATTTTCTAATTTGATTTGTAGAAATTTCTTTTTATAAACCCTAAAGCTTTGATTGATTTTTTAAAATTGTTTCATAAATATGAGGATACCATGATATTTTTCATTTTGTATAGCACCTAGGTATTTTGAGTTTTTTAGTATGTTCTACTTTGCATATAAAAAAAAATCACGAATAGTGAAGGTTCTACCGAATACTAAAACAATAGAATGAAATTTAACTTAATAATAAATATACCTTAGTAACATTTTGGTGTGGGTTAGTCATTATTTCTAGATCTAGGTATCCAAGGCGTCAAAATAAATAAAAACATTACAGACTGAATGTAGCCTGTATCTTTGGGATTCATTCCTGGTGTTAAATGATGCGAGGTTGGTTTGGGGGTTTTCTTTTCTTTTGCGCCTGTCTACGGCAAAGGCTGTACTTGGGTCTCAAAGGTTTTGTGCTGCAACACCCATGAGATCTCTCCGCTGTCTCTTTCAGACCGACGCTTTGTCTGCATGAGAGAAAAATAGGAAGCAGCTTGGGCATTTTTGACAGACGCTGTATAATTACACCCTTTTTCTACACTGGGCGTACCTGCAGTCCTGGCCCCTTGCTTGCTCTTCATGTGGATCTGCCCAGTGCTTCTTTCTCCCAAATGCTGGTGTCGATTCTGAAGAGCTTCATGTCGCGCTTGCATACATCAGTGTATCTTAAAGAGTCCACTACCGGAACCTGCAGTTTTCCTGAATTCTATTAGATCTCCATGCAATATTATCTTGTAAGACCTGAAGCTGGTTTAGTATCAATCATTGTTATAATTTACTTGATTATTTCCCTTGCTTTTTTATGAGGTACTCGGGGAGGATTACTTGTGTGTGTTAGAATATTTTTACAGAGCTTATTTCAACTCTGTCTGGTAAAAAGTTTGTACACATGTTATTTCTCATACACCCAGTCTCAGATCAAGTTGAAACTTTGCACATTTATTCAATGGCATAGACAAGACACGAATCAATAAAATAATATAACCAATTAGTTCATTATTTACATGTAATTAATTATTTTTGTTTGATACCAACAAGAGAAACTAATCATTCAGTTTTTAAAGATATGGCTAAATATATAGGATTTGGTCTCGCTATATATATGTACACATCATTTCTTCCACGCCAATTCTCGGATCAAGTTGAAACTTTACACAATAATAGTAACACCAATCAATAAAAAAAATAATCAAATAGTTAATTGATTATTGCCAAGTTAATTTTTATTTGATTTCGAATAAGAGAAATAACTTCTACATTATTGAGTTAAAAGTAGGTAGTGACGTCTCAGGTCAGTGTTCAGGCCTTCTTTAACGAATGGTCTCGCCGGTAGGGAGGACCATGAATGACTGACTGACTGACTGGACTACTAGAGATGTATTGACTGCATGATTTGCTAAAGCGTCTCATAGTTTCTATTTAAGTAAGTAAAGTGTTAAAAACATGTAGACCTATGATATATATATATATAAAAGGCTTATATAACAAGATTAGTTGCTGTCAGTTTCTTCATTGGAGTCGCCGTCTGATGATTGGGTGAAAGCAAAGAAAATATCATTAAAAATTACTATTACAATTAAGGAGTAAAGTGGTACAGTGGTAAAGTGGTATTGTTGTGCAGTGGTAAAGTGGTATTGTGGTACAGTGGTACAGTTGTAAAGTGGCACAGTGGTAAAGGTATATTGGTCAAGTGGTACAGTTGCAAAGTGGTATTTTGGTACAGTGGTAAAGTGGTACACTGTTGTTTGTAAAATGTTTTACATGTTTCGGATGTTCCTTCAGAGTTGAAAATAGTTTACTTCCTAGTCCAAACCTCCCGCAGGACGACGGGGGATGGGAGCGGGCAGGGTTTGAACCCGGGACCATCGATAAATCTGAACGACAGTCCAGCGTGCAAACCGCACGACAAGGCAGTCATCCAATGGTAAAATCAAGGGGGTCTCGATCTCAAATCCTGTGGAAGACTTGGATTTCAAACTTTGATCATTTTAATTTACCACATAGCTTTAACCGGATCTAGTAAAGATAAAGCACCCTAGATGTTTGAGATATGGGGACTCTTTTTAATTAACATAAGGCAATATTTTGTTTTCTCTTTGTAAAAAAAAAAGCTGAATATTGGGACTAAAAAAGTTGCCCTAGTGGTGCATCGCTAAAAATGCTGACCATGTCCTTGAAAACTCCATACTCGATCAAGAGCCACCAAAACACTCACTCCCTATTATAGAAGAAAAACGTATATGGTCTGGAAACCACTGCGCAGTTCATCTCAAGCATTTGACCAATCAGCTAAACCCTTCAGCTTCAAGAGAACGTAGAAGAAGAACTGAAAATACTACTGGTACAAGTTGGGGGGGGGGGGGGGCATTTGGTACCTGACGTTAGTGGAGGAAAGTAATGTCGTTTGGTCGTTGTTTTAGCCACACGAATGCTAATCGTAGGCCAAAGAAACAGACGAGCGTAAAATGTCTGCTCCTAAAATTGTTATGTCTGAAAGGGGAGAAGACTACTTTACACTGAGGATGTACTTGTGCGCTGACATTGTGAAGTCCACTTGAGGATGTATTTGTGTGTTGAGATTATGAAGTCCACTTTACCCTGACGATGTATTTGTGTGCTGACATTGTGAAGTCCACTTTACCCTGAGGATGTATTTGTGTGCTGACATTGTGAAGTCCACTTTACCCTGAGGATGTATTTGTGTGCTGACATTGTGAAGTCCACTTTACCCTGAGGATGTATTTGTGTGCTGACATTGTGAAGTCCACTTTACCCTGAGGATGTCTATATGCGCTCTCAATTAGTTGGCATAAAATTCTCGATTTTTATTATTAACACGATCATACACGTGAAGAAAGAAAAACAAAACTTCAGTACATAGTGTGTGTAACACCAGACATTTGATAATGTGCTGTTTATTGTATTCAATGAGACTTATACTTTTGTATTCGACCTTGCTCGTATGAAATACAAATAAAAAGCTTTAAAAAAATAATAAGTTGGTAATGAGACAGAGGCAACACTTTGAGTACAAATCAGTTTGAAATATAAATTATGAACAATTGTGATTATCTATAGCGTCTGCGTGTGTGTGAATTTCTTATTACCTCTCTCTCTCTCTCTTTCTTTCTCTATCTCTTTCTCTCTCTCTTTCTTCTACTTTTTACTCAGTGCTCGTGAAAAAACAACGTCTCATGTTGAACTGAAACGAAAGCGTGTGACCTTTGATGTTAGTACCAAGCGTCCAATATCAACATCTTAAAAATAAATTAATCTGTTATTAATTATGAGATTTATGTGATAAATTTGTTAATTAACGCGAGCACAAGAAATGTCTAAAAGTATCGATTCTTCAATGACTAAGTATCGCAAATTGATCGTACTAGTCATGTCTAGATTATCGTATCTTATTTCTATTGGGCTACAAAACGAAATTGCAGAGATGCGATTATTTTAACTCTTTCGCTCCGTAATTATTTGTTCACGTTTTGGGTTATTTTGCTCATTACTATTTCACTACCCCTGTTATGATTGGGCTTCAATAGCTTTCTTGTTTATTATCAGAAAATGTTGTATTTGGTACAAACTTAAAGGGAAATGCATGCTCTTTTTATATAATTCAAAGTCAAGTTTAAAAAAGTAAACATTAATTTTATTCAATGAGGTCAAATTCTACGATGGTATCGTCGATTAGGAGAGAAAGAGTTAAACTTTAAATCCTTCTCTTATCTGTATTGTGCTCGATAATGGCTAATTATGAAAAAGGGAATGAAATACATTCAATTATAAAATAAATAACAACCTTAATATACAATTGTTTCTTTTTACAATATGATAACAACATAATCCTTAACAAAAAACAACATCACAATTTAATAACAAATCATTTCTTCCGGCAGCTTCTTGCGTCTGCTCTCACTGAAAAATTTGAACTCTAAACTCTGCATAGCTTTCCCAGAATCCTTGTCAAGTCTGCTGCCGTAGTTTCCGGAATTTGTGTTCGGGACGTTGTCACTAAACATGTTGGATTTTTCCGGAAGCTCCACTTTCTCTTTCACATTTCCCTAAACACACGAGAAGAATGAGGTCAGATAAGTTGACGTTTTGTTGTCAAACATGGTAAGAAGATTTTAGTATCGCAGAAGGTCTACTAAGTACAGAGATAAAATAGCTTGCTGAAATACATTCGGGAGAGTAAAAAAAAAGGTATCTTCAAAGTCCAGTTCGTAGCCTACCTTAGCGTCGTACTCTGTTAGAAAGCCCCAGTTGTTTTCCCTGTTTAACAAACAGAAGTTGCAAAGCATTAAAAACACTAAATCAAAAGATGAATGAAAATATTTACCCTTTATTTCCGCCTTATCAACTTACCCTAACCCTCTCCAGTTATAATATTTTATTTTTTTACAAATTCATGCGTTCACAAACATTTTTCTTTGGGAGGAAATAAATTCTTTTACTTTTTCTCTTCTTGACATAAACTACTCCAGTATCACAGCTTACACTTTGTTTGAAATCTTTCACTTATAGAGTAAAATCTAGTAAGTGTTGGTTTGTTTTTCTTTTTTTTTGGGGGGGGGGGGGATGGGGGGAGTGTCTGTGGATACTGTGACAGTGGGCGTAACTAAATCCATCCGCATTTGACGGTCAGCAGCTCTTTTTAGTAGGATATCAATTGAAAGGCCAGTCCATTCCTTTACCTTGACCAGCCAGCTTTCTTCGGACGACCTTTCAGGTGCCTTTAAATGATGAAAGCCCCCACAGACTGTGAAAT
The DNA here is from genome assembly GCA_030265305.1 of Biomphalaria pfeifferi. Classification (NCBI taxonomy): domain Eukaryota; kingdom Metazoa; phylum Mollusca; class Gastropoda; family Planorbidae; genus Biomphalaria; species Biomphalaria pfeifferi. The sequence goes on from JASAOG010000011.1 coordinate 6,811,603, forward strand.
AATTTCGTTTCACTGACTTGTCGGCAGCGCCTAATTTGTATTACAACAAGTTCTATAATGTCACTTTCCTAAAACTGTCACGTTCTTATAATCTCACTTTCCTAAAACTGTCTCGCTTCTATAATATCACTTTCCTAAAACTGTCATGGTCCTATAATATCACTTTTCTATAACTGTCTCTCTCCTATAATCTCAACTTTCCTAAGACTGTCATGTTCCTATAAAGCAACTTTCCTAAAACTTTCTCATTCCTAAAACTGTCATGGTCCTATAGTCTCACTTTCCTAAAATCTGGGTATTTTATATCTAAGATCCTTCTCAGCAACCGTTGTTGGCAAAGTTTTAATTTATGTGTCCTTAAAGATTCTCTCATGTTACTTAGTTAATGGTTGTGTCGTCGGTTTAGTTACTCTAACTAAACTCTAACTAAGCACAAATAATTTTGGTTCTAGAATATTGTCTTATTCAATGTATCTTACTATCTCAAGCGATAAGTTTCCTACTGCTACATAGTCAAGTGACAAATTTTGTGTTTTAAAAATACTGACCAGTTTTTCAAGCACCGCTGTTCTGCGTGTACATTTTCTTTCCATATAACGGATTGTGTGATAGCGTCCAATTTACTGAAATCTTTGCCTAGAGTTTTGCCAGGAGTGAACTCAGGTGGAGGCACAACAGGTCTCGGGATGCAGGTGTCGTGATAGGCACTGTCAAAACAAGGACATCAATTAGCATCATACGAAATAATTCTTCGTCACAAACAAATGTAAAGAAAGGTCAGGCGAGTGTACCTTTATTATGAACATTTTCAATGATGAACACATCTTCTCATTAACCCACAGACCTATGGTTATTCATGTTACTGTAGTTACCATCATTGAACGCATGTGCACAGCTGAACATTTACCATCATTGAACGCAAGTACACAGATGAATAGTTACCATTATTGAACGCATGTACTCTGCATTTTAATGTATGGGCCTTATTCACAGGCAATCTTCATGGTGGTCCAGGTCCAGCCATTGTATTTTTTTTTTTTAGAATATACTTATAAACATCAGACTGTTCCTAACGTACAAAATAGGGGGGGGGGACTTGCCGATGGAGCTCCATTTAGACAACTAGGTGAGAGGCAATGCAAGCATTCTTGTTTAAATTACATGAAAATGTGAATATATAAAAACACCCACACTGGCACACTCACATTAAGGAGTTACTGTAACATTTGACCATTGGCCAATTACTGAATAAAAATCGAACTTTCTAATGTAAACTTCTCTTAAAGCGAAACTGTGGCATGATTGTACTGTCGCTTGCATGATTTTATTTTATTAAGTGTAACACATTATAGTAAAAGTCATTACTTTCGTGCTCATAAATATATTACAATATGTCTGAACATTAAAAGCATGGATTGGTATTCAGCTTTCCCTTTTGTTTCTATTGCATTAATAATGGCAATGCCTTTCATTCCAAAAATAAATGATGAACGCAGGCTATTCACCCTGTTGTGACCTACATATCTTTCCACATCTGAAGCAGACAATGGCGTTATCCGCATGGTGTTTATTTAAGCTTTCTTTGCGTCTTCTGCACCTTCCTGCTACAAGGCTTTGGTCTTAAATGTGTGCCCCACAGCCTTTGTGAGAGCTCTCCAACTGTCTTTTTCCGAGGCCATCTTATGCCATACATTTTCCTCTATACCAGTGATGGTAAAATGGTGCATCAGAAAAATGTCATCAACTCAAGAGTTTTGTCAGAAAAAATTGAAGCACTTTAAATGACCCGGCTTTCACTTATACCTCTACAAAGTATTTCATGACACTTTTAAAAAGCTCAGGTTTTCGTGTTTCGTTCTTTTGTGATAGTTTTGCTTATTGTGTGAGTGTGTGTGTGTGTGCTGTGTTGTTAGACACAAGAATGTTTGAGAAATGTGACTTTCAGTTGAAGAGAGCTATGTGTTGTCTCGCTAAGACTCATCGTAACATTTGATATTTTGGGTATTTGGCACATAGGCACAATTAAGACCATGTCGTGCCCGTGATCCCTCAAGGGTTACTTCCCCTTTATAGCTCAGGAGCTAAATGTTATGCAGCTAAGTTTAATAAAAATAAGGTCCGTTCATGGCTCAAATTGTAAAAATGTATAAAATGTATTAAAAATCTGTTGTAAATATGTATATATATTTACAATTACTTTGCCCAATCTAAAATCAAATTTTTGTAGTCAACCCTCCTCCCGGATAAAGCCCAGAATTAACCAGGATGGACATCGCCAATACAAAGATGTTTGCCGTACTTGTGTAGCGACGTGTAGCAGGTATTATTGTAGCGAGAATAGTTTGCAGACCCAGGGCGCCGGTGATTAGGGAAACGATGACACAGAGTTAAAGTGAAATTCTTGATATTTGTGTTATTTTTTCGTTTTTTTTTACTTAAGCATTTTTTAAAAACTTGTTTTTCTTCATAAATATATAACATAATAAAAAGGATGAAAGCTAACAACACAGTAGACAACTGACGTCTTTATTGCCTAATGATCAGCTTTTAAAATAAAAAAAAAAGTTATTTAAAACAAATTGTCTATTTCCTCAACAAAAAAAAAAAAAAAAAAGGAATTTGATGACATTTTCTTTCTAATAAAATGTAGTCTAACCATAATTCAACCTTATTACATTATTGTTTAACTAATAAAAATAAGTTTATGTTATACTTTCTATTTTGTTAATTAAAATCTCTATTACTGAGAATAGGTCAATCAGATATAAAGAGAATCGCAGGGTCTGGATTGAAAATCAATAATAAGTATTTAATAACTGAAGGATCCATGTGTGTGGTATATATATATATATATATATATATATATATATGTACGCATTTATCGTTGTCCTACATGCAAAATATTTCTGAATAGAAATAGAGAGCGAGAACGATATGAAGCCTAACATTTCTATGAATTAAGACTAATGATTAAAATGTGTAAATAATTTTTTTAAAAACAGTTCATATAATGTTAGAGAACATTAAATACATTCAAACTCATCTTAATACACAAATGTAAAAAGATCTACTAATTATAGTCCAATGAGATTTGAGGGCAACACATCCCCTTGCTCGTTGATGCATCCAAGGTCACAAACAGCGTGGAGAGATAACACAGTAGGGTTCGAATCCCTATTAGTAGTTTCAATAACTGGCATTCAAATGTAGCACCGATATTGATGATTGATCCCAAAGTACTATATCTCATAGTGTTAGTAATGAAGAAGAAATGATCATATAGTTTGTTTAACATTAAAATGTGTGGTTGGAATGTCCAGTTTATAAAGAGACAAAGCGTTGAAATCAATGCTGAAATTGGTAAGACTGAGTATGTAGATCTAGCTGAATGAAAGACGCTAACTCACAGGATCTAGATCTAGCAGAGCACCATCTCTTCTGTTCATTGGCGCCTCCCTTCTCGAATTGCTGCAGCGATGTTGCTGTATGGCATCCTTTCCAAAATTTTCTTCTCCGCGAAGGGTGAGTACAGCCCCATCCCCAAGCTGAAGCCCACGCTTAGGGCTCCGTAGTACAGCAGGCCAGTCAGCACTGCATGCTCGGCCGTGGTGGCCACCAGCTTTCGGGCCCGGCGACGCATAAAGAAAGTGGCCCCACTCAGCAGAATGGATGCGGGTATTCCAAAATAAAGGATACCTTCAAAAATAATGTCATTCAATTTTTCCGCATCGTTCTTGGGGGGTAACATTTTTGTGATTATCCCAGGGTTAATGACAATCTCATTCAAGACAATGACATAAAATCTCAAAAGAGAATTGAATGATTAAGAGGTGGTTGGAAGTTACGTCATTTCGTCAACATAATGTTAAAAATGATACTTGCGACTTGGGTAATGAAACAATATTAATAATTGACGTTGTATGCATTTGATTTAGTTACTGATACAAATAAAAATACTAATAGGAAATTCCATAATTTAATGCTATTAACATTAATCTGTTTTGATAATCAAGTCATTATTCTAATTTTTTAAATATAATTTACGAATGTTCTTCTAAAAACGAAAAATGCCATTTTTTAAAAATAATCATGTTTATGTAATCGGGATTCAAAATACAGATTTAAAAAATGATTGCGTCATAATTGTTAGTGTTGCCAGTTCTTAATCTCTGTGCCAAAACGTCTCTGTTGAAATGGACTTTTTGATTTAACATTTCATTTCTTAAAAAGAGTGTTGAAAATGTGGGTCATATTTCAAGAGAGTTTAAATGGGAAAAACTATTATTTTGAAAATCTGAATTTAATCATAATAACTATGAGGGCATGATACTGCTGTATATATATATACAGTTCGTCCATCGTGGTTCAGTGATGATCACTTTTGTCATCCAGGGGGCAGAGGGCTGCCTTTACAAAACGGAAAGAAACATATTTTCATTGTTAGCTGTCACGCACCCACCATGACCAACCCGGATGAAGTCATAGCAGACTTCTACGAAGAATTAAACTCCATCATACCTGATACACCAAAATAAAAAAAAGCTACTCATTCTCGGTGACTTCAATGCAAGAGTTGCCTCTGACCATCACATCTGGAAAGGAGTCTTAGCCAAAATTTGGAATAGGTCAGTGCAACAGCAACGGACCATTATTACTCCAGACCTGTGCTAAACACAAGCTGCTCATATCAAGCACAATATTCAGTCTCCCAACGAGACATCGAACTTCCTAGATGCATCCCCGCTCAAGACACTGCTGTAATAGTTGCACCTAAATGTATACCACACACTTCACCTTCTCATTGTATAACACTACAATTTTATCAATAGTTGTCTGTTGTTTCAAGATGCCACCAAAAATGTGTCTAATCGAAGCGCACCGCTTCCAAGCTGTTTCGACTTAAGTGTGAGACAAGCCGTAGCGGTCGTAATAAAAGCTTTTGCAAAAGCCGTACTGGCCGTAATAAAAACTTTTACAACTGTCAAACTGCTAGAGACAAGACTAGAGCCGTATAAAAGTGACAGATGAAGATTCATTACATGTTTTAAAACAGTTTTATAAGAATGATATAAACCTGTTGTGATAACACAACATATAAGCCCTTTATAAGAGAGATATCAACTGATGGAACGACAAAAAGGCAAGGATTTTAAAAGAAGCCTACATATTAAGGAAAATGTGTACCATTGAATGAGTAAAAAGGGAATCCTTTGGCGGAAAATTACAAAGGCGCCCCTGGTGGACAATTTAAAAGAGGTGTGCCAAATGGCCAGAACATACTGAGGTGATATTGACGGACAGAACATACATATGCACACTGAACGGAGAGACAACAATGGAAATACACTTGTTAGACTGAACACGACAGACTTGTATCTGGCTCTCAAAACAGTGTTACATCTGGCTCACAGAACAGTTACACCTGGCTCACAGAACAGAGTTACGTCTGGCTCTCAGAACAAAGTTATGTCTGACGCACAGCACAGTTATATCTGGCTCTCAGAAAAGTTACATCTGGCTCTCAGAACAGAGTTGCATCTGGCTCTCAGAACAAAGTTACGTCTGACTCACAGAACAGAGTTGCAACTGGCTCTCAGAACAGAGTTACATCTGGCTCATAGAATAGAGTTGCAACTGGCTCTCAGAACAGAGTTACACCTGGCTCTCAGAACAAAGTTACGTCTGACTCACAGAACAGAGTTGCAATTGGCTCTCAGAACAGAGTTACACCTGGCTCTCAGAACAAAGTTACGTCTGACTCACAGAACAGAGTTGCAACTAGCTCTCAGAACAGAGTTACGTCTGACTCACAGAACAGAGTTACACCTGGCTCTCAGAACAAAGTTAGGTCTGACTCACAGAACAGAGTTGCAACTGGCACTCACAACACGACACTACATAAAAAGAAAAATAATTAAGAACCATTTGAAAAAAAAAAAAAAGATCTCTCTTATTTTATTAACCTCACAGAAAGGACGACACCTTTTTTGTAATTATCAAAGACAAGATATGGCAGTATATTTTTTCTTGAGTTTTCTTTGCTCATCAACTAAATGAGGGCACATGAGACCAGAGCAGTCCGTTCTTACACTGTAGCATTCTGCAATAGTCAATGTCTCTTCTTACACTGTAGCATTCTGCAAAAGTCAATACATAGATCTAAGTCTAGTTTGTTTAAACTTGATTATGACGCTGTCATTTTGAAATTACGATGAGTTTGCTTGATATTGCTGTTGAGACAAAGTTTATTATGGTCTTAGAGACACAGCTTTTAGTTTTTATTAGCGCATGTAGATTTAGCGTTGAGATTTTTTTTTGCGATGCGGGTTTCAAGAATCGATCATCTGCAAAATATCGATTCCCTGCTCTTAAAAGTTTCAAAGCCTTTACATCATGTATAAGCGTTCCACAATTTTCCTTTGCATGAAAGGCTGGTAGATGGTCATGCCTAGGCTGAAGCCAATGCCCAGGGCTCCATAGTACTGCATGCACGAGAGAAGAGCTAGTTCCAGTGTGGTCGCCTCAAGCCTTTCGGCCCGACCTCGCATGATGTAGGTAGCGACGCAGAGTGCTATGGCAGACGGCAGGCCGAAGTACAGGACGCCTTCGTAGATGATGTCATTGAGCTTTTCAATGTTTGTTTCAGGTGGCGGAATCATGGTTTCAGTTTTAAGATTTGGATTAGTTCTAGATTTGTTCAGCAGCTTCGAGTTGGCAGGAAATCACGATTACCATGTTGAGCTTCCTGAAGGCGTCTTTTCAGTTACATTTAAAGCATTAGATCTCTAGAATTCTAGATCATAGACATGAAAGTCAAACTGGCTTTACATACTTTAACATCAGATGTCATTTTACAAAAGCTTTTCTGTTTCACAACTTTAGTTTCTTTCTTTCACTATTTAATTATTCATACTAGTGCAGTTTGTGTTGGTTTAATTGTAGAGCTCTGAATATAAAAATTGTGAGCGAAAGTTAATCAGAAGCAGGAAATGGTCTTACATTGTCAACAGTGCAATAGTCGTTCTAGAAAGTTCACTACTTAGAAAATGTCGGAACAATGTTTAATTTTAACGGAAGAAAAGATTAATTAGTATCCACTAACCAATGTAAATTATATCTAGATTAAACAAACCTACCTTAGCACAAAATGTGCTTTAAATGAATGGGTTTTTTTTGTACTGTGGTAAACACATATCCATATAGATAAGATGCAACGATAAAGTCACATTTTTTATTTCCAATGCTTGAACAAATTCTTTGAATTGCTCCAAGTAAAGAAAAGTTAAGATCCCCTTTCAGACCTTATGATCTATAAGCTGATGATGTTAATGTAATTTATTTCTTTAGCCAACGGTTAACGAGGAGGGCCTCATGTGGCCAGTACAACGACCAACCTTAGTGCCATTAGAGCATGAATCGAGTTTCCTGAATCTTTTGAGATCTTTACAAGCAGAACAGAGCAGTGTGCTTCAGCCATAACATTCGGGACTGGTTTCAAACCACAGCTGGAGTGAGACAAGGCTGCTTACATTCACCAGCGATTTTCATAATCTTCCTTAAAAGGATAATGGAGGATGATCTTGGTGGTTATGACGGCAGCGTAAACATTAGCGGAGGATGAATTACTACATTGCGGGTGACATAGATGGTCTGACAGGGCCAAAGGAAGAGCTAGCTGACTTAGTAATGCACCTTGACAAGACTGCTGCAGAATACGATATGCAAATCAATGCCGAAAATACATAGATTATAAGCAATAACCAACAAAGGTATAAAATGGGCATCAGTAATGGAAGCGAAAAGCTGGAAAGTGTTTTAAATACATTGGAGCTATCGTTTCAGTTGAACCAAACCTGAACTACTGGCCAGAATTGCACAGTTAGCCATTAGTTAGCAGCACATGCAAAGCTCAAAACAAACTGGAAAGTCAAAGCCTTAGCGATCGACACTGAAATGAAACTGGTCATTCGAGTCCGAGGATTAATGAGGAATGCAGTATCTCCTGTGGCTAGGCAGCCCATCTGCGACCTACCTACTTTGCCACATCCAGCGCAGACATAACCATTGTCCGCCGATGGTCGATTTAGATTTTCTTTTCACCGTCTACGTCGGACATTGGCAGCGGATTTTCTTTTCGCCTCAAAAGTCTATACCACGACCATTGTCAGTGATCTCCATCTGTCTCGTTCCAAAGCCGCCTTAAGCTAGTTACTCTCTTCTATGTCAGTTTAAGCAAATTGGCGCCTAAGCTGGTCTTTAAAAAAGTGTTTCTTGCACCTTTCAGCTCAAAAAAAAAAAGAAGGCCTCTGGCTTACATTAGTCCGTGGGGCACCTTTGTTACGAGTAAGACTTATGACTAGGTCGTGGAAGATCGTTACAGAATTAAATTTAAGTTACAATCGACAAAATGTTCAAAATGAATCAGTAATATTTCTAGAGAACGGTCGCCTGTTTACGCTCACCATATCATTATGAGATTCTCATGAGACGAATCTTTCTCTAAATAAGCGTGGTCGAGAGGCTAAGTACGCTTGAACTTGGCTTGGCTACCTATAAAGGGGGCTCGAGGTTCGACACCCGATTCGATCATAGTTGTGTTCATGAGCGCCTAAAGCAGCACAGAAAACCTTTTCCCAGATACCACACCCCTTCTATTGGTCCACAAATGAGATTGGACCCTAGCGCTCTGAGTGTGCTATAAGCACGAAAGTAGCGCTGTATAAAAGCTATAATTTATTTAATATATTGTTTAGCCATATGCTTTATCTTAACTCTCTGTGCAAACAGAACATAGAAAGATATTTAGATAGAAAGTAATCATCTGTACGGCTATTTGTAAAATAGAAAATAGCTAAAGATTGGGGTCGCCTGTAATGTGGTAGAAAAAAATCGTTTTAAAATAGATTTGTAGTATGAATAGCTAAAGATTGGGGTCGCCTGTAAGGTGGTAGAAAAAAATCGTTTTAAAATAGATTTGTAGTATGAATAGCTAAAGATTGGGGTCGCCTGTAATGTTGTAGAAAAATAACGACTTCTACATCACTGGGAAAAAAAACGATGCCAATAAACGTTTTAAAATAGATTTGTAGTATGAATGTGGGCAATGAAGATAGTCAGAATTGGTAAAATCGACTGACTCTAATAGTGCATCTGAAGCTGCAGTTATAAAAGAGTGTATGGTAAAAGATTAAATGTAGCATTGTACCATAGGTGGCTCAGAAGTTGGGATAAAAGCCAGGCTGTGTTTTAAAAGCACGAGTGCCTTAAAGAGAGACTGAACCATAAGGAAGGAACATAGGCGAGAGGAAAACAAAACGATTGCGGGTGACAGAGATAATAGAAGGCTCAGGGGCGTAGCTATGTTTCGCTATCATTTGGGGGCCCGGCGGCTTTACCTCTTTGGAAGCCCCTGCATTTTGCGTAATATTTAATATTCAATGTAAAAAAAACACTGATTTGGGGAGGGGGCCAGGGGGGATTTTCCAATTCTCCCTCCCCCACCTTAGTTACGCCACTAATAAGACTGCTTCATTAACCCTTATTTGAAATGTATTGTGATTACAAAGAACCATTATTTTATCAAGCATACAAACACCATAACACAAATGAGAACAAATAATAATAATTAATAATAATAATTTTATTTATTAAGCCCTGTTAACAAACAAAATGTAGGCTCAAGGCGCTGTAACAACATTACAAACACAAACACAAGAGCTAACATGACAAACTAATCTAAAAAAGTTTTAAACAGATAGGTCTTAATGTTCTTCTTAAAAGTGGTGTAGCATGTTGTCTGTCTGAGATCAATGGGGAGTGAGTTCCAAACCTTTGGTCCGTGAACTGAAAAAGCCCGCAGACCGTAGCTTTTGAGGGAGAAACGTGGCACTACTAAAAGCGTTAAGTCCATTAAGCGCAGGGCTCTCTGGGGGACATATGGAGTAATCAGTTCTCTAAGGTATAAGGGCATCTCGTTGTTATATATACACTGATGACAAAGTGTGGCGACCTTGTAATCGATTCTCGCTTTCACAGGAAGCCAATGGAGCGTGCGCAAGAGCGTAGTAGCAGAATCTTATCTATTTTTTTTAAGGACTATTCGAGCGGCGTTGTTCTGTATACGTTGCAGCTTGGCTATTTTGTCATCAGGTATACCTGCTAGCACGGCGTTGCAGTAGTCAAGGCGGGAGAGTATAATGCCACAGTTAGCGTTTTTGTTGACTCCGTTGTTAAATATGGTCGGATCTGGCCTAATCTGCGCAGCTGCAGATAAAGACCTTTGCAGAGCTGACTTATGTGTGGGTCGAAAGATAATGTTGAGTCGAAGAAAACTCCAAGATTCCATACTACATGGACAAAAGGAACGTGGCAGTTCGTGATAAAGAGAGAATCTGTGCTTTCAACTTTTGAGACATTGTTCCTAGTGCCAATCTTAATTATTTCTGTCTTATCTTCGTTCATCTTGAGTTTTTTTTTTCAACCATCCAATCGCTCACCCTTGCAACGGTACTACTGATTTTCTCTGCTAGATGCGATACCTCTGAGGGTACTGATGAATCGTATAACTGTGAGTCATCGGCAAAGAAATGGTATAAGATACCGGTTGGCCGTATGACACCGCTGAGTGGATATGTGTACATAGTGAACAGTACTGGGCCTAGAACTGATCTTTGGGGTACTCCGTACTTCAAAAGTAAGCTTGTTGATTCCGTCCCGCTAACAACGACACTTTGGGTGCGTTCCGTCAGGTAGGATCCAAGCCACTTTAGGACAAACAATCTTCTTTTATCTTATAAAATACAGACATTACTTCAAAAGGGAAGATGATTACGTCCTAGACCTATAGGCATGTGTGTGTGTTAATCAATGACTTCAACTCTGTCAAGTCGTTCGTTAGACTGGCTGTTTCAGGCAACCCATTCCATGATCTCTAATAGCTCTAGGGAAGAAGGAGTATTTGTACAAGTTTGTCCTAGCTTATGAAACAGGAAATGACTGACTATACACTGACGCCTTGATTTTTTTCACGTTCCATGGTCAACGAGCTGCGCTGATCCAGTCTGTGACAGAGACATACATAGGCAAAGGGAGTAGAGAGCGAGAGAAAGAAGGAGAAAGAGAAATTAAGAGACAGAGAATGACTAAGAAAAGCGAAAGAGAAAGAAAAAGAAAGAAAGGAAGTATGACGAGAGAGAGAGAGAGAGCGAAGTAATAAAATAATATTGAAAGTAAAAAAAAAAACACAACTACAAATCTTTATATTTTAGACAAATTTATACTAAACAAAAACACCAAAACTCAAAGTGAAGATGCATTTATTATTGCTAAACAAATCATTAATAAACATTATTTACCGCCATGTCATTAGAGGCATCAACATTGATAATAATTAAACGATAAGTATTCTTGTATTCTTGAAAATAATTCCACAGACAAAATATTATTATAATAATTAAAACCTAATTCATATAGGTCAGTGAAAAACAAAAACAGACAAATTGTCCTATATTCGGCGAATAATGTAGAACAAAGTACTAATAACAGCAATAATTTATCGGCTATTGTTCATAAAAATAGAATATGATTTCTTAATAGTTTCAAGCTAGTAGTTGAAAATTTGACGCAGGTCCAGAATCAATGGTGAATTGTTCCATCAATAATAAGTTTGGAACGGTTACACATTAAATAATCATTGATCCACATGCAATCACCTTTATAGTTTTTTTTTCCTTTTTATATTTTATTTTGATGAGTTGTTGTAAAATATCTGCTTTATAATGTATTTAACGTGAGGGGAAGAGATTGCCATTCCAAGGCCAAGGCCGATACTGAAAGCCAAGTGTTGTTTAGTTCCCATGAGAAGGAAATGCTTGCTTGACTGTAGTATCAACATTCTGGCAAGGACCAAATAAATTCCGAAAGACAGGCTCATAGCATGAAATTTTCTGCTAGTGAAGAAATTGTTTGGCGAATTGTCTGAGTGTGGTGCAAACATGTCAGATCAAGAATCTAGATTTTTAAAAACAAAAAGGTTTTAAACAACAGAAGACTTAGTCTTAGAGTAGATCTTAATGGCTAGAGCTAGATTTAGTAGATTCTAGATGAATGTGAACGATGAATGTCTAGATCCATATTTAGATCTAGATTAAATTTTTAGTCCAGATGATGGGGGACTATAATTTACAATATTATGATTTACTATAAAATAATCTAATCTCTATTCTAGATCTAGACTAGAACTATATATATATATATATATATATATATATATTATATATATATATATAATATATATTTAAAAATATTCATCTATATTGTAATCAATTAATTTTAGATCTATTTTATTGGAGGAAATGTTTTCAACACAGAATAGTCAACAGCTAAATCCTGATTTAACTTTTTTTTTTATCTCGACACACATAGATTCTAGAAATATAGATCTATCTACATTTTAAACACAAAACTATATCTATACCTAGAAAATAAGATCTGATATTTTTTTTAAGTGCAGCAGACGATGTTGTTGAGAACCGGATATAACGTAATCTTCTCAACGATGCCATTTATTAAAAAGTATAACTCAGGCTGTATCAACAATACAAAAATAAAGTTTAGTTTGTAGTGGGTCAACAGTAGATCTTCGTACGCCTACACGTAGCTCCCCAACAATCTTGCAACTTTGTAAATAAGATAGACTTTTGTTAAAGTTTTAAATGTGTGTAAACATTGTAGAATTTGTATGATATTTTATCAACAGAGACTAGATCTAGATGGTTAAAAATATGTTACAGTAAATTTCAACTAACAGTAGAGTGTAGACCTGTATCTAGATCTATATTGATATTTGTGAGTCTAGATTTATGTGACTGTGATATTATGTAGAACTGTGTGGAAGATGTATATTGTAGATTTATAGGCTTAATACTCATTCAATATTAATTATCTTATCTTATATAATACATTGCATTTTATAAGGATGGCACTTTAAGTTCCATAGAAACGTAATTATCTTTTTCAAGTAACGTCTGTAATATATAAGATAAGACTCTGTTAGCACTGACTCTGACTCTCTCTCTCTCAAACTCGCGTAAACTATATTGCATATTTTAAAAAAATCTAGATCTAGATTGTACTTACTTTTGCTTGGAATATGAAAATAGCAAGCCACTAGTATGGTGCTCCATATTGATCAAATTCGTGAGCAATTATCTCTCAGCAAGTCAAGAATAATAATACTATATGCCACTTTGTCAAATGTTACAATTATTGAAATAGCTTCTATCCAAAACAAGTTCCCGAATGAATTGACACAAAGCTGAACACGAAATCACCAAAGACTAAACGTGACTTTGGCATTTACATAGCAGTTGTAATTACATTCTATACATTTTACCTAAATTTTAAAAAAATCTGTAACCAATGATTTAGTTAAACTTTTCTTTAACCGTTGAAAGAAGTAATAGCGCGACCTCTATGGGACATTTTTCATAAAATGTACAGAATACAGAAGTTTTGGTAAATCTGTGTCATTTAAAAAGCATGTCTTAGTATTTATGCACTTTTTAGCAATGCAGAGTAAAATTTTGACATGTAGCACAAATATTTTGTTTCATTTCGTTACTACAACTTAAATTTCAAAATCTCGTTCTTTAATTATGTGTACTCTTGTATTTCAGTATCTCAATCAATCTCCCTTTTTATTTGTTCTATTCTAAAGTTTTCTTCTAGTATCCATTATCTCGCGCCTACATTTCTCCTGATCGTTTTTTTTTCTTTTTCTATCTTAATTTATTAAACTGTTTAAAAAAGATGTCTTGTGATTGTAAATCGACTCTTCAAAATTCAAATGTAGACATATAGCAAACTTCTTTGATTACTTTTATTAATAATAACAATCTCATATGATACCCCCCGAAAAAATTTGATTAAAATTTGGAAAAAAAAATCTGTTTAGCTTTTAAAGTCAGAACAACATACAAAATATAATAGATTTATAAGGCGATATATTATAAGTATAAGGTTAAAAAATACATTGAAACATCCTATATGTATTTATTAGAAATTAAATGTAATGTGGGCCGATGTGCAGTGATGCCAGTCATGCCAAAGTCAATTTTTTGGCATTCAGTTCGGCCCCTATAAAGTCACCGTTTATTGTTGCTTCTTAATAACGATAGGTACCAATATTGCAATGTAGAAGCAGGTCACCCGCATTCACTAAATTTTATGATAATAATGAATTTCAGATAATTTGCATAAACTAAGACTAATTATCATAAACTAAAGTAATTCTTATATAATTGCTTGTTTTGTCTCTTTCTGCTGATTAAAAAAACGTGCAAAATTACTATTTTCTGTCTTCGTGTACTCAAACAAGGCCCTTAACTCTTTAACCAATATTATTCTCTTTCAGTTTCTTTACATTGTTGACTTTCCTATTATAGAATTCAGTTATAACTTTTTAATAAACCTGAGCTCACTTTCCTTTGATCTCTTTTTAACGAAACAAACTTTCCGTACTTAAGAAAAGGCACGGCACATAAACAAATGTATTTAGAAAAAGACTTCCCAACATGAATGCCAAATATAGGCCTACACTATTGGATCAGCACATTCCAAATGGAACAATATTGAAATCGATAGTCTACGTACTTTACTGGCACAAGTGACTCGAGCCGGTCCGTGGCTATTTGTTACCCACTAAAAGATAAGACGTCGCTAAACATAGACCTTTAGCCCGCGAGCTGGCACGCAACTTTTTTTTTGTTCTGCGAGCAAGAAGCCCGCCATCTTGGTTGCTATATAGCAACGGTAAACAATACAGTTTTCCGATAGCAATAAATTAACGCTATGCGCGGAAAACAAATGTTGGTTTGATTGCGACATTTAATCTTACAACTTGGAATGTTGTCCTTGTGAAACTATTTACTTCTTAATGGAAAGAATTTGGTTATGCCAATTGTAGAATATGCATCCTTTATTTGGACGCCTCAACTCAAAAAACATAAAGATAATCAAGTAAACACCAAACAGAGCATGAGGCTCATAAAAATGAATAGGCTATTCACATGTCAAACCTCGAGCACCCTTCTAGGTAGCCAAGCCAAGCCAAGTTCAAGCGCACTTAGCCTCTCGACCACGCTTCCCACAAATAAATTAATTAAACACTGAAACATATTTCCAAATACAAAAACACAGCCTAATTAAATAACCAGAAAGACACAAAGATAAAGGCGTATTTCTTATGCCATATAAAAGTAAAGTTCCCCTTTTCAGACCTTGTGGCCTACGGTTGACGAGGGTGTCATGTGGCTAGCACAAAGACTAAAAGCCTTTACTTTTCCTCAACTAATTTCAGGTACCCATTAGAGCTGGGTGGACTCAGAGTTGCCCGAAGATCCCGAAATTAAAAATCCCAGTCTTCATCGGGATTCGAACCCCGGTACGGAAGCCAAGCGCATTACCGCTCAGCCACTGTGCATGATCTTATTCCATATACATGTGCTCAGTCTTCCTAGCGCCATTAGGGCACATAACGGGTCGCCGGAAACAGCCAGGAAAACCAACGACTTAGAAGAGTTTAAGTCAATAATTAACTCGTGCATAGGTGAAGGAAGTAGTTAGCGTCTGATTTAACGGAACGTCTATAATTTATAAGATAAGATAAGAATTTTAAATAAAAAAGAGCTTTAGTAGATTCATCTATTGGAAAATGTAAGTTAGTACTTGTCTTTTTTCAAAGACAAGAAAATGGGACGAATTCCCCAATTACAAATATATCTCTTAAACAATCTATAAGTTATATTTCTTATTCGATGTCAAACAAAATATTGCCAAATATACATTAATTAATTGCCATTAATTAATTGACTAAATGGTTCATTTTTTTTCTTTAAATTGATTCATGCTTTGTTAAGTACAATAAATAATTGTTTAAAGTTTCAACGTGATCCGAGAATGGGTGTGAGAGAAAAAAAATGTAGGCTTCAATTATCTTAAAGATCTAACCCTACATACTTAGCCATATCCGTGAATACTGAAGGAATAATTTCTCTTGTTGGTATCAAACAAAAATAATTAATTACCAGTAATTAACTGACTAATAGTTATTGTTTTTTAATTGATTCATACCTTGTCTGTACCAACGAATAATTGTGCAAAGTTTCAACTTTATGCTAGGATGGGTATGGAAGAATAACGTATACAATCTTTTGTACCAGACAGACAGACAGACTGAATTAATATGAGATTTAAAAAAATAGGAGTAAAGGGAAAGAGGAGAGGAAAATATGTGTACGTACGTCAGATTTTACTATATTTCACACATTTTAAACCAATATCAATTTCGTTTATGCTAAAATTAAAATAATTCAAACAACCATCAATCCTATCGCATGTAACAACATGTGGAAAGCTAATGAATATCCCTTCCCTTTCAGACCTTGCGATCTATGGGGCAGATGATGTTAGCAGTTAAGGTCACCTGTTTCTATGGTAACCTAAAGTCAGGTAACCATTAGATATGGGTGAACTCAGGGGCGCCATAAAAATCCCGAAATTCAAAATCCCAGTCTTCACGGAGATTCGAACTCATGACACCATGTTCGGAAGCCGAGCCTTAACCACTCAGCCACAGCGCCCCCGAATAGTATCCACATGTGTGAAAGTAAGTTGAATAGAATCCACATGTGTTGAGTATGTTAAATATTATCCACATATGTGGAGAAAGTTGAATACTATCCACATGTTGGAGAAAGTTGAATAATAGTATAATACCTAGGTACGCGGAGTAATGCTCTCAGCAGTATCAGAAACAACTTTCTAGGAGTTAACTGATAAGAGCACGTGACAGGAATAAATTACGATTCGGGAAGGTCCGTTATCAATCGTATAATTTGTTTGGACTAATCATAGGGTAAGTACAACAAATTATTTTGGGACCCGGAAACAGGTGAGAAACATATTTCCTCTCTTTCAAAAACAAAACACAACAAATCTCTCTTCATTTTTTTTCTCTTTACAACTCATTTAGAAATATCCATGCGTCAAGAAGATCGAGGCCCTGATAATATTTTAAGGCTGCATTTTAGGGAACCTAGAGAATTTAATATAACACTAGACATAAAGACAAAACATTTTTTAAAAAGCATTTATATAAAGCGTAATACATGTCTAATTACAAAATATTATTAAATACCAATGATCTATAATACTCACAAGATGAAGAAGCGTACATTATGTTTTATATTATGAGTAACTATGAAATGTCTATGAATCTTTCACACTTTGGTGATACATAATGAATCAAACGAGTAACTATGAAATGTCAATGAATCTTTCACACTATGGTGATACATGATGAATCAAAGAAGATAGTGTGTGTGTGTGTGTGTATATACATAGAAAAAAGAAAGTGTTAGAAGGGGATATATTTTTTTTTCATTTGTATGTTATGCGTTTCAATACAAATTTTATATTTAGAGAAAGAGAGAGAGAGAGAGAGAGAGATTGTATAAGTAGTTGTTATTGTTTGTTTTGTTTTTTTCAAAATTTAGTAATTTTTTGTCCTATAAAGGATTCACCTTCAGAAGACCAAAGTTAAAGGGAAGTACGATGGTTTTGACAATTTTTGATATAATATGTGTTTTGATTTACAGATAATGAATATATTATCCTTTTTTTTTTTTTTGCAATAATAACTTAGTAATTGATGTTTTTACTGACATATTTATTCGGCGCATCCAAAACGATCAGATTTTTACCGGTTTCTATGTGACGTCACACTAACCCAGCGGTTCTCAACCTTTTAAGCTTGGCGACCCCTTTTTACTATCCCCCACTCTGCCGCGACCCCCTCCCATAACATACACAGCAATAGAAGAATACACTGAATACAATCCTAAACCTAACCCCTGACAAATCGTCCATTGACCCCTCAAGGTGTCGCGACCACAGGCTGAGAACCCCTGCACTAACCTATTAATTTAACCTGTTGACTTATTGTATAACGGGAGACCATACATTAAAGTTTACATTTTCGTAAAAGAAATATATCTTGGTCTATGCAGTTAGATCTAGATCTTGTAAGCAAAGAAAAAAATGCGTGTTGAAAGTAGATTTACATGCTTGACTAACCACGGCAGTGTGTATTTTCTCGCCTGACCACTCAACACACACAAACACTACTGCTTGGTTGTCTAGTCATGACGACTACACGTAGTCTAGACTAGCCTTACACTGACCACTTTGTTAGAATCAGTCAGACACACGATCTATTTACTATTTAGGACAGGGAGGGGATTAGATGAAATTGCTACTGTTTTATCGAGTTGGTTATCCTAATGCTTTTAGATCTTTTAGGCCAATAATAGAATATGCATCCACCGTTTGGGACCCCTCAACTCAAGAAAACATAAAGAAACTGGAACAAACACAAAATAGAGCAGTGAGATTCATAACAAACGAATATTCACATTTGACTAGAGTAACACCATTAGTAAAATCACTAAATTTAGAAAGCCTTCAGGACAGAAGACTCAAAAGTAAAGTAGCAATTATACATAAAACACTGAACCATAATCTTCAAATACAAAAACAAAACTTAATAAAATACTCTGAAATACACAAAAATAAAGGCACATTCCTCGTCCCCTATGCTAGGACAAATTTGTACAAATACTCCTTCTTCCCTAGTGCTATTAGAGCATGGAATGGGTTGCCTGAGCTAGCCAGAAAAACCAGTGACTTGGCAGAATTTAAGTCATTGGTTAATATGCATGACTAAATGCATGACGCGTAGGACGTAATCATCTTCTTTTTTGAAGTAACGTCTGTATTATATAAGATAAGATAAGAAGATAGATCTCTCTATATATATAACTGTGTCATGGCTCTGGACTAGGCCGTCGCTAAGATTTACAGCCTAACAGCTACTGTAAGAAGGAAGCGATAGATTGGTCAAATCTTGTTTCCCTTTCAGTATTGTTGAGGGAAGTGACGTATGCCTAACCTAAAAACAAAATACCAAAGAACCCCGTTTGTTTTTTAGATGTCAAGAATTTACTGTCTAACTTATTAAATATAAATGTTTATAAGCATTTAAATAAAAAATGGTAAAATGTTTACTATAACAACTTTTTTACGCAGAATTTAAATCTGTCAATAGCTCAAATGTGAAAAACCATCGCAGTTTCCCTTTAAAGTCTGCACCTCTCTCAAACAGGACTTAATGATTTTAACTGATTTTTCGATAGTACATTTTGTTTCTCACGAACTTAACACAACACATTGACAGACGAAACAAAACCGATAACGTCTTCCCCCACTAACCCTCAACAATCAATTAGGGACCATAACTGGAAATACACAATGAGTATTATGCAGGCTATGAACAATTCCAGACATTTTCGCAATAATTTAGGAGGCCAGTGTCTAGTTAAGAAGCCACACAGAATTTAGAAGATAAATAAAAATGTGAACGGATACATTAATTTTTTTTTTATTTACAAATGAAAAAGCTTAAATAATAGTCAATAACGACATCTGAGCATCAACATTGCCACCAGTGATTCATCTAATTAAAAAAAAAAATTCCAAATGAATAAAAATGAGCTGATGTAAAAGGGATGTTAATTCTGGTTTGGGGGCATAGACTTTTGATTCCCCCCCCCCTTTTTTTTTAATCGAATTTTTTCCCCTCTTTCAACCGTTGGGGCTCTAAAGGTAAAAGAAATATAGTTATAATATTATTTAATATTATTATAATATCAATCACTGACCTCTTTTTGGTAGCAAACATATAACTGGCTCCCTCGGCCATGGTTTTGACTTGTGCTCTATATCAAGTATCCAAGAGAACCGTGAACGATCCAAGACAGATAATCCTAGACTTCACTTACGCTCCGTCGCTGGCCTTATAATATTCCGTCTTTATCTGTGCATGAATGGGGAAAAACAACGCCTAGGATTACTTCATTGACGTAAAGACAGATATGAGACTGTCCGATTGAAAAAAAACACACACTCTTGCTTACTGACATATAATTGGACCCAGTTGGAGAAATATATATAAGGTATAACACTGATAGACAGGAGGTTCTTCTTTTATATCTTATACATTTTAGACATTCCTTAAAAATGAGAAGACAATTACAGTACGTCTTACGCGAATCCATGTGTCAATCTGGACGTACATTATTATAGCTTCTATATAGCGCTACTTTCATGCTTATGCTTTTAATCCAATCTCATCTGTGGACCAGTGAGGGGAGGGGGTATCTAGGAGTTGGTTTTCCGTGCTGCTTTTAGGCCCGAGTCGGGTGTCGAACCTCGAGCCCCCTTCATAGGTAGCCAAGCCAAGTTCAAGGGCACTATGCCTCTCGACCACGCTTCCCACGTCCATATTAAAAAGAGACTACTAAGTCATTGGTTTTCCTAGTTGATTCAAGCAACCCGTTCCAAGCTCTAATAGCACTAGAGGAGAAAGAATACTTACAAGAATTTGTCCTAGCATATGGGATAAGAAATGTGCCTTTGTCTTTGTTAACATGTTTGATTTACTCTAGAGTTAAATTAAAATTTACGAGGGGATTAGGGCTATGTATTAAAATCTCATCCATCCTTTTTCGCCCGGCTGTTTTTTTTTAAATTAAAAAGTTATCTATGCTACTTACAATAAGTTAACTAGGCCTATAAGTCTAAAAACCGCATCACAAACGAAGAGATTTGAGACAGGGCTAATACAGCGATTGGACCCCACGATGCTAGCTATTGTAAAAAAAAAATAAGAAAGGAATCGGGGCTGCAAAGACCTTCCTTCAGGGAACAGTACCAGAAAAAAGAAGGAGAGGCAGACAGAGAAAACGATAGGAAGACAACATAAAAAAATGGACGGGCCTGACATTCAAAGAGGTTCTAACGCAAAAGACAGATAGGAATGGGGAAAGACGGCTGACAAATCTTGTGTGGTGCCCCAGCGGTCCAACAGACTGAGGGATAGGTAAAGGTAAAAAGTCTAAACTATAAGCCTAACTTAAATGTGTTCACAACGTATGTGTGTGTACACGTAAGCGGGTGTGTGTTTGTGTTAGTAGATTTTTGTGTTCCTCGATTCTTGTAGCTGGTAAAACAATGAGCTTCATGTTTCCACCTCGAGAATCAAATTTGATTCGTACTCCCTGATTAATATTACACCAGATATTGATTTAGACGTCTAGCGCCCGAGAACACCACCTTTGTCTATCGGCTAGTTGAAAAGCCCAATAAATCAATATGAAATGCATGACTACATTTACCTGTTTTGAAACTATTCAACTTAAATCTCGCTCAAGTCAAATTCATATCTGAATTACAGGGCAGGACAAATTACATAATCTTAAATGTTTCTGCCAACTTTATCCTTCTTTATCAAGAAAAATACTTCTTAAAGTAATAATTGTGGAAATGGACTAATTCAGATTATACCACCACATCTGTCAATTACAATTTCTTTCCCTTATTCAAGAAACCAAACAAAATAACTAATTACCAATTGTTAATTAACTACTTGGTTCATTTTTATTATCGATTCTTGTGTTGGCATGTAAAAGAAATAAATAATTGTGCAACATTTCAGCTTAATTCGGATATTGGGTGTGGGAGATATAACTTTGAAAAAAAAAACACACATTGATAAAGATTATCTTGAGGATTATCAAGCAGCTTATTTCGTTTGTCTCTATAAATAGTATAAAAATATCCTTTAAAAAAAAAAAAAGTTTATCTTAGGGGAAGAACTGTGCACTTACAACTTTACCTCTCAATAATGTATAAGCTATTTTGTTATTGGATATCAAACAAACCAATGATTAATTGACTTATCGTTTCATTTTTTTGATGGATTCCTGCTTTGGTAGGTACAATAAATAATTGTTAAAAGTTTCAACTTCATGCTTGATCCAAGAATTGTGTGGAAGAAATAACTTGTAAGCGTTATACCAGAGTCTTACCAGACAGACATAGTGAGTTGATATTAGCTTTGTAAAAAAAAAGAAATAGAGGTTTGCCATAAAGAGCGAATTATGTAAATACACGAACTTGATTTTAAACATGTTTTTAACAATATTTGTCATAATGCTCAGCTGAAACTAGTTGGCTCACAGATACATCATCCCCCCCCCCCACATACACACAAAATCGATATTGTAAGTTTATTGAACGGTTTTAATTAAGTGCATGGTTATGATGATTGATATATTTATAAAAAAAAATATGACACAGAGCTCACTTATAATATTAAACAAGATTAATTACAAAGAGTGTTGCGTTTTTACTCAAACTCGGAGGTGCCCCCCTCTGGTTGGTAAGCGATGCAAGTAAATTGCAGGTTTCGATATTTTCAGCAAATAAATGCTCTTTGGATATAACAACAACAAAGAAATAACGTACTTAAATTGTTACGTCAAAAAACATAAGGAGAAAAAGGTAAACAAGTACATCAATATTTTACTAAACATAAAGAACTAAAGTAAGAAAATAAATCTTTTAAAGTGTTTACCAAAGTTTAAAAGGCAACTTAAATGTTTTTTTTTTTTTAAATTACCTTAATGTGTCAGCCTGGACGTCTGTGTCTTTGTCTACGTTTATTATCAGTCTACCAAGCAAGATCACAGCTCCCAGTGAGGCGTATGTATGCGCCACCACTAGCCTAGGTCGTATAATTCATATATGTCCAAACACGGCTACAGTCCAAAGACCGTGAAATTCAATCACGTTTGGCCGGCGCACTTCCAATGATCTAATCAGGGAAGCATCACCGCGTGCTAGGCAGCGGGGTGTATACAGACCCACCCCCCCATTTTTCCCCTCTCTTCTTTTTTCTGTTCGATCACCCTGTATTCCCCGTCCCCCAGCCCCCTTTCAGTTTTTTTTTTGTCAGTATGTAAGCAGTAGCTGGTTGTTTCCAGCCGACCGCACCATTAAAGGGGCGATCTATTGGGGGAAAGGGGGGGGGGAATGGGCTTGCGGTGTTCTCAGTGCGAGACAGTCAACGTATAAATCAATACTCAGAGACGTTCGATGTTCTAATCGATACCTATTAGTATTAGCGATCAATGAAAGAGATTGACAGTGTTGTCTCGGCTGTGGGCTGAAAGAGCTGTACTGGTACCAGCTATATTGGACAGTGAACCTCTAAAGAAAAAAAAAAGGGGAACATAAGCCAGTGTTTCTTAAGCTTTTTCTTGCGACCCCCCCCCCCCCCCCACCTGACAAAAAAAGAAAAAGGCCAGCTTTGAGATGGAAAAGGGGGGGGGGGAGCTTTATTATCCATTTTCCTGCATTACGAGCTTAACTCTTTCTCTTCGCAATTATTTACCACATTCTGATGGAATCAACGTTTGTATCGTCGGTTAGGAGAGAAAGAGTTAATAAGTTTATTCTAAAGGATTTTTATTATGCACACTCCTGGGGCGTAGCTAGGAATTTTCAATCAATTGGGGGCCCGTGGGGCTTAATCTCTTTGGGAACCACTGCATTTTGTAAAAAAAAAACACACTTATTTGGGGGTCACTGACACAATTTCACCAATTAAGAAGAGCGCAGGTCAAATAAAGGGTTAATTAAGAGGATGTTGAAAGTGCTCATATTGAAGTCTGTGTGACATTTGAGGCAGTAAAGCACGCATGTCTAATAGTGGGCCTGGTTTGTTCATGCAAAAGACAACAGATCGAACTTAGGCCACTGCAACCTATGCGGTCACAGTGGGCCCCGTACTTTCATAGGCCCCGCGCTAATTCTAAGTGTAAATTTGAATAAAATTAAACCATTATAATGAATTATTTTTATAAACATCGATGATTACGTTGATTAGCACCCAATCATGGCTATAGCTACTACTAGCTTGACATTACCCGCGGCCTGCGGGTCTTAGTTTGTGTTTACTAATCTAGTGGATTGGATTTAGATGTATATTAAACTTAGCTAATGATCCTTTCAAGTTTTTCGATCTCTTTCGCTACAAAAATAAAATTAGTTTTGCGAAAATGGGTTTACCCGAAGCATTCATATCTATTAAAAACGAAAGGAGCGATATATGAATAGGATATAAAGTACAATTAAAACTATTTTACCCGATTTGTGAAATGAATGGGATTATAAGTAGTCAGGACGTTCTGAATTCGCAATATATGGAACGAATTTATGTAAAAATGCTTTTGAAACACAAATTTGAAGGTTAATTTTTTTAAATAATGAAATCAATAGACTATATTTTGTATTTTCATGTGTCAAAGTAAAAAACTATATGTGCAAAGTGTAGTTCTTAAAATTAGATCTAGATCTAAATACTTTCGATCTTTTCTGATGTTAACATTGTAAACAAAGCCTAGATTCATAAAATACTATAGCCTGATTTAATATCTAGAGTCGGTCAACTTATTTTTTTTGAGGGTCTTAAGTTTGTTTTAGGGCTACAATACATACACTACGGTTTAAGTTAGTACCCAAGGAACATTCCTGACAAGTTTTATCAAGATTGGTCAAGCGGTTTTTATTTCTATTCCTAACATACATACAATTATTACAATGATACATAAGCCTTATCTTATCTTATATAATACAGACGTTACTTCAAAAAAGAAGATGATTACGTCCTACGCGTCATGCATTTAGTCTTGCATATTAACCAATGACTTAAATTCTGCCAAGTCACTGGTTTTTCTGGCTAGCTCAGGCAACCCATTCCATGCTCTAATAGCACTAGCCTTACTTTCTACTTTGTAATATAAGATATATATATATATATATATGGATTTAGGTCACTAAAGAAAATATATAATAAGAATATTAGGTCTATACTCATCTCTAGATCTATTTAGAAATCTACCAAATTGAGAACCACTACTCATAGTCTGTAGCATTAAAAAGTCTATAGGGATTAAAAAACATTTCATAATTCACAAGCAATTAATACTTGATTTAGTCAAGATTTATTTATTGAAAAAATGTAATTTTCTTGTTCTTAAGATTGCTTATGTCGCATCGTGATAAATAGTTGATTTATTAAATTAATTTTATGTAGTTTTCATGTTGGTTATATATATATATAATGTATCTTTGTTCTGTTAAAAGTTTTATTTTTTGAAATACAAAATGGCGATTTCTAAAAGCGTCAACAAAAAAAATAACTTTGATTGCCAACAATACTTTTTATATGATAAGAACTCTGTATTAATTATTTTAAATTCATTAGATCTTCTGAGAACGCAGAAGAGAATTAGATATAGATCTACTAGTCTAGATCTTTCTCTAAAGAGAGAGACTTAAAATAAGAGTATACTGTGACTGTCTTCAAAGTTCAAGACTTGTGAAGTAGTGTATGTATGTAAAATGAATGAAATAACTGAGAATCAGAATGATAAATGAATTAGTGAAAGTTAAAACTAATAGGAGGTCACCGTCAACTGTCTAGATTTATATTCTAGTCTACAACTTGAACTTTGAAGTTCTGAACTTACATTAGTAACATTTACTTTAACTTTATTATGTGAATATCTTGAATGAGGTAACTTTAACAATAATAATATTTTAATAGGCATGACGCGTAGGACGTAATCATCTTCTTTTTTCAAAGTAACGTCTGTATTATATAAGATAAGATGTCAACTCTATTAGTACTATTGGTATTGACAATAGTTGACTATTGTCACTATTGAGTATCTATGTATCATGCTAATCATAATATGAGTATGAATTTCATTTTGATTATGAACATTTCATTACTAAAAACTTGAAAAAAAGTTTGTAAAAATGTAGACCAATGTCTACAAATAGCCTGAAATATGTGAATCTAATACTTTAATAGGCTTTTTATGACATTTAGATCTAATTTTAAGCTAATTCTAAACTAATAGAGATTATACTTTATAGATCTATTATAATATTATAGACTCTATATATATGTCTATCTAGATTCTACTAAATAAATTCTAATCTAGATCGCCTCTATAGAAAATATCTAGATCTAGATATATACAATTTCACAAAGATCCAATTGTAATATTTATAATTAATTACCTGTTTTAAAATGAACTTACATAGATCTCAGGTTTGAAAATAATAAAAAGAACAACACAATTAAATTCATGCATTTTTGTTGAAAATTTTATTCGTGATCTCTGAAAGCAAAAAAAATACAGCCTTTTTAACAGAAAAAAAAGTACTTTTTCTTTAATTTTTTTTGACGTGTGGTGCCTCATCATGAAGTGTAAAATATTTTCTTGGACTTCTATCTATAATTTAAAAGTAAATAAGTATCAGCAAATAATCAAGCATCTCTTTTCAAAATTGTAGTCAATTATCTCTGAAGGTTCAAAAGTTGCAGTCTTTTAAATGTGAAAAGTACTTTTTTGTCGATCGTTTCTTTTTTACAAGTAACCTCACTTTAAAAACGGATAATAAGAAAATTTTGTCACAGTCTACCATTTGTTTGAAATTAAAATAAATATCAGGACATAATCATGCATTTCTGGTGAAATTTCATGCAAATAACTCAAATAGTAAATAAGTTACAGCATTTTTATTGTGAAATTTTCCTTTTTCTATCACAAAATTTTTTAAAAATATAGGCAAAATTTTTGCCACTAAAATTACTTCTGTTCTAATTAACTTAGAAACATAAATGAGGTATCAATAAACTCGGTTCAAAAAGCTCTAACTATATTAGTTTCATTACAATATATTGAGTCAGAAATTTTTATCCAAGTACCTATATATATAGTCAATGATAGATTATCATAAATCTTGTCAGCGTAGCATCCATGGCACAAAGGTAACCTGGGCCCAAAACCATTGGGGGTCCACAGCCGGTGCAATGGCATAGCAACCATGGCATTAAGAGTTTCATGTGTCTTGGGGCCCTAACTCATGACCGATTGGGGCTCTCGCCAGAGTGAAAACAAAATTGCACAAACTTTGTGATAAGAGTTGACAGATTCATTCATTTGATTAAACTATACATAATAATTATTATCACCAGAGTTTTTATTTTACTATGTTAATAAATCTGATCAAATTTTAATGTTTTAATAGCTGTATGTATCTAAGATTTGAGTTTTATATTATTTTTCAGTTACTGCTGATAATGTAAACTGTTGCGAAGGGATCTCATGTCACTGTCAGATGACCATGGTTGACCTTGTATCACACAGACTGTAGTGTTTATGTTTATAGCAACATATCACCAACTGCCCTTAATAATGTATGGCGCTGGCATTAGTCACTGATGTTGTGATGGAGCTAAACCGGGATTTTAGGTGTGATGTTGTATCACCTGGCCATACAAACTTACAAGAGCATTTTGAAGGTGATGTGCAAGGCCTTGCCTTAGGGCAGACTGCCAGCTCTGCTGGACTCTCAAACAGCAAAGCCAGGCAAATATATTTTAAAACCTCAAACAATGGGTTGAAGTCTATTGAAACCCCACTTTCACTGCAGCCAGATGAAATACCTCAAACTGCCAAGGAAAATGTAGATAGCAATGTTATTAATAACAGTTCTGAGGCAAGCGTTATCGATTGTAGATATGGTCTAGCTGTTGGCTCTCTTAGTCAGAATGAAGCTAACATTAGCACAAGTGAGAGCTCTAATTTTATGCACCAAACGTGTTTTGAGACTCACTCTACTAATTTGAATCATTTAGCTATAACAAATGATGATGTGGACAATGACGGTGTCAGCTTAGAGGCAACTACTGAAGCTGAATCACGTTGTGTTAAAATAGAACCCTGCCTTTATACTGAATCCTCTTCTAAATTCACACCTCAATCCTCAAGTAAAACCACAGCCCCTGATCAGTCACTGCTTGCCTTATTACAAGATAAGCAGGAACTTTTAAAACTCCTTGGGAACCAGAATGTTGATAAGCCTCTGACCAACGGGCAGTGTAAGATATTAACCAAGTATGTTTTCATCAACAAGTCCCCCAAGCCCAAATCAAAGAAAAAAAAGTTTGGTGTGCTCTACAAGAAAGCATTTAAACATATCTACAGATCAAAGCTGCTTATAAAAAAGCAGAATTCAGACATCCCAAAAGCACAGACAGATGGCCTGTCCAACATTACAAAGAAAAATGGTTTTAAAGCTTTGGCCAGCAGCAACATAAATGGTATTCAGTCAGCTAAGAAAAAGAAACATAAGAATGAAAGCAAAGCATTCAGTAAGAAAAGTAACTCTTCATCTGAATTACAAAGAAACTGTAATAAAAGGAAAGTACTGAGCCTTACTGAAAAAGTGGAAATAATAAAAGCAATGGACCAGGCAGACAGTTCACTTGTCTCTGTATTAGAACAGTTTGGAATTTCTAAAACTTTGCTATGGAGGATTCTCAAAAGGAAAGAAGACATCTTATCCAAGCATGGTGCTGGGGGACAGATAAATAAAAAGATGAAAAGCAAATGTATTCCAGGCTTTGATACAAAGAAAAACAAAACCGACTATGATGAAAATGATGGTAGCCATCCTGAGGAGGATGAATGGTTGCTATCTGATTTTTCTGGAATAAGGGCAAAGGGTAAATTTCGAAACAGAAAGGATTTGACATTAGAGGAAAAAGTTAAAGTGATACAGGCTTTGGAGGCCCCAGGCACAAAAATAAATGCCATGGCCAAGAAATTTGGTGTTTCTGTTTCATCTATTAGTCGGATAAACAAAAATAAAGATTTCATAATGCAGAAGTCTTCCAGTGGAGATTCTAGTGGCAAGTCAAAGAGATCCAGAGAGTGTAAGGATCCAGAGCTGGACAGGGCATTGCTCAAATGGTATCGGGCCATAGAAGAACATCATCCTGATAAGAAGATTTCTATTTCCAATGTTCTTCTGAAAGAGAAAGCACATGATCTGGCATCCATCATGGGCAAGAACTACTTTCCTTCTGATAACTGGATTATTCGGTGGAAGCACAGACATAACCTTATGTCTAAGACAAATATGATCCATGACAGAGCAGAGCTTCGAAGGCAAGACACTGTCAACATTGCAGACATCCTGGAAAAAGATGGCAAACTTCTGGAGCCCTCTGTGCATATCAAACGAGAAGATGGAATTCGTCATGGTGAAAAACCAGAGCAGTTTTTCATTTGCGAACATTGCGGTGTTCTTACAAGTAACAAAAAAAGAAAAGAAAATCAGCACTTGCCAGGTTGCCCGGCGTCTGCTATTAGGAAAGATCTCACCTTGGAAGAGAAGGTTCAAGTTGTTCGTGCATTAGAAGAACCTGGTGTCAAAATGATTCACTTGGCCAAAAGATATGGTGTTTCTGCATCTGCTATAAGCCGAATAGCTAAAAACCGTGTTGACATCTTGGCCAGAAAGGCCAGTGGGCTCTCCAACAGCCAAAGAAAAAGAGACAGAACCAGCAAAGAGCCAGAGATAGAGAAAGCTCTTTGTGAGTGGTTCAAATTCCAACACGAGATGGGGATACACATATCTGGCTCTATGATCCGAGAAAAAGCAAGAGATATCGCACAAGTCATGGGTAAGGACTTTTGGCCATCGGAGAGCTGGGTCTTCCGCTGGAGGCAGAGGAACAATGTGTCAGATATGAATGCAGTCTTGTATGCCGACTCTGAAAATGAAGATAACGAATTGTCTCATGAAAGTACAGTTATGAATGCTGATGTCGAAGGTATTTCTGATATTAAAGTCAGTTTCGGTGCAGAGGTGGCACCAGAGAAATCTCTAGGTGAAAATGAAAATCATAGTCAGAGTAAAAAAAAGAAAGATGGTGAGTCCAGTGAGAAAAAATGTAAAGTCCCAAGGTCTGTAATGTGTGAAAAATGTGGTTTTGTGTCTAGTCGTGTGAAGAAAAGCAGAATTAAAAACCTTAGACACGCTAAAGGCTGCCCAGATATGAAGCCCAGGCATGAACTGACATATGAAACTAGAGCCCAGATGCTTAAAGCACTGGACAAACCTGGCGCCACTCTCAGCTCTGTGGCTCGGCAGTTTGGAGTCTCGGTGTCCTCTATGTCCAGAATCAACGCCAACAAAGAACGTATACTAAACCACTGTCTAGATCACAGTGAACAAAAGAGGATCCGGTTCTGTAAAGAGCCTGAGGTGGCCCAGTGCCTTTATCAGTGGTACTTGGATAAGAAATCAGAGGGTGTCCATGTCACTGGGACCAAACTGAAAGAGATGGCAAGGAAGATGGCTGCTGACCTGGGCAGAGACTTCAAGGCTTCTAGCGGCTGGCTTGGCAGATGGCGGCATCGTTACAACATTGTAAGTTCAACAAAGGGCAGCGACAAAACCATTGATGGATCTCTGAAAAAGAAAAAGCAAATTAAAAAACAGTGTCAGGTAAGTGATGGTGCCAACCAGGTTGTACATTATCATCCAGTCACCTCAGACGTGCATCAAGACAGCCTTGGCAGCTCAACCAGTTTAATGACAGAGCACAGTGACATGCAATTGGGTTCACAGCAAAACCCTCAACCTCCTGTCTTTCTACATCAGCGGTTCTCAAACCCCTGGGAAGCATCTTCACAGCAGCCAAGCTCATGTGTCTGGGGCAAAGACTTTATAAGCCCCTCTTCAAGTAGCATACAGAATGATGGGGGGATACCAGTCACGTACGCCTACAATGATGAGATTCCGAAGCCTGTTTTTCACAATATATATGAGTCATTTCCTGGTGCAAGTTACCAAGTTGCTATGCCGATAGACTCTGCATTGTTGTCCAGAGACTTTATCAAGCCTGACAGCAACGATGACAAAATGGGACAGGCCATAAGTCTTACATCTCATACCAGTCATCACTCCATTCCTCATCACTCGCGTGCACTTCCTGCAAACCACGGCACAGCTTCCAACCTTCATCACCATATAGTCACAAACCAAATCAACATCCAGCACACATCACTGCAGCCTTCAATGCACCTTTCTCAAATCTCTCACCCCTTGCCTCCACCCTCTCCTGTTCTGATGGACGATGATGCTGAGCAGCAGCGGCAGGTCATGGAGGCTTTTAGGATCATGAACTCCTTTGCTCAGAAAAAGTCTCTTGGGGACCATGTGCAAGCAGCTTTGAGAACTATTGAGATGACGGTAAAAAGCCAGAATAAAAAAAATCCTTCCAGGCAGAGCTATACCTCAATCTGAAGCATTGTAATATTATTGCAATATTTTTTGGGGAAAGTTAAAAAGTAGGCTGTGAAAAAGAAATGAAATAAAAAAAGATATAAATAAAGATACTGTACAAAGAATAAAGTGAAATGAAAAATTCAAAGGATGAATGAAGATACTGTGTGTTTTCGAAGGATTTATGGGATTGCTGGATCTGAATCTTGTCAATAAATGTTCTTGAATAGTAGCCGAACTATTAATGTACTAAGAATTACATTGCTAAATGTTTACACCTACTTGTACTGTTTGATTTTTTTTTGGTCTTTTGACTGGTTTTTCTTTTACTATTCAAATACAACAATGATAGATCACAGTTTTAGAGAAATCACAAAACATTTAACCCAATCTCAATGTCAACTAAAAAAAAGTGCTAAATATCTAAAGATTTATTTCTTAGTTGAATTTTAGAAAAAAAAATTTACTAAATTATGCACAGAATGCATTGTCATTTTCTGCTAATCAAAAGATGCACTATATTTCTTTGTTACACACTCAATTTGACAGTGATGTTTTTGAAATAGTCCCCAGAATGTATATGATTGACTTGATTTATGATTTAATGTTGAGTTATTGTATATTGTGTACATAAGTTTTTTTTTGTTTGTGTGTGACCAATGTAAGGTTGTTGTTTAGCCAGGGGTTTTATTTGAGATTACTATGTGGCCAACAGGAGTACAAATTTAATGTTAGAAAAGCTTATCTAATAGAGTTCTAGAAATCCAAGGAATAAAGAAAATATATATTTACTTTAAGAAAATTGTTAGCCAACGTAAATACTTCAACGCATGCTTTTGCCATACCAGGAAAACATGTTAGTATGAAAATTGATTTTTGATGTCATTTGTGCAGTGAGGAACACAGGGCCTCAG
Organism: Biomphalaria pfeifferi; assembly: GCA_030265305.1. Taxonomy (NCBI): domain Eukaryota; kingdom Metazoa; phylum Mollusca; class Gastropoda; family Planorbidae; genus Biomphalaria; species Biomphalaria pfeifferi. The sequence continues at coordinate 6,843,633 of JASAOG010000011.1, forward strand.
TAAAACATGCTACTCTCAACTGTCTCTTGATAGTTTTTTAATGGCTTCCCAGCTCTTTTCTGTCCTCTGAGCTTCATCTAGTACACAACATCGCCATGTTCTTTTTGGTCTTCCTCTACAACTTCTACATAGTGCTATACAAATATCTAGCAAAAAATATCAGTATGTGATTTATAGTTATTTAAAGTTACAATAGTTTATACAATATTTTTGGATAATAGGACAACTACCTGTTCCATATCATGAAATTACTTTATAAACTAGTCTGTTTCATTATAAATAGAAATATGCAGTATACAGCATTTATAAATATTTAAATTCAATTTTTGGAAAATAACATTGTATTTTTTACTAGTGTACTAGATGAACTTAATACATTGCATGTAAATTAATACAGTAATAGTATGCTTCAGTTATTGTGCTATATAATCAGATAACGGTACTATTAAGCCTAAAATGTTTCAGTATATATTGTAAATCCTAATCCATATTGAGTCCCCTGACTTTTTCACTACTACTTATATAAAGGAAAGCTTCTTCTAGACCTAAATATTTAAAGGGTCAAGAACAATGTTGTCTTTCTCCATTCCTCTCTGTCTTTTGCCCTGGATAGAACCTCTTTCAATGACAGGCCCGTCCATTCCTTTATATTGTATTTCCATCGCTTTCTCTGTCTGCCTCATCTTCTTTTTCCTGATATGCTGATTAGCATGTTATTACATGAAAGATGGGCTGTACCAAAAAATGTTAACACCTGTCTGGTCAGCCTTCATTTAGTTATAGTACTCCAACAATTGTCAGAATTATGGAATTCTTTAGAGCTGAGGCAACACTTGAGGTTAAACAAATTCTTATAAATCCCTGCTCCAACCAGCAACTGAAACTAGTTACCCAACTGCAGCTCCTCTTTTAGATCATTTTTTTCTCAATGTATCTCAACACAAATGTTTTAGTTTCAGGTGCCACTATTCTGTCAGTTTTTGACCATCATATTCCAAAATGTAAAACAAATATTTCTTTATTGGAGAAAGATGTTCTCCATACCAGTCCATCCTATCTTTTTTTTCTCTTTGTTGTTAAAACCATGCATGTCTGTGGTTCATGTGCCTGCTTAGTGTGGCTTCCTGGTGTGTTATTTTTCCTAGCATTTAAGGATCCTTCTGTTTCTGTGGTAGTTCCCATTTTTAGGAGAAATAACAGTCATCTAAGTGATCACCATATTAAGTTCTATCATTGGCCACAGACTAAAGTGAACTTTATTTCGTTAGATCTTTCTGAGGGAACATTTTTTTTCTTTATGATCTATCAACTGACCTTGACCTATAATCTACTAACTAAGTCCAAAATCAACTGACATTTTTACCTAGTATCGATTGATTAAATGCTAGTTTCATCTAATTAAAAGTTGTAGTTTTTTCCCCTTACATTTATACTTAGAAAAACTTTATTACTGATGTCATAGTAAAGTAAATTTCCCTTTTCAGACCTTGAGATCTATAGGGCAGATGATGTAAATACTCAGAAAAACAAAAATAAAGGCACATTCCTCGTTCCATATGCTAGGACAAATTTGTACAAATACTCCTTCTTCCCTAGTGCTAATAGAGCCAGAAAAACCAGTGACTTGGCAGAATTTAAGTCATTGGTCAATATGCATGACTGAATGCATGACGCGTAGGACGTAATCATCTTCTTTTTTTAAAGTAAAGTCTGTATTGTATAAGATAAGATGTCATGTGTTTCTGTGGCCCATGGTTAACAAGAGCCCAAAATTAAAAATCCCAGATTTCACTAAGATCCAAACCCAGGACCCCCGGTTCAGAAGCAAAGCACTTTACTGCTCAGCCACAGTGCCTCCAGCCTATGTCATACACCAAAAAAAAAGAGCATTAGTTTATGTTATACACAAAACATATATGCTCTTTAAACTTTTATATTATTACCGTTTTTTATTAACATAAGACATAGGCATAGGCAGTATCCTAGGTTCACAATTTGTACTATTGCAATAATAACAATAGAGGCAGAATGTTTAATTACAATTTTCCCATGTTTGAAATCCAACATTGTGTTCAAATCATTGTAATAGATATTCAGCTATTTCCATTGACCATTTTTTGTTCCCGATTGTAGTGAAATTATTTATTTTCATGTATATCACCTGAGTCGAAACGTTGGAATATGTATTTTTTGGGGTCTATGAAAGTATTGTTTCTTAACATTTTTGTTCCAAAGCACCAAATAGTCTTTTTGTTTGCCTGAATCTTCCAGCTCCCCCTTTATCAATGTACATGAAGTGATTTTTTTTTTTTTGCCTACAATTTTATAATTGACCTCCCCAAACCAATCCAACTAGTAATCACATAGGTAGAAACTGAGTAAATGTCCATAATTTTGTTGTTGTTTTAAAAAGAATTTTAAAAATTTATAAATTTACATGTTTTTTAATCACATTTTTCTCTTCAAACTAAGGAAACTTTCTTAGACATTGCGCTCAGTCATCTAGCACTAGCCTCATCTTTACCCCAGCTGGTGTGACAGGTGTCCATGAAACTTTCTGTGCTTTGCCATCCATTTCAAAGGTATCTTCAGGAGCTGAGCTTCATCTTGTCCAGTGACTCCTCTGTGACATTATGTTGTGAATTTAAAAAAATAATAATTAATTCACATTATTTTAAAATAATATTGAGTAGAGTGTAATTGAGTGGGCTTTTTTAAATTCATTTTTGGTATTTTTGGTCTTGACTTAGCTGATTGTTTGAAATAAATTTTATATGTTTGCATTGGAATAAAATGATTCGGGGGCATGTTGGTTAAAAGAACATGATAGATTATGTTCAAAATTGCATGTCCTTAGTCATAATTCTGTGTTACATAATCTGTACACAGCCCTTTAGTTAAACCACATTATTGAAAGTGTGCTTTGTAACTTTCAAACACTGCTATCCAAGGTGTACAGTAGAAAGAGAAAGTTCAGACCTTGCGCTCTATAGGGCAGATGATGTAAAGGTCAACATATCCAAGGCAACCTTCATATTGTTGAATATTGTTTTATTTTGTTATTTATTTTGTTTAACTGTATAATCAAATGAAGCAATGCATTAATATGGCTGATACTAGAAACATTTTACTTATTCGTGTACAGTGGTTCCCAAGCTTTTTCCTTAACGGAACACTTGGTACATTCTGAGTATTTAATGGAACACTTCGCTTATTTTGTAGAGAGGTTAATTTTATGTGGTGGCCTACTAGTTAATTATTCCAGTAGTTTTTTTGGAACTCCTATTCAGGCCTTGTGGAAAAATGGAGTTCCTCAAAAAACAGTTTGGGAAACACTGTTCTAGTAAAATGTCTTTATATGGATAAAATATTAAAAGTTGTCTACATTTTTGTGAATATATTATAAGAATAAACGTTAAGGGGAGGCTATCTATATAACATGTATGTAGTATTTTTTTTTATGAGTACTGGTTCCTAGATTCCTTTGTAATGTTTTTTTGAGATATTAACAAATGCATGCAGTTCTACATTTTCATACTATTGACTCTCATTCTTGTATTATAAGGATATATTGACCTAGTTTGTTGTGACATGATGTACATGTGATTTAGCTAACATCTGAAAACATAATGTTAATAAAAAAAAATAATATGAAAAATAAGAAAAAATGGTCTTGCTTCTGTTTCATGTGATGTATGGGATTTTTTTTTTTTTGTTTAGTCTTACAGGTAAACTCCGTGGTTGATGGTTGTGTTTGCACTGGAAAATTCCATAAAGGTGCAGAACACTAGCCCCACTTACAGCTTGGTGACGAAATCATGCTTAAGAACATTGACTCGTTTTGTTACTCGTTTTAAATGTATATCATTGGGCACATAAAAAGGTGGGGGTGAACGGGATTGAATATAGTGAATTGATTTAAAAGACTGATTATTTACTTTGATTTGATTATTTTGGGTGAGATTTTAATACTGAACCATCACATGTCCCAATGCAGCCAAGGAGGTTTAGAGTTTAAACCCCCCTTCAGCAGGGTTTAAAGCTTAAAAATACCTCTTCAATATAATAAAAAAAAAGGAAATTACGCACTCAAAATGCTATAAGCGTAGAAATCTACAGTCACCCAATTCCAAGAGCGTAGCCAAAAGAGGTTACAAATTTCTACCAGTGGCTGGGTTCCATTAATAAAGAGCTGTGAATAGTCATCTGCCGAAATTGAAAAAGACTAAATGTGGTTCAACAAAATGGGCTATAACGGATTTATGAAGTCTGTTATAGAGATCGGGTCTCAATCAAGGAAATCCTATGCCGAACTGGGAGTCGACCCCTTAGTAAGGTTGTGACATAGCCTCGCATGAGGTTTTCAGGACATGTTCTATGACAATATGAATTATAAGAGCGATGACATGGAGGTCATTTCGAGGAAAAACCAAACAGGACAATTAGCCACACTCTCATGGAGGTACTCAGAACAGGTGGGAAGAGGCTTCAGACATTGCCAGTGACAGATCTTTGTGGAAGCAGCTTGCCGCCCTAAAGCGCCGAACGACGTGAGAGGATCTAAGAATAGCAGATAAGGTTTTTGAAATAAAAAATTTTTATAGCAGGATAATGCACTGTAGATACCTCAGAATATGAACTTTGTTGGCTTTCAATACCGGAAATAGTGCTTGGTGGCGGGGATCCACCCCGAATCCCCTTGCAAGGGCGGAGAGTCTACAATTTACCCCTAATTCCAGGAAAAACCTACATTTAACGTCTTCCGAAAGAATGAAGGGTCAGAATGTAATAAAGAATAATTATGTACACACTCACACACACACACACACATATATATATTGACAGGGGGTGGGAGAAAAATCCCCCCCCCCCGAAAAAAATCCTGGCTACGCCCATAATTGGGCATAAAAACATTTTTAATTGGCCTACTTACATTCTCGCTGATCAGTAATTACATTTAAAAAAAAACATTTTTGCATTTTGTCCGCTTCCATAGCAATTAAAGACATTGGCTTTTAAGAAACTCCCAAGTTCATGGTCGTGCGGGCTATGAACACGTCTGTGTTGAGTAAGGACTTTCACATTTCTGTGACAGGAAACAAAAAGGAAATCCCAATGAACAGTTTCTGAAATAGGGTAACCTTAACTCCTTGCGATACCATGAAATTCTTTTTCTTCCAATTGCTTGTTTTTTGGTAATGTAATCTTCTTGAGAGGGTGCGATGGCTAAGTGGTTAAGCACTTGGTTTCTGAACCTGGGGCCCTGGGTTCGAGTCATGGTGAAGACTGGAATTTTGAACTTTGGGATTTTTAGGGCGCCCCTGAGTCCACCCAACTCTAATAAGTACCTGACTTTAGCTCATATCAACGAAGTCAGTCAGTTCGATTCAAAGAAGTTAGTTAGTTCATGTCAAGAAAGTGAGTCATTCAGTTCATACCAAACAAGTCAGTCAGTTCATATCAAACAAGTCAGTCAGTTCATGTCAAACAAGTCAGTCAGTTCATGTCAAACAAGTCAGTCAGTTCATGTCAAACAAGTCAGTCAGTTCATATCAAACAAGTCAGTCAGTTCATGTCAAACAAGTCAGTCTGTGTGGTAAAGTGACTCGTCTGTTTGACTAGAACTCTTTACTTGATGCTCACACGCAGTCTAGTCAGTTCAATCACAGACTTGAACCACGGGGAGTTAACTCCGCAGGACTGGAGGCGTTGAAACTAAGCGTAGAGAGTGTGCGGGTACAAGGGGGCGAGGAACGCGACTGGTACTAAATACAAACTTGGATTTTTTTCCCCTTTCTGCGTATGTGTTTGTTGATTTCATTTCTTTGTTTACACCAGAATAAGGTGGATTGGAAATATATTAGCGGCGACCTATGTGTCTATGAAATTACTGAAAAATGGTAGATAGATCTAAAAGGAGACGGCTTCAAAGCAGTATATAATTACATTTGAAAAGTGTCTTACATAATAGTCATTGAACTCGTTTATTCTCGTATACATGATCTTGACAAGGTAAGATAACTTTGTTTATTATTATTGTCAAATGAAATTCTGTTACCTTCGTTTGTTGTTAAAAGTTGAAACGGAGACAAGGAAGGAGGGTTGTGTTCAGGTACCGTTGAGGTAAGGGTGTGTGTGTGGGGGGGGGGGGGGGGCTGGTTGGGCGATTTCACTGGCGAAAAGTGTCGTGAAACAGCAAGGTTGTTTTTTTATTCAATAATAATATCTTTATTATATATCACAGTTGACTGTATTTGTACCCCCTATGTATGACATGTGTTTCCCATATGTGTGACATGTGTTTCCCCTATGTGTGACATGTGTTTCCCCTATGTGTGACATGTATTTCTCCTATGTGTGACATGTGTTTCCCCTATGTGTGACATGTGTTTCCCCTATGTGTGACATGTGTTTCCCCTATGTGTGACATGTGTTCCCCTATGTGTGACATGTGTTTCCCTATGTATAACATGTTTTTCTCCTAGGTGTGACATGTGTTTCCTATGTGTGACATGTGTTTCCCTATGTGTGACATGTGTTTCCCTATGTGTGACATGTGTTTCCCCTATGTGTTTCCTATGTGTGACATGTGTTTCCCTATGTGTGACATCTGTTTCCCTATGTGTGACATGTGTTTCCCCTATGTGTGACATGTGTTTCTCTATGTATGGCATGTGTTTCCCTATGTGAGACATGTGTTTCCCCTATGTGTGACATGTGTTCCCCTATGTATGACATGTGAACTGGTGTGGATGACACGTGTTCCCTTGTGTAAGACCTGTCTGCTCCCTTGTGTGGCATGTGTTCCCTTGTGTAACACTGTAACACATGTGTAAGACACGTGAGCTCCTGTGTTAGACATGTGAGCTCCTTTGGATGACATGTGTTGCTTTGTATAAGGCATGTGTGCTCCTGCATATGATATGTTTATTCCTGCGTATGGAATGTGTTCCTTTGTGTACGACATGACTTCTGTGTATGATATGATTATTCTAGTGTATGACAAATGTTCTTCAATGTCTTATCTCTGAGTAGGACATGCACAATCGACAACCACAGACAAATTTCATTCACATCTAGAAGACGACAGGGTGACACTTGCAAACAAAGACTCCACAGTGGACACAAAGTTTTGTTTTTGGAAATTCATCTTTGATGAACAGAACGCATGCGCACAACGAATAAAAGCTTCTTCTGTAATAAACACTCAACTCAGAAATACATAAAGTACCAAAGAATCATTTCCTCAGCAAACTGAATTTAAATGCTCAGAAACTGTTATGTCCATTTGGATGTATACTCCCTATTCATAAAGTTTTCATTCTCGGCAAACGGCATTGATTGCCCAGTCAGTCTAGTCAGGTAGCGGAGTAGATTTAGAACTGCGGTGCTGAGCGGGACAACTTTGTAAAAAGTTAGACAATAAAATATTTCGGAGTTAACGATGTTCCGTCAGATTTAAATATAACGAGCCAGCCCGCAGCGAAGCATAAGCCCCCATCCCCACCCCTTCTTTTTTTTTTCAGAGCCTCGATCTCTATCACCGCGAAAGTTACGTGGGGTAAGTCTAGTCCGACTTGCAGAAACAAAAGAGTTATCTTTCCTGACTTCTCATGTTTGGGCCACGAAGAGAATTATATGTATATATATATCAATTTTTCTTAAATAATGAGACACTGGTACGGAGATATCAATATTATTATTAAACTTAGTAGATGTCATTTAATTATGATAATAAATCAGATGAAATTTTAGTATGTGAACCCTGGAATTCAAACACCACTGTTTTGTTGGCGTACATCTGACATGAGGATAGAGGTAAGTTTTAGATCGCTGCCACGCCTACTAGCCGGAAAATCTGGATTTTAGCTACTATTTGGTACGACCCTGCATGAAAGTGTGTGTCAACGCGCGTGTGTGTGTGTGTCAACAGTCAACGTGGGGGTGTAAGTAAAAAAAATAAATAGTCGGCACTCCGATGTCAATTAAACGTAATCGTCAGAACCTGTTGGAAGTTGAGCAGAGGGAGGGGAGGTTACCATGACTTGCATGTGTATCCCCCCATTCATTAAATGTGGCTTAATTAGGTCCCCTTTGAATTGGTCACATGACGTTCAAGCGGCAGACGTGACCGATGACCTAAGGGGATGCAATTCATCTTCGCGATTCTTAACTTTTTGTTTTATTTGGTTCGTTTTTTGTACCAACGGCTCTGTTCAGTTCGTGGCTTCGTGTAAACTTCCGGATGGCTGATGTGTGGGTGGAACCTGGTTACATGGACACGGATCTAGAAAACGGCTCTAAGGATTGTCCCAGTAATTCGAAGGTTGATGTATATCGCTGGGGAAAGAATTGCTAGTTCGTTGGCCCCACGCGGGAAATCTAGTTGGAAGGTAAATAAGACATTAATTCAAATTGGGCGAGAGAACGAAAAAATATTTATCTTGACAGGGCAAGACGTCTTTGGCCATTTCCGCATGTAGGCGTTATTCATTTAAAAGTTAAATCAATGTTAAGGAACATTTTGCGCATCGTCTAAGTCTAGTCGTAAAGGCCTACTATTGGAATATTATAAATTTCTAGTAGATCTAAACATTCGCTCTATTAGTTGTATAAAGGAGGTATTGTTTTTTTTTTTTAAATTAATATTTTTAATGCCTTTCTTGTTTCTAAATTTTAAACATACATTTAAAATAACTATTCAAATACACTCACATTTAGAATGTATCACTTACAAAGGATGTTATAAAAACGCACATATTTTTATCTTAAAAGGCTACGAAATGGCACAGTACAATTTTCTAGCAAAAGGCAACCTTACAAAAGATGTTTACAAAAAAAAAAAAATTCAAACAATTGATATTGCAG